>OX382328.1:9657345-10257345 GCA_947507615.1 Hemithea aestivaria
AATTTTATTATTATGCACTTTTTTCCAAAAATGTGTAATTTTAAGATTATTCTATTTTAATTATATTGTGTGTTCAATAAAGATATGTCTAATCTACAATCTTTATAGAACATTACACCCTTATATCATGGTATACAATTTTATTAGAGTAGTATAAAATTTGATTATTGAAATATATGACAAATAAATTATGAAAACATATCAAAGTGTGTCAACAACAAAAATACGCCAAAATCCGCGTGCTACGAAAATAAATCGATTTATATTTTTCATAGATAGCTCTTTAAAATAGCAGCTATTAAATTTCATAGTGCGCCCATAGTGCACCTAGGGTGGCCTGATTTTTAAATACTCGGTGTTAGTATTTTTTTATATATTTACTGGTAATATTTGCCATTTTTAATGAGTTATTATTAGTCACGTACAATCTAATATACAAAACTTCGAGTCATAATGCAAGAGTCAGTTTTATGTATAGAGTATACATTCACACACAAAAAAAAACACACAAAACAAAAACACAGGACACTTAACCACAAACTCTAAAGGTTTGTGTGTTGCATAGCCCTAACTTGATCATGCTTGTTAAGTTGACAGTGTCCAATCAGGGCTCGATCCTAATACAAAAAATAATAATTACTATTATCCACACAAATATATATCTCTGTGATACTGTGTGAGCATTATAGATGGCTCCAGTAACGTACTGTATCGGAGTTTCGACGGAAGCAGTCGCGTTTCCGCCATAATTCAAGCATTGTACCGACGCGATGCGACGTGGATGTGTGCGCCGAGCGTGCCGACGACCAAACTATCATGTAAAATCATAATAAAACACATTCCAATATTAATAAGTTCCACATAAGCGAAACAATACCAAATATGTGCATTAAACAAGTGAAATTTAAAAAATACATTTTAACAAGTGAATTAAATGAAAAATTTAAAAAACCCCCAACGCAGCGCTTTCAAAATATGTAATTCGCGGTTTTGTGGTGGCGGCCATCTTGGATTTTAAATTTGTTATAGTGCGTTGTATTCGACCAGTCAAGCCCTTTCATTTGATACCCATATTGATGGGGTCGTGGAAGAAAAAAGTTTTCCGCCATTTTGTAGCGGCGGCCATCTTGGACCGATTTCCACCAAACATAGCTAAGAACACTCCCGACTAACTGTACTTTCAAACAAAAAAAACTAAATCAAAATCCGTTCATCCGTTCGGGAGCTACGATGCCACAGACAGACACACACACAGACAGACAGACAGACAGACACGTCAAACTTATAACACCCCGTCGTTTTTGCGTTATTACCATCTAGTACCCATCAAGATGAATCAAATGAGCACAAATTTGGGGCTACCACCTTCCAGCTCCATCATCAGATCAGCTCCATGTCATAATAATAATAATGCATTGTCATCCGATTTATAAATGCATGCAAAATTTCAGCTCAATCGGAAACCGGGAAGTGGATCAAATTTAACTTGCTAGATTTGATTACAGACAGACAGATAACAGACAGGTGAAAGTAAATAAAAAAGCTTGTAAAATAATAGCTTGTCAAAAATAGAATTGAACATCGACTTCATGCTGCAACTATCGGTGAGCGACGGCGAAATGCATGTACTTCTATAATTTCATAACCTGAAAACTGATAGTCCGACAACAAAATTTAAATGTAAGTTATGAAATATCCTTTCAAACAAAAACACATATTAAAACTGTCTAAAAAAATAGATATGAATTAACTAACGAATTACTTTTTATAAAGTCGGTTTATAAGCAGTAAGTACATACTATAAGTAGGTACTCTAGAGGTGAGATTAAACACTAATGGGAAAGTGAACTACCACGTTTACTACGGTGAAACACGTATTTACTTTAAGAACCTATAATAATATTCGTTTCGATTTAATTTTATAACAATGAATCACTACTTTTTTACTACATTTACATTATAGACACAGAGTAGGTACAGCTATTTAGAATTTTGGGGTTTTGTTTGGTTTACTCGTTGAGAGCCTATGTGACTTTCCAGGTATGCTAATTTTGTACTAATTTAAGCTTAATCTTCCTAATATTATAAACGTGAAAGTTTGTAAGAATGTATGGATGTCTGGATGTCTGGATGTATGTTTGTTACTCTTTCACGCCTAAACGGGTGGACCGATTGAGCTGAAATTTGTATAGAGGTAACTTAGGCCCTGGAATAACACATAGGCTACAGTACAGCGGGTAAAACCGCTGGGCACAGCTAGTCAATCATATATTTGTAAAGAGGTAGTAAATACACATCTGTTTTGGTATTTGTAATATTACTTGGGTTCTAGAAGACCAGCTAAAAATTCAAATAAATATCAGCAACGTTGAGCGATTGAATACCTTCAGTCAACTTCTTATTAAATTCTATAAAGTAATTTAAAGAGATTAAAATGTTTTGCGAGTCGTACCTTTTGATGAAAGAACGTGAAAACTGAAAACAAAGAAAAATACTTGCAAAATAAGACTCGCAAAGGCAGTCGTTAAAAAGTTAACAAGTTATTCACTTATAATTAATTAATTAATCTTTTTTATTAAAAAGATATTAACTTTAATGAGAAACAAGGAAAATCGTGTAGAATGGATACTTAACTCTTTTTTACGCATAAAATAGGTCCACTTCGCGTGAATATTCGAGCAAAGTGTCAAATTCTCATTAAAAACCGCTTTTGACATTTTATGTTTTGATAATTTGGCAATTAGAGAGTATAAAAATAAATACTTAGTACCTCGTGTTTTAACGATGGTATGGTTTCAATGCGTTATCTCATCTGGGTTAGTTACCACGACCTTACCTTATATTTTACTGCGCTTCCCGCTTGGCTTGGAAGGGTGTATAGGTGGTCAAGAAGACATTTGTCTCTGATTGACACTATACTAGTAGTTTTGAGAGATTTTTCGAGTCTTCTTTTATTGCCATCAATGTTTTTGCCAGATCGTTCGGGTGACAAGCTAAGCTCTTTGGTGACAAGACAGTCTTTTTCGGTACTTTGTGGCATTTTCTTTTATTTCTTCTTCTACTGTTGGTATGTTTAGGTCCTTGTGTAGTCTCTCATTTTTGACATACCAGGGAGCATTCGTGATCATTCTTACAATACGTCTTAACTTAAACATAATTTAATTGCAGGTATTGCAGGTATCCATAGACGTATCCATAGGCGTAGCCACTCACCATCAGGTGGGCCGTCTGCTTGTTTATCACCTATTACATAAAAAAAAAAATATTTGAATTTTTTTTTCTAACGTTCTCTTGCCCTGATTATTACCCTTATCTATGCAAAAGCTTTCTAAGTCTTATATTTTCTCCGTAAAGCCACGGACAGACAAAGCGAAACTATAAGGTTTTCCTGTTGACTACGGAAGCCTATAAACAAGTATGAAGCTTGCAATCTAATTTGTTAAGTAGATTTTACGTTAAAAAGTAACAAACATCAACACTTTCATATAAGAACACTAAACGCTTCGTGAGTATTTAAATGTAAATAAACGGCATAAACTCACTTGTATTTACTTCGCCGTTGCCGTTTATTTACAAAGATGGACTTTCATATAAGTTTTAGTAAGTCCTAAGTTTAACCAACGAATAAACATGAATCGATGGAATATTTCGTAGGTAAGAGAAACGAAACTCGGAGTAGAGACACAGTAAGTGGTATTTAGGTTGTTTTGAGGGCACCGTCGCCTCTGCAACTCTCGCAACTCTAAATAACAAAGTGGGGCGAACCATCCTTCGCTGAAAACAAATAGCCGACCTTTTGCCTTCTTTATGAGACCCTTGTTAACTTGTCCTTAATAAATTATTTATTTTGTGCCGTGCGACGAAGTTGCTGCGGCGTTTTTGTTAATTTTGTTTATTATTTTCGAATAAGTTCGCGTAATGGCTCTTTAGCGGTGTTTAGGTACGCAACTTAGTTACAACAACAGCTGTAAAAATGCAACCCACATTAATTAAAAGTCCAAATTGATTTACGCATTGTTTTACTCTGTTTGTCTTTTGTTTTTGTAAATTGTACAGACAAAAACAAAATAAGGCAGGGTGGGTTTTAATGAAATAAACTGTGTAGTTGAACGTTTAATAAAATTGCTTTTTGTGAGACTTCTATCTAGGTGATTCCCATAGGCATTATAAATATACGATTCTACTTATACAATGGCGGCGTAATCAAACAAATTTCATCATCATCATCATCATCATCTCAGCCATTGGACGTCCACTGCTGAACATAGGCCTCCCCTTTGGACTTCCATATGTACCGGTTGGAAGCGACCTGCATCCAGCGTCTTCCGGCGACCTTTATAAGGTCGTCTGTCCACCTTGTGGGTGGACGTCCTACGCTTCGTTTGCTAGTCCGTGGTCTCCAATCGAGCACTTTTCGACCCCACAAACAAATTCGACCAATTTCATGTATGAAATAAATTATTTAAAGTGCTAATTAATTATTGTATGAAATTATAATAAGCTAAACTAAATTTTCTATTTATTTGAAATAGAAAGTAAAGCTTAATTAAATGTGACTTATGTATTAATTTATTAATCTACATTACAATGTGGATTACGATATTAATGGAAATCATAATAACATCATAATGATAACAACCGAATAATTTAGAATTGTATTTAGCATTTGTTAGAGTAATTGGTGGTAACTTAAATAAATTGAATAATAACCAGGTAAGTCCAAGCCTAAATGTATTTTAGCAGTTATTCGAACAAAAGAAAAGAATTAACGTCTACATTAAAATTCATTACTTTTAGCATTGTCCTCACAAAGGAGAGATTGCATCAATATGCCTCACTGAATTTACGCAAATCGGTAACATAATGGTCTCAACGGGACTTCACAAATTAAATAAGGACTAAAACAACAGATATTTTGAGACAAAGAAACGTTGGGCCAATGAGAGTGAAGATGATTAATGCCTTCGGAAATAAGCGTTTGTTTCATTCGAGGATAAAAATGGCTTCATAAAAGTTCCCCGGAAAATCTTTATCGCTGTATTAATTTTAATAATCGAGGGTAAAAAAGTGTGCCACGGGACTGAGTTTAACTTTGGAGATATGATACAAAGGGAGGATAAATAACGTCGTCACGGCGATGTTTGCCGGAAAGATTTTCCGTTTCAGTCGCACGAAGAAAATGTGTGTTGATTTATCAGCACTTGAGGCCGGACCTTCCGTTCGCTATAAATTTTATTGTGTTATGATTTAGGGACGCGTATGCGATTTTATGGTAAACACTTTGCTCTTTGTGCTTTGTGCATGATTTATAGTGCGACTGAACGCGGACGACGTGCGATCGCAACGATTTGTTGACCTCAATAACTGACATAAATTATATAATGTAAACTATTTATTTGATCAAAATGGTGTTCATGAGTTACATAGATTTCTCTCATATACGTATGAGAAAAAGAACATCAGCATATTTTAAATTAATTTATACAAAACTAACAATAAAATAATAAGCATACCATCATGCTCACAATATATATATAGTTTATATTGTTGTATTTGTGTGAACAATAAAGAGTTTTCTATTCTATTCTATTCTATTCTAAAATGGATTTAGGGTCCCCCAAGTACATTAAGTAATTCCCCAAGTACCTAAATAATATTTCTTGTATTATTTAGACTGTTTATTGACATAAACACTATAATTTTTACATATTAATTTGAACTGTAGCAGTATATAAAAATATCAACCCTATTTATTACTTAATCTAAATTCTGTAATTCATCGTAGACCTTTTCTCAGTGTAAATTGTAGCAAGCGAAAATTTCCCAAGCGTAATTTCAATTTATAAATGAATTTCCATTTCAAATACAATAGGTAACTGATATTTTCGAATATCCGAAGACAATGCCAGTAATCAAATCCTGGAATTGGACAATGGTGTTCCTCGTCTAATTATTCCCGAAGAGTTTGCGAAGTTACTGCCGAAGCTCGCCATAAATACGGCGTGTCCGCAACAGAAATTAACACTGAAGTCGTTAAAAGTTTTATCTTTAAATTTCTCCATGAATGCTGTATTAGGGCAGTTTGTAACCATTAATATTAATAATTAAATGTTCGTTATTACATTTTTGCTTTGTGTAGGTTTTTTCTTTGTTCCCGAGTAATTCTTCGTCCTAACCTTTATTCCATACCAGCGATCCAGCTCGAATTATCCGGTACTTAAGTTCCGATGACCCGAGATGTGGCGGAGGGCCTCTTTAGTGCATTACCTTCATTATTTTTATGCATATTCTCTTCCACGAAAATTACGATTAAAAGTTATTAAAATTATCTGTGATGACCTTAAATAGAAATTTTAAATCACGAGTTAAGGGAACTGTTTAACCTAAAACCATCAAATAAAAAAATTAAGACTAACGTCGTAAATGTTTACAAATAAAGGTTCAATAAAATATGTTCTCCTTTTCAGTTAACATTCGGAGCCTTTAGCTACTACGTAAAATTTGAAAAAATGTTCATTAGACAAAGTAATGGATTAAAAAATGCTATGTTAACTAGCACCCCGACTGCTGGGCAAAGATCTCTACAGAATGGGTACCCAGAGAAAAGCGACGCCGCCGAGGCCAGCCTAGGAAACGATGGCGAGACGATTTGGACGCGCACCAGATCGGGTGGGCCGAGGTGGCGCAGGAAAGAGATAAGTGGAAGGATTTGGGGGAGGTCTTTGCCCAGCAGTGGGACAGTACAGACTAAACAACAAAAAAAACTTGCTAGTTAATAAACTAGCAAAGCATACAAAAACATGTTAAAGTAAATTAAACTGATAGTAAACCAAAATTATTATCGTAACAAAAACATTACGGTAGAACCAAAGCATGTACTCAAAAAAGTTTTCAAGCATCGTTTTGTTTATAGATCTCGTAAAGAAATAACTTTCTTTGTTCTAGATCGTAATATAAACACGTGAACAGGTGTAGGCGGGGCGGGGTAAGGGTACGAAGGGTTTTGGTTTAACCATTATATTGTAGGTATTTTGAACTGATTTGACTAAGGTAGGTTTTATTTATATATTGTACTATAGTTGACTGCCGCTCTGGCTTATGCGGCACCATTATATCGCCACATTAAAATAATAACTGCTACATAATTTAAACAAGTTAAACAAGGTTTTAACAAGGTAGGTATATCCTTTTTTAAATTTTTTTTTTTTCCTTTTTTTAATTTTAAAGAGTAAGTTTTTGCACTCAAAGATTTAACAGAGATTGGAGGTTGTACTTATAAAAAGTTCGCTTCTGAGTCACAGGAGAATTCATCTAGGAGTGCAATCAAATTAACACAAGTGAATTAAATTAAAAATTTAAAAAACCCCCAACGCAATACGTATTTCACCATTTTTTGTATGGCGGCCATATTGGATTTTAAATTTTATATAGGGGACTGTAATCTACTCGTTAAGCCCTTTCATTTGATACCCATATTGAGGGGGTCGTGGAAAAAAAAAGTAATCCGCCATTTTGTAGCGGCGGCCATCTTGGACCGATTTCCACCAAACATGGCTAAGAACACTCTCGACTAACTCTACTTTCAAACAAAAAAAACAAAATCAAAATCCGTTCATCCGTTTGGGAGCTACGATGCCACAGACAGACACATACACACACACACAGACAGACAGACAGACAGACAGACAGACAGACAGACAGACAGACAGACAGACAGACAGACAGACACGTCAAACTTATAACACCCCGTCGTTTTTGCGTCGGGGGTTAAAAATAAATATATAATTCATCAGATTAGCTCTATATTATATAGGTAATAGGGATGTTGACAAATGTTACGAATTCATATAAAGTTATGTTTTTCAAATAAAATACAGTATTTAAAAACCTATAATCATAATTAAGGATCTATTTACAAGCCAAAATTAAATAAAATTAATTTTAATTTTAATAAGTTTTACTTATTATAACGCGAATGCGAACGCCAATCAGAGCGCGTGACATCACAACATTTTCTAAATAAAAGCTTGTAAAAAGCCAAATAATTATCCATCAAGGGTCATCTAATCCCACTAAACCACAGCCAATTAGTCGTCATGGGAACAAGTCCTCAAGGTAAGGTAAAGCTGCATCGGATGTCACGACGGAGCTCTGTTATTTTCGTCAGTCGCACTCGATAATTACCTGCTTGTTTGCTTGCTTCAGGTACTTCCAATTACATTAAGGGGATCGAATCCGCAACCTTCAGGCTATTGTAAGAGATGCAGACACTACACTTTATGTCTCACTGAAGCCACGTAAAATAACGGATACAAGTAATGGGTAATACTGTTAGCTAAAACCGTTTCATCAAGCTAAAGAATTATTTTATTATTATCAAGACATTATATTTTTGAAGTGAAAACTTCTTTAGCGGCGCTGAGCACTTTTTTGTATGGGTAAAAACTTTAAAACTCGCGTCAGGGTCACGTGATGCTGATCGAAAAAGCGTAAGATCGAGGGGAAGGGAGAGGAACTAGTATCTCCCACTCTTTCTACCGTGCCTGAGTGTGCTGCTCTGTTGATGGTGTAAAAGTCGTCGAAATTATGGATGGAAGTTGATTTTTCTGAGAGATAAAATTTAATGTAATATATAAATAACGATATAATATTATAAATAACAACATATAAATTGTCATATTTGTGTACGATAGCGCAATAAATAAACATTGTATTCTACCTCATAAATGATAGTACTTTTATACTTATAATTAAACACAACGTTAATATTGAAGTTTTCACTTCTGCCGGCACTCCCGGAGTGCTACCTTTTTTTTTATGTGCATGTTGTGTATGTACTATGTACCTAAAGGCTGACTAATGTGAATTTAAAATATTGTCAAAAAGCTATATCAATATGTGACCAAAACGCTGACGCTCGCGGCATCCTACATCCAGAAACCTGCACCTAGAAATCTTATCTTAACGGACGTCTACGCCATAAAACCTCTATGTGTGCCAAATTTTATCCAATTAGTTACGCGGTTTACGTATGTTGTACGTTGATAGATCAGTCAGTCAATCATTCGGTCACGCTTTCCTTCTAAATATACAAAAGTACCTATACATATATTAAGATAAATAGTGGATAGAGGCTTTGTGCGGTGTCCGTATTTGTAACAATAGTGTCCAATCGAACCCTATTCCATTAGACAACGCACTTTGTTACCAACGTAGGTATCCAATACCTATTGTTTTCAATCCAAGATTGTGTGTTGCGATTACTTAATGCTGTATGTAAATCGAGTTTGTTTGTGGGAGAGATTTACGTCGTTATATTAAAATGGGGTTGTATTTAAGTACGCGGAAAAGAGGAAATAAACCGAGGTTATGAATTGAAAAAGGCCCTAAATTTGTTTTTCCACGGGTTGGTACAATATATTTTAATAATGTTATTATACTGGCTGCATAGCGGTAGTTTTTTATACTAAATGAATGACATTACTTATTGTTAAAAACTTTGGGGTTTATGGTAAGAATTGTGAGAATCTACACAAGTTAGGATTAGTTACATGTCTAGCTTGGAAACAGTAAATGGATATGTCTAGAAAAATGTTTAGCTATTTACAAACCAAATATTAGCTTTTAATTCATCTGTTTAAGAGTGAAAAAGTAACAAAACATACATACCTACTTTTAGATTTATAAGATTAGTAGGAAGCAAATTGACTTGTTTAACAGACCCACATTCTCTTGATACGACATAAAGTCTTTTTTTTTTTTTTTTTTTTTTTGTATACTACGCTGTTGGTCTCAGATTGAGACCTCTACAGCTTTACCGGGCGTGTGGTGAGCGCAGGAGGCACTCGACCCAAAGTTTTTGTGGGCGACTAGCTCAAGGGCGCCTCAGATGGCACGAACCTCGGCTTGGGCCGTCGCCAGATACGGGGGACTAGACTTGCCCTGGCACCCCTGAAGGGGCGTGTCCTAGGGCCCTAACAGTGTTTTGATCTGTTTGATTATTTGGAGAGAATCTAACTGATCTGAAGGATCTCAGAGGTCTTCGACCGCGCCGGCACGGTCGGTGTCGTGTTTGTGTTGGTTGGAGGATCTGGTATCCGGGACCAGTACCGAAAACGGAGCGACTGTTGCGCATGGTTGGCGGATTCGGCGATCCCAGCGCCGCCGATGTGACGGCAGCGATGGGATCGTCCGGATCGTTCAACACGTTTTTAGGGCGACGACGGAGGGGAGTAGAGGCTTGATCTACAGAGTAGTTCGAGGCTTGGACAACGAGGGGATTGGGGTGGTGGGGGGCCGCGTCAAAGTAGCGGCGAGAGCAATCCTTCATGAATTGAAGTATAGAGGGAAGTTCGAGATCGCAATGCAGATCGGAATTGCGCTGATACCATTCAGCCCCGACTGCTTTACGGAGAAAGCGATTTTGAATCACTTGAAGCATGTCTAAGGTGGAGAGAGGGGAGTGAGCGAACACCACGGAGGCGTAAGTCATGACGGGTCGTATGCAAGTTTTGTAAAGTGTCAACTTATTTCTAAGTGACATTTTACTCCGCTTGCATAGGAGGGGACTGAGTCGGGCCAAGAAGAAGGCCGCTCGGTTGCGCACGGTTGTGACGTGTTTTATGAAGGAGAGTCGACTATCAAGGGTCACCCCGAGATATTTGGTATGGGAGGCCCAAGGGATGGGTCTATTGTGGAGAGTGAGAGATCGCTCCCTGCGGGGCGGTTTGCTCGGATGAAAGTACATTGCTGTACTCTTATCCGGGTTCACCGTGATAGCCCACTTCTTGAACCAATCGCCAAAAAGGTGAAGGGCTCTTTGAAGTGCGCTTATCTGACGGGTCGGCCACCACCCTCTAGAGTAGAGGGCGGTGTCGTCCGCAAAGAGAGCGATCTCTACATTCGGGGGGCGTGGGATGTCGCTAGTATAAAGCGAATAGAGGAGAGGGGAGAGCGCGGAGCCCTGGGGGACTCCGGCTCCGATGGGGTGGGGAGAAGAGCGGTCTCCCTCGACGCGATAGCGAAAGCTTCGAGCCCTGAGAAAGTCTTGTATTATGAGTACAAGACGGTCTGGCACTCCGAACTGATACAACTTGTATACCAGTCCGTTGTGCCAGACTTTGTCGAACGCTTTTGCAACGTCCAGGAAGACAGCTGTTGTCCCCATAGGACGGCCAAAGTTGCCAGGTTTCCTATTGAAACCTTCAAGGATGTACTCGTGATGCGGTGTACTTGTTGGACGCAAGAGTGTTTGGCTCGAAAGCCAAACTGCTCGTCTGGAAGGAGGTTTTTGGACAGAGTTACGGACCACAAGCGCTTCACAAGGATGCGCTCGTAGATTTTCCCCAGAGTACTGAGGAGACTGATAGGGCGGTAGCTAGAAGGCTCTGACGCCTTCTTGCCTGGCTTGTGAATGCCGATTACGTCGGCATTCTTCCAAGCGTCGGGAAAGATGGCGTTTACCATGGCCGCATTAAAGATGCTGACCAGGAGGTAAATGAGAGAGGTGGGGAAGTGCTTGATCACTTTAGTAGTGACGCCATCCGCACCGGGGGCTTTTCTGGGGCGGAGGCCCCTGATGATCGACTCTACCTCACAAGCCTTGACGGGCTCAATGGGGTCAGAGGGAGGGAGGGAGGACTTTTGCTCGACAACACTGTTCACCTCAGCGAGGTGAGCAGGGTCAACTAGCTCGAGATTGGGGCTGCATTGTGCTTCGAGGCTGTCGGCCAGACATTCGGCCTTTTCCTCGTCATCAAACGCGGGAGGGAGGTTCGGTCTAGTCAAAGGGGGCATAGTAGTCACAGTGTCGCTCTTCAGAGATCGCGCCAACTGCCAGTAAGCCTGGTGAGTGGGCGCGATCTCTGAGAGCTTTTGGTCCCACTTCTGATTGCGGAGTTCAGTCATACGTTTGCGAACAGAACGTTCGCATTGCCGTAGCCTGACTCTGTTCTCTTCAGTGGGACCATAGTCATACGCTCTCGTGGCTGCGTTCTTTGCTGTCAATAGTTCCCTCGCATCCTCTGGCAGGGACCAGCGTTGGAGATCCTCGGCTGGTACCTGCTTAGAGGATTCGCCAATGGCGGTGCGAAGGTGGCTAGTGAGAGCATCGATCGAGCACGAGACGTCGTCAGGGGAGACAATGTCGTCGGGGATAAGGTCAAGAGCGGGTGACTTGATAGCTTTTAGGGATTCCCCTAACCGCTGCCAGTTCACTACCGTCTTTGTCTTGGTCAGTCTGTCAGATGGGTCCGGTCCAAGTCTCATCAAGACAGGACGGTGGTCAGAGTCAAGTTCGTGTAACACTTCTAAAGAGCGCAACTGGAGAGTTACGCCCTTCATAAGTGCTATGTCGAGTACCTCGGGGTTATGATCAGGAATGGGAGGCTAGGGACAATAACTTCAAAATCGAGGTTAGTCGAGAGGGAGTAGAGATCGTGACCGTTCGTATTTGATCTAATGCAGCCCCAGAGGGTTTGTTTGGAATTGAAGTCGCCAGCCAGAATGACTGAGCTTCCAAGGGAGAAGAGTGCCTCGAAATCACTCCTGTGGACTTTTTTATTACCAGAGAGGTAACAAGAAGCGATAGTGATGGCCTGGTGGCCGGACATGCCGATGCGACAACAGGACGCTTCGAGATCGGTAAGGGGAGGAGTGGTTATGGGGATGCAGTGGAGAGAGTTCCTGTAATAGATAAGAGTACCGCCCAATCGGGCGGTAGTCCTATCATTACGAACCAGCCGGTAGTTTCCGATCTTCGGATCCTTCCGGCTTGGTTTTAGGAAAGTCTCACACACTAGCAGGATGTCTACCTGATGGGTAGTTAGAAATTGCTGAATAAGTTGGAGTTGGTTCCTATCGGTCCCTATGCCTAGGCCGTTGGCGTTATAGAACGCCAGGGATAAGGAGTGGGGCTTAATTCTCTTAGCTGTACTATCCATAGTGGAAGTATAGTTAAGAGCGATAGAACGCGGCCATGACAGACTCTATCAAGGCTCTGTTTTGGGCAAAGAGGACCGTCAGACTATCGAAGTCTTTCCGTTGCTGAATAGCAACAAATTCGAGCGCGACTTTGTTGAATGCGTCCATATCGACGCTGCCGTAAAACGACATGAGCCTACTCATGGCGGACGTACCGTTAATAGGCGAGGGAATTTGGGGGGCCAGAGGGGCCTGAGGCGGTGGAGGCACGAAGGCCGGAGTGGGTGGGAGAAGTTTGGCCGGCGCAAGAGCGGGGAACTCGTTTGCCGACCAAGCGTTCTCCTCGGGGAGCGGGGCGGGCATATAGCGACGCGGAGAAGCCAAGGGCGCTCCGGTTCGCTTGGTGGGACGAGACGAGAGGCGTCTCTGGGGACCTTTACCTTTGGGGGCCTTGGGACACCCACGATAGTTCGCGGGATGTCCGGACCCCAAGCAATTCACGCAAGAGGGCGGTTCGGGATCCTCCCTCTTACGGGTGCACTCAGAAGTGCTGTGGTCTCCTAGGCACTTAACGCACATAGGGCGGGCATGGCAGAAACGGGCAGAGTGCCCGTAATATTGGCATCTATGGCACTGGGCAGGAGTGCCATTACGATGCGGGGTCTCAATAGAGAGACCCGAAAGGCTACAGACCATCTTCAAATTGAAAATGGCCTTACCCTCTGGGGTTTTCTCTAGGACGACCAACACAAGGTCGAAGAGGGCCTTGTTTCGGCCATAAAGGCGGTGGACTTCCCTAACCGGGAAGCCCTGAGCCTTGAGATCCGCGGAGACCAGCTCTACATCGAGCTCCTTAGTGACTCCGCGGATGACTACCCGAAGGTGTTTTTCAGACTCCAAGGCATAGGTGTGGTAGCCTATGGCTTTGGAGCGGAGTAAGGATGTGACCTTACGGTGAGAGTCGATTGACTTCACCTGCACTCTTATGCCCAACTGGGTGTTAGTCGCCGATTTGAGCTCTATACCGAGCTCGGCGAAGGAACTGGACAGGTCGTTCCATCTATCCTTGTCATGGACAAGAAAGGTAGGGGGAAGTTTGGACGAGCCCGGAGGTCTTGAGACGGGAGTCTCAGAGTCGGAGGATGCGGGGGAAGGCATAGAGCCCGAGGGAGGGCAGATGGCCTTAGCGGGGAGGGACGGGGAAGACGCCGCGGCACGTTTCTTACCCTTTTTGTAGACGACTTGGGTGAAGCCGTCATCGTCGGGTGAAGCAAGGGATGGAGTGGGAATAGGATCACACTCCATTTCGGGGTCGGGAGACTGCGGTGAGTCTGAGAGGGCAAAATTTACTTTGACAGGGGAGCGCGAACGGTCCCTGGAGGAGGGGCTCGCGGGTGAAAAACCCGGCGAGAGCGAGCGGGTGGGCTGAGCGCAAGGAAGGCTCTGGGATTGGGTCGCGAGAGAGCGAGAGGGCTGAGCGCATTGAAGGCTCTGCGATGGCGTCGCTACGAGTGAGCGAGAGGCCTGCGTGCGAGAGGGAGAGCGTGATTCGCGTGACATGAACGCCGGGCTCATGTCATGGCGGACGAGAGGGGCCACTTTGGGGGCGCGCGAGGCAACACGCGAGTTTGCCGCGGTTGGGACGGGCGCCGCGGGGCGCAGGGAAACATTATTAACCGTTTTGAGAGAGTCATTGTACTCTCTCAAAATCGTGGCATATTTCTTCCCCAGCCAGGATTGGAGATCCATGGCTGGAGAGAGGTTAAGGGCCTACGTGGCGCCGGGGGAGGAGGTCCCCGGCGAGCTTAATAGGAAGGGAGAATCTCCCTGCCGGGTGTAGACAGAGAGGTGAGTGCCTAGGTCTGTATCCCTAGTGAATGCCAACTCACAGGTCCTTAGCAAAGGTTGTGAGTCGGATTCCGGCTGTTGCAGTCTTAGCAAAAACTGGCAACCGGGTGTGTACCTGCGTACCTGACGTCGCACGAGGGCCTGAGTGACCCTGGGCGGTGCGTCAAGCCCTTCCGGATTCCGTGGTTTTCTCAGAAGGAGAAAAACACGGGCGCTCCGGGGCAACGCCCTGTCGGCTTACGTTGGCACCGTTTGGTTTCCACCGACAGACCACGGAAGGTGGATTTGGTATAGAAACAAGGGAAGGGTGCTTAAAAGTTAAGCGTCGTCTCGAGAGAGACGTTTGTTGCCTTAAAAAAGGCAGTGGGTCGTGAATGCTGGCTGCGAGCAAAGGAACAAACGATAAAATCGAATGAACCTTTGAGCAGGTAAGCGGAGCGAACGTCCGCACGGCACGGGGGCAGTGGGACGAATGTGACATAAAGTCATAGGACGTCATATTTACATAAACTTTAACATTATGTTACATCCCTTTATTCTCCTCGTATTTTCCCATAATCATATATTTAAAGAGAGCAAGTTATGTTGTTCAGTTTATATACGAGTAGTCTCCTTTATTTCTTCATACACAACTTCGGTTTGAAGTATTCTTTTTAGTATCGGCCCATTTTGACTTTATACTCCTTGTAGGTCGAAGGAAACCTGCCATTACAACGTAAGTCCTGTGCTTCGCAAACTTTTTACGCTTCATATAAGTTTGTACGAGTTTCAAAAGTTTCAAATCACATTTCTTGACGATTTCGCATGAAACGTTTTGAACTCATCTCGTGCGTTCGTAATTTCTTTCTTACGCAATGAAGATTTTATGTGCTCATTTTTGTTTGAAGAGTTCCTCAAATTATTCGTTTTAATATAGAACTATGAGTTAAATAGTTTTTTGTAGTCATCCGTGTTTCTCGTGCGATACAACATGGGTGTCTTGAAGATTCCCTCGAGTGAACCTTAGACATGTTAAGAAATTCATTGTTCACCACATTTGCACTTCAGATAGTATGTGCTTAACGTAGGCCTCTTTAGTATTGCCGCGGATGAGTACTTCGGCGTACCCGTTGCCCCGGCACTATGGTGACCGCAGGAACACCCCCAGGTTTTTAGTGGGTATCCCCGCCGCTCCCATCTTTGGCGCGGTAGTCCCACATACCGCCCCGCGACCCCCGGCGTGGGGTGATGATGCGTAACGCATTTTTCCTGGGTCAAAAAAGGCCTCTTTAGTATTAAAAAAATGTTAGTGTAAAACATTGTTCACTTTAATTCTTAAATTTTTATGCGCAGTGTTTGCATGGGAATTTGATGAGAAGTCTTTGTAACTATACCTCTATAATATAAACGAAATACAAAGGGTGACTAGCACGTAGCAAAAGTTTCTCAATTTTCTTGGTTCGTTTGTCTTGGTATGCTTGCAATTGGCTAAAGGTGCTTAAATATTGGAACTTTACCATACAATTATATTATAAGAACAACTAAATTAGTCAATAAAAGGTTTATAAGATAGTTTACACGGTATGCATTTTTTTTTTGTAAATGGCAGTGTAGTATATTAATTTGGACATACTATTAAAATGTAGGTATAGAAATGCAGATATTTAAAAAAATATTTATAAAATCTAAATACCTATATAAAAGTAAAAACTGAGTGATGAGAGAAAATCCACAAAGTTCGGTCGAGATTACAATTTCTCTCTCTAAGCTCAACTATCAGCAGGTGTCACAAAGCAACGAATAAATTAAAAGTAAACCTTTGAATAAATGCTCAGTCAATGTACTTGTAGGGACAAAAACTGATCAGTTTAATCAAACGGGAGCGAAGGGCGTCAATCAAGGCACCTCGTTACCTAAACGACCAGCAATTTTCTTTCGCTGACCGAACCCGATTTCAAACTGTGCACTGATGTCTTTATAATGTATTATGTGAAATTAAAGCCATTGTAATGAAATACTTGGTTGAAGGTTCCTTTTGAATACTAGATTTTTTTCAATGAATCTAGTATTTTCGTCTTTGTCGAAGTTCTCTCTATCAGCGTTGAGTAACAAAAAGGTTTTTTTTTAATTTTCTCCATACAGGTGCAATGTGCATAATAATATTAATTTAATTAGTGTTATATCAACTCCACTACAACAATAAAGTTAGTGAAATTTGCTACACGAGTGCTCTCTTTATTGGAACAAAAAGCAACACTGCACAGTGCAAATATGCTATACACTACTGTATCTACTCCATTTGGAGAATCGTCGCCTCGCTTGCACTAAACTAATCTTCAGTTTGCACTGCGTCCTCTAGACTCGCTATATTTCACTGAAGTTATAAAAATGCCACTGTGTATAATTTAAAATTGAAAATCAGCATATATTTATGAATACACAGCGAGTACGAGTATATTCGATGGCAATAACTCAGGGACGATTGTGTAGGTAACGTTGCGTTGAGCGCGCCATTATTTTATGTTAGTGTACAGGACAACCTCGCTACTCATGAATTATTCTGTAACTACGTTATTGTGTTGTATATTCTGACGTCGTCCTCTAATAATTGATAACGCACCACCCGCGGAGTGACTCACTCGGTTTTGACAATCGGAATCTTTTGTATTTTAGATGCGCTGTTATAATTTCACTTTTATGTCTGGTTAGCACGACAGGCGTTTAGCGAGCATATTCAGGAGCACAATTTTCATAATAATATGAACAGGAATTCAAGGTGTAGTAAGCGATTTATGAGACGAAGATAAACAGAAATTCTCACAAAAATGAAATCGAGCAAGAAAATCGCTAGCTTTACTCGAGTACTTAATGAATTGCAGAGCAACTCTATGACCTGCCCGATCACTGAACACAAACAAGAATGTAGTCATAGCGCCAGTGTTCAGAAACCGAACCCGACATGAATTTCAATCAGGAGAGCGGTATAATAGCGTCGCTGCGAGCACAATAATGCGTACTAAAGTCCAGATATTCGGGGACATATTTTTCGCGTTCAAATGAGATGCAGTGCACATTCGGGTGTGAAACGGCGGCCGTGATTACCCGGTACCGGTAGCTGGTATCGCGCCGAAGTCCGGACCGTAATGACAGCAATAATTTGACCGTAATCGGCCGCTTGCCGCTTTGTAGTCGCCTTGGGATCCAAGTCCAATTTTAAGCTTGCTCTATTTTGCGCATCAGTGGACAACTATCTAAATCAACGAACATAATTGCCGCTCCTACGTCGTTAGGCTAATAGAGAGCCGGAGCGAGCAACTTTTTGAGGGCATTTTACTGCGGGTACATGCATCGTGGTGACATGGCGATCGATTTAGAAGGTGAACGTTTTAGTTCCTGGAATAAATAAGGAAGAGCAATATTCATTATGGGTTGCAAAATTGTTGAAACATTCTAACTTTGTGAGCACTAACTTGCTCACTGGTCAGTCCATTATATTTCAGGCTTATCGGTCCACAATGATTTGATAACGTTGTACATTACAGATATTAATAGTCAATTACTGTACTTAAGTGGCCAGTAACTAAACGATTTCCAAGATTGGGTACTTTGCACTGACGATGCCCGCTCAAAAATCCTATCACCAATCTATTCTTATAATTATCAGCGTTTTAGTTATGAACTTGCAGCGTTAATTTAAAATAATTTGTGGAGGGAAGCAAGTGAGCTCAGTGGGTGACGTGGGTGATTTAGTGACCTTGTTAATGGTTTAACTTAGTCAAAGTTACGCGAGGCTCCGGGACCCCCAGTTAACTCGCCACGAGCGTGTGATGTCATTTATTTATTCAGATTTTGATGTCCGCTAGATTACAAAGTGTAAGGTAACTACGTGTAAATTAACCACGGCTGCCCTATTTGTAACCTCTAGTTAGCATTATGTATGTAATGTGTGAGTGAACTCGTTATGTTAATATAAGTAAGTATGGCAAATAAAATACAGTTTTAATTGGTAAGTTTAATGCTTTTAATGAAACATGTCGTGTTTTCTAAAGAGTAAAACAAATGTGCGATGAGTGCTTCGGCGTACCCGTTGCCCCGGCATTATGGCGTCCCGCAGGAACACCCCCAGGTTTTTTAGTGGGTATCCCCGCCGCTCCCATCTTTGGCGGGGGAGTCCCACATACCGCCCCGCGCCCCCCGGCGTGGGGTGATGATGCGTAACGCATTTTTCCTGGGTCAAAAAAAAGGGAGTGATATTATCCCGTTTTCTAGGTTTAGTCTACTACCATCTAGCCTGATCGTCGCTTAACATCACGCGAGATCGTGGTCAAAGGTTTACCTATAATGAATAAAAAAGTTAATGTATTTCTAAGTAAAAAAGTAAGTTACATAATATAGTTATGTTCGTTCAACGACATCGTATTGGATTTTTGAAAGTCAATGTGTTCCCTTTTCTTTGTACTAGAAGGGATGTTTATAAAATCGTACCCGCAATCTCAAACAGATAAGGTATCTGCAGAACCGTTAACTGGCTGCAATTGATATCGTCCGAAGGCATCGACTTTATAACTCAATAGACACTTATGGAGTCAAGCTTTAGATATCATGCTAGGAAGATTAATCTGATGGAAGTTATTCATTTGTAACTAATCTCATCCCTATGTTGTGATTTGGATGCGCGATGACTGGATAATACAGTAACCAATCCTCCGCATCCAATATTAATAACAACATTTAAATTAAAAACATATTTTTTGAATTAAAAATAAGCCGAATAAATAATTTGAATCATCATCATCATCAGCCTGTGTTCGTCCACTGCTGGACATAGGCCTCCCCCATGGCACGCCACTCAACTCGTTCCCCCGTCTTTCTCCTCCACCCGCTCCCCGCGACCTTCCGGATATCGTCACCCCATCTCGCCCAAGGACGACCCACACTACGTTTGCCGAGACGCGGTCTCCACTCTAGAACCCGTGTACCCCATCGGTTATCGGTTCTGCGGCAAATGTGACCAGCCCATTGCCACTTCAACTTACTAATCCTTTCGGCTATGTCGGTAACTCTGGTTCTCTGCCGAATCACCTCATTTCTGATGCGATCCTTTAGAGAGACGCCGAGCATAGCCCGCTCCATAGCTCGCTGAGCAACTTTAAACTTGTGAACCAATCTAACCGTAAGTGTCCACGTTTCGGCTCCGTATGTCATTACAGGTAAGACGCATTGGTTGAAGACTTTAGTCTTCAGACACTGTGGTATACGTGACGAAAAGACTCGACGAAGTTTTCCAAATGCAGCCCATCCCAGCTGAATCCTTCGAATTTGAATTGATTACCTCATTGTGCACCTTACATACCTACATAAAACAGGTTAATCTTGGGCTAGTACGAGTACAACTGATATTATTGGACTAAGCGAAGTAAAAGTTCACCATCAGGCAAGCGTTAACCCCGTCTCTATAAAATATAAGTTCTGTAAGGTGAGGTTAGATGACGCTGACGACTATCCTGAAAAAAAAAACAAAAACAAAAAAGTATTTGGAGTTTAACGATGACACTTTAATGGACCTTATCAAGGGAGCGGTATCTACCGCTAATCTGCGTTAAAATATGTACATTATTTTTACAAAAAAGTTAGGTATTATAGCCGTCTACACCGTCTATCGTCGGTGCCGGAAGGATTCCTTCGTGAAATCCATTGACCCAATGCGAACGTAATTCACAAGCGCGGGACACGGACTATAATGGGCGCCATAATTTGCCTGTAATGGTCCCACACTATCGCGTTGTCAGCTCGCTAAAAATAAGCTTCTTTACCCTAAATCTTTGGTGAAAACTTTTGTACGAGTAGTGTTGAACACGTGCTTGAGATTTTGTTTTGAAAGATTGTGTGTATAATGTAATTTAAAGGTAGATCGTAGGAAACGTATATAGGGAACTAAAGCTGTTATGGAATAAATGATTGAGACGATATTGCTTTACAAAACACATAATTAGCAATATCGTGCTTATTCTGTAGATAGAAAAGCCAAACCGTCATTTTAATTTATTTGTTTACTGTCAATTAAGACTGTTAACCGCCACTTATAATACTCGTAATTAACAAAATAATATTTCCAAAGATTCCACAATGAATTTAAAATAACTTACAATAAATTAACACTAAAGCAATCATAATATAATAATCATTAAAAGAAAATATTACACAATTTTCATACTTCACGCTTTACAATACTTTTAATGATCATCATATAATATTGTAATAAAGAAATTTGATACATTACCAACAAGCTTAAGTAGAATTTGTTAATATAAATGAACAATATTGCCATATGTTATATAGTTTATTTATTTGTGCCACTTTGAAAACATGAAACAAAGGGTTTTAACATTAAGTGACCGAAATACTTAAATTACGCCGAAATCTGTACCTTATGTGCCCTATAGAAGCACCCGTAATACACCTATTAATAAGGTAACCGCAGCAATAAGGTTTCATCTCATGAAAGCAATTTTCTCTTTCGTTTTATGTTCTGACTTCATAAATTTATTCCGAAATAATATTTTCAATCTAACCGTACGAAATTCGATTCAATATTTTTGTAAAAATAATATGAAAACATGAAATTAGTAAATGGCAAAGCAGTTTGCTTATTAGCTATTTAGATTACAAAAACTTAAAACACATAAATAATTATGAGCGTACTCTGGCATGATGTTCAGTAAAGTCAAGAAAAGATTTGTCCCGCTTTTTAGGTTTAGTCCGCTACCATCTGCGGTCGCATTATCGCTTAACAGCACGCGAGATCGTGGTCAAAGGCTCACCTATAATTATTATAATTAATAAAAAAATGTTTTTAATGAAAATATGTGACTTGATGAGCAAAGCAGGTACCTACCAATAGTAGGCATCATAATTGTACATATCAGATACTACTATGCCCCCTACTGTTTTAAAATACAAAATTCTGAGCAGCACTGCATTTACTGGAAAATTTGAAAAACCACAACGCGAAGCTGCGAAAAACGATGAAACTAGCAGTAATAAACCAAGTTAAAAGCCCAATTAATATGTATAGAATAGTGTATGAATGTGAAATGAACTGACTCATCGCTTAGCAGTTAATAGTTTAATATTCCTCTGACACATTATTCAGTTGAAGTGGGTGACCTGAATCTGTCCTACAAATTATAACCATGGAAGTTACCACTTTTGTTTTTCATGCTTCTATATACCTCTAGTATAAGTAGCCCATATATTGTTAGAGTCCAACCATTTTTAAATTCCAGGTCGGTTCTTTAGACGTTAGAAACATTTTGTTCGGCAGACAGATGCAATTTTATTATTATTTTTCAAATATAATAAAAATGGCTGAGATATATCCAATAAAGCTTATATATAAGTTCCTGGCTGGAGACACGTTACGTCACTAACAATACAAATAAAACCATAGTTTAGCCAGGGACGACCAAGCAACTTTAGTGCGTTGTTGTAACATGGTTTTTATAGATAATACTTTATTATTACACCGTACAAAAATAAATACATTACAAGCAGAGAATTATTCACCAATAATAATAGTCTAGATAAAAAATAAAAAATGTCAACATCCTTTCATCATATTAAGTATACAACTTGTTAAGATAACTCTTATTTATTTCGTACTGCATTTAAGCTGCGAAAATCCCCAAATCCTGTAGCAAGTTCAACCAGGTGACTAGTACACGCAGCTGGTGGGCACGACTATTCCACAATATTCCGGAATTCAGCTGTCAGTTTCGAGAACCAGATTCATTGGGAACGTCCGGAAATATGCAATTTAGCGAACAAAGGTACGAACATTGAACCGACTGGGGCTTAATCAACTGATTAATCAAAGTCGTTGATTAACATGAATATTTTAATTGAAACCGTGGATGTGTGATATGTTTTATTTTAGCTGTGTATCTAGTGGAATTAGGCGTTACTTTGTAAAAATCCACTCTAATAAAAGGGATGTTGCCAAGGTCAACTTTTTAAAAATATAATAAGTGCGTAATTTTAATAATATAAAAATATTCGATACGTATTTTTTTTTTCTTGCAAATAAAATAAAAAAGGGGTGAGATATAACGCTTATAAGATTCTGTGTTGGGGCGCGTGACGTCACACCACTAAACAAAATGTACTAGATTTAGTCACATCAAGCAACTTTAGTGTATTGTATCTCTCACGTTTTTTATCAGGATTACAAATAAAAAATGTAGTCAACATCCCCATTATTAATTAAATATTAATATGTATGGGCGTATTCACGTGTGCAGAAATTAAATAGAAAATTGAAAAATAATAATTAATTAGAATATAACGGTGGGAGTATTGCTCAATGCGATATCCCACCTTGGTTTAGTTACCACGACCACGACCCAAAATTATCGCGAAAAAAAATCCTCGGTGCTTAAGATCACGCGAGATTGTCGTCAAAGGCTAACCTACTCGTATAATGAATAAAAAAAGTATAGTACCTAGTGTGGTTCTGTCTTTAGTGGTACACATTGCTCAAAAGAACACGGAGTGAAGAATAAAACTCGTTATAAATGTCTCCACAGGACAATTTCCGCAACTCTAAACAAAAAGTAAAGCGAAGTGGGGCGAAGTAAAGCGGACCAGAGAAGCGGATAGGGCGAAGCAGGCGTGGTCAGTGAAATGTTCTTGAGGCTCTATCTTAATTAATCTTTACCCGGCCGCAGTCTTTATTATACTCTTCACGCTTCGGTTAGCAGCTTTTGGAAGTCATTCGATTTGAAATGGTTGCTCTAATGAACGGTTATTGGGAATGTGGAGTGGACTTTGCCTATTGCGAATTGCGTTTTCAATAAACACAACTCACTAATATTATAAATGCGTAAGTATGGATGTGCGTTTGTTCCTTCTTCAAGCCTGAATGATTGACCCGATTGAATTGAAATTTTGTAATAGTTTGGGCTAAGACTCTAGAGTTACTCTTATCGTATTCTTTAGTGGGGAAACCAGTGCGGATAGCTAGTATATTAAGCTAGAATTTTAAGTTATTGCTAGTATGACTATTGCGCGCAATACTATTGGTGTTGTCACTCCAGTGCTATATACCTTAGTTGCTATATGTATATACGGTAACTATTCTCAGTAAAGGTCTCAGATTTTTGGTGGCTCTTTGTATCTAAAATTATATTTTTGTAAGTAGGGACCTACTCCAGATAGACAGAGAGAGAGCTCCGCCTAAGCATCAATTTTGAAACACGTTTTTACGATTATCGTGTGTTATTTTATGACGTGTGAATTTTTTACTAACTCCAATGTGTAACCAATATGGCTAAAACTCGCAAGAAACTTTAGAATTTGCAATAGCATTCACTATTCTGAAAATGGAAAGCAACAAATTATTACACCAGTTTCTAGAGCACCCTGAGTATTTTCTGTTGAATATTGGAAAGCTTTTACGCTGTAACTCCGATATCTAGTAGATAAACCGAATTCTCCAATATCAAATTCTCTCCCATTTCAATGTTCTATGATTCCAATTTTTGTTTGGGTGAAAAACCTCAAAGCATACCTATCTAGACGCAGAGATTTCAATCAATCACTCTTTTAACTTTTTTGCCCGAAACGTATCAAATATTCGGATTCTTTGTTGAGTCTGATATTTATTTGACGGACGGTTTTCCAATAGATCGATGGGCTGGTTCTATTTTACAAGGTATTTCTTTTTAGTATTTCGTACCTCTAAAGAAAACCGAAAAGGAAAAAAACAAAACACTTATTAGATCGCTCGTTCCATCTACTGTCTGTCTGTCAATGTACCCTTTTATTCAAAACCGCGTGGAGTTATCGAGTTGATTTTTTTCTTCATATTCTCGTAAAAGCATAGATTTACTAACGGTAGTTGAAATTTGGAACACAGGTTTTGATGTAGATCTCCTCGAAGAAAGGACGCACCTTCCAACATACGTTTTTGGGAAAAAATATCTCTATAAAGGTATACCTACGCAATTATCGGCTGTGTCGTTCGGTTCTTGTTGAGAATAAAAATATTCTCTTCTCTTTCCTATTTTTGTATGAAATAAAGGAAAATTATCAAATTTGATAATTTGGAATAGCTACTTAGGTACCAACTTACGTTAAATGTACGCGTGCGTTAGTAATTTTCTTGATTGAATAGTTTAAGAATTTAACACAGTGCGCATATAAATACACGAAGTGGAGTTGGCCCCTTAAAGTGCATGTCGTGTTATGATCTGTCTGATAAAGAACAAAGCGCCACTTGTTCTCCTAAGCGGAGGCAATACGAAATCTCCTTTGCAGGGTTCTAAAACTGCTTGTGTCAAATACAAAATGTTTCAAAGTTCACAGCTTTTTCCAGAGATGGCGCTAGTGAGCGGAGCTTAAAAGCTTGTGAAAGCTTCAAAGTTCCGAAGCGCTCGGCTAGATGGCGCTTATATAAACATCGGATATAACGTGGAAGAAAATAAAGTTATTTTATTACATTTTCAATTTTTTTTAAAGGTAGGTAATTGTTAAATTAATTTTATGAAAAATAATATTAATACAAAATGAAACAAATTAATAAAATCATTAATTGAATTAATTAGACGTTACTCTGCGGAAATCTATGACAATTATAAGGTATTTATTTTCTTCCTCGAAACCTCTTAAAACTTAGCTCACAAATTAAGGTGGAATTAACACCAAATATCTATCAAAATAAAAAAAAAAAATAACAATAAAATATCTCATATATACATCATATAAATATCTATTTTTATCTTTAAATATTAATAAAACTTAAGTATATTACGTTAAAAAATGTACTAAACCATAATTTTAATTCAGGAAAATATTTTTTTTTTAAATTGACTTGTATAATAATTTAAAACTAATTAGATAACATAAATAAGTATTACATCTATATAGTCAACATAAAATTTCTATCAATATTTTATTTATGTCCCTACTCCCTACGTCAGACGACATCTCGTCACAAGCTCCAAAACTTATTTAGCAGGACAGCAACCGAGACAGCTGAGTGGCCCTCTGACACTGGCTGTCAATATCGGGCCCTTGTTGGGAAACTTTTCAAAATTGGAATTCCAAAGTTCTGAGACGTGCCGGCCCGCGGTAGGAACCTCGCACGCCTCATCTCTCAAAGGAAATTCGGCAACGGGCCATGTTTTTACCCACGTTATAATATGTACCTACTATGAGGACATATTATTTTGGGAGGAAATTGGGTATCAATTGAACCACACTTTTCCACCACATTTAGCAATACAAAAAAAAAAAATTGCAAAATATCACATTAATCGCTCTAGATATAAGTCATCAGAAGGTCGATTAGGTGGGTACCAACAGTGCCTGTTATTCTACCGCCTGAGCAGTGATGTGCAATCATTACTGTGCTTCGGTAAGATGGGTACTGATACCTATACGTAGCTAGTAAAATCACCGGGCTGAAGAGTATGAACATCTTATGACCCTCAAGTAAGAAGCGTTGGCGCAGTGCACCCAGAATTTTACCTTCGTAAAATCCTTGGTGGCATCAGGAGAACGTCTTGCTTGTCTTCTTACTTCGTTGTATAAAAATTGTGCGGCTAAGGTACGTAGGTATATGTTGCAGTTTCAGGTCGTCAAGATTCTTACAAGGCCTGTTATACGACCCGTTATTACACATACATTTTACATATTTATCTGATAGGAAACCATCTCTAGTAGATACGAGTACCAAATTTATCCTCTTTTCTTACAATGAAATTGAATTATCCACCGCGACACAGATTATTGCATTTACTCACCGTGAAATTACTAAATACTGAAACCGTATATGTACATACATACTTTTATTTATACCTATCGTATCTCGTCTCACGGGATTGAGATGTTCCTTCTTAATTTGCCTGCCACTGTCACTCAATTCGTTGAAGGTTTTCTCCTTAGATTAAAATAAAAAGGAAAGATACCGACCAGGGTAGATTTCCTTTGCATGAGGTCGTCTAGGTGGGTACCCCAACATTGCCAGTTATTTTACAGCCTGAGCTGTGATGTGCAAACATTACCGGGCTTCGGTAGGAGGGGTCGTGAAATAACTGGGCTAAAGCTAGAGTTTTACATCAATGTAAAATCCTAGGTAGCACTGTAATAATTATTATGAGCAGCGTTATATTTCTTACCATCAGGAGAGCGTCTTGCTCATCTTCTTACTTCTTTGTATAAAAAAAAACGGTACGCGCTATCGAAGCCAAACTAGGGCCTCCCGAGTCGAAATGAGTCAATTGCCGCGCTGACTCGCGCCTAAGTAAAATTGTGTGCATCAACCTAATTGGAGCTATCCATTTGCGGGACGCCTGTGCCATATGTTCCCTTTTTATTTTAACCTAAGGTTTTCTCCCAATTCGTGTTATAAAACATACTTGAGTGTAATTTTCTTTGGCGGAGATGAGATTAGTCTTTTCATATTGCTTACTAAAGTTGTTTTTGTGGTTTCACCTACTTCTTTTTAATATTAGGTACAGACTCTTTGAAGATTTTTGTTTTTTTTTTTGAAGAAGATAGGCAACAAATACATAATAAGAAATTAAACATATTTCCTAACTTTGACTAATAAAATAATGTGAATGCCTGCAAAAGCAGAAAACAGTAGAAGATAAATGCATGTAAAGCTTGTAAAGTTTTAAAGCTTATAATTTTAATTTAACTTCATGCCAAAAATAAGTTTTACTATAACTGAAAGTTTACTGTAAATTATCTGTAAGTACCTACCTATATATAGCAAATTTACCTTAATTAGTTCAGCCATTTAGGCGTGAACACATTTTTTATACAACAAAGAAGACGAACAAGACCCTTTCATGATTGTAAGTAGATAACGGTGCCCATTATAATTAGTACAGTGCTACCCAGGATTTAACAATGATTTTAAAATTCTAGGTCAACTGCTCCAAAGTTTCTTTATACGAGTACTTACCACATTCCATATTAGCCCAGTCAATGAGTGCCCAAAAAGGGTATGTGGATCGAAAAGTAGAAAGCAGAAAAACTAACATAGTAACTTTGTTTGGACTAGTTAGGAGATAAACATACTAAAAGTCCCCACCCCTCCGAGGTGAGCCCGAGGGGGGGGGGGAGGCCGAAGAAGGTCCCATTTTTAGGTTTTTTGCTTATATGTCAAAAACTGTGCATTGGAAGATATTTTGTTGTACTACATTATTAAACCCCATAAAATTTTCTACAACTTTTGCCTTGACACTTTTTATCTATCTCCAATCGTTGTCCAGCTATGAGCTTCCAAACATGGTCT
Organism: Hemithea aestivaria; assembly: GCA_947507615.1. NCBI lineage: Eukaryota > Metazoa > Arthropoda > Insecta > Lepidoptera > Geometridae > Hemithea > Hemithea aestivaria. Next base: position 9,685,400 of record OX382328.1, read on the forward strand.
ATTTTAAAGACGCTTAAATTAGTTTTCCATACAAAGTCGGTAAAAAAATCTTACAAAGTAAATTTGACCAACTTCTGGTTGTAGTATCATAATGAAACTTTGCAAATGTCTTGAAATCTGATGACAGTTTAATAATCTGGTACCACTGAGTTGATCTGATGATGGAGCCAGGAGGTGTCTAATGAAACTCTTCAATGGCTATTAGTAAACCCGTCGAGTTTGGGCACATTACATTCAAATCGATGAGACTTTTTCATAACACTAGCTGTCGAGGGTCTGATAATGGACCAGGAGGTGCCTACGTCTCATCAATCCGAATGTAATAAGCCTAAACTCGCGGGTTTTACTAATAGCCATTGAAGAGTTTCAGTAGACCCCTCCTGGCTCCATCATCAGATCAGCTCAGTGGTACCAGATTATTAAATTGTCATCAGATTTCTAGCCATTTGCTAAGTTTCATTATGATACGACAACCAGAAGTTGGTCAAATTTTATTTGAAAGATTTTTTTACCAACCTTGTATGGAAAACTAATTTAAGCGTTTTCAAAATAGACCAAGTTTGGAAGCTTATAGCCGGACAACGATTGGAGATAGATGAAAAGTAATAAGGCCGAAGTTGTAGAAAATTTTATAAGGTTTAATAATGTGATACAACAAAATATCGTACAACGCACAGTATTTGACATATAAGCAAAAAACCTAAAAATGGGACCTTCTTCGGCCTCCCCCCCCTCGTGCTCACCTCGGAGGGGTGGGGACTTTTAGTATGTTTATCTCCTAACTAGTCCAAACAAAGTCCCTAAGTTAGTTTTTCTGCTTTCGACTTTTCGATCCACATTTCTTCTTTTACTGGACTATATCCATAATATATAGTGGGAAGTAGATATTTATTCCATACATAGTAGGAAGTAGTATGCGACATCCTATATTTATTATACCTATACCTATAGAGATATGTATTAGCATAATATGAAATAATTAGAGACACACAATGTCACAATAGACAGGCGGTATGACGTCCACTAATGTAATCCAGTGGAAGCTAATCTAATATCGAGTGATGCAGTTTTTGATTTGCTGTCTATTCTTAGCTTTTACGGCAGCGTTTTAAACTATATTTTATAAGAGTTTGAAAATAATGTTCTTAAGCTTTTTATTTGGGATTATCACCTCAAAATCATGCTGAAAATAATGTGGTACTTGTGGTCGTAAAACCGGAGGCCCTGTGTTCAGATCTTAGTTTGACTATTATATGGATATTATAATTTGCCAGTAGGCATCTAAATAACAAATTATTTCTCTCCCTGAAAGGTTGTCTGAAAGAGATCACTTTTAGCGATAACACCGCCAATTGTTACACTTATGTCGTGATTTTGTTTTATAGTTTTGAGTTTTTTGTATGTTTCAATTTTGTTGTGTGTCAAGTTGTAGTGTTTCAATAAAGAGTTTTCTATTCTATTCTATCTATTCAGCTCTATCAGTATATACCTATATAGCCACTTAGGCGTGATGTGGTAAAAACCTGTATGTGCGTTTTGGTGTTATAACTGTTAGCATGTACTGTGTGTTATTAAATAAATAAATAAAACACAGAATATAGTAGGAAGTAGTGTATTTGACAACCTATTATACTTGTACATAGAGATATGTATGTACTCGTATTAGCATAATATGAAATGATTAGAGACACACAATGTCACAATAGACAGGCGGTATGACGTCCACTAATGTAATCCAGTGGAAGCTAATCTGATATCGAGTCGAGGCAGGCGCGGACTCGGCGCCAGTTTAATTGGGTTCAGTTTAATCCTCTATCCCGTACAATGCAACTTTGGATTCATTGCCTCTGTCCAATTAACCTCATGTTTTATTTACTAAGATATTGGTTTGGTGATGCAGTTTTTTATTTGATGTCTAAGCTTATTAGGCAGCTTTTAACGTAATAAGGCTTACAAGAATGAAAAATAAGCTGAAAGAAAGAAAGAAAAAGACAGGCTGAATAGAATGTTCCTAAGTTTTTTTATATTATGGTACCTTAAAATTCTGAAGATCAATACAGGAAAAGACATTATAGTTCCGCAAATTCAGAGATCCTGAGTTAAATCTTAGTGTGACTATCATTTAGAAACTAGATGCTCCCGAGTTTTGATAGGCACGTCAATCTGAGGCCAGGTTCTGGTTACTTGTAAGATTTTATTTAATTGCAAAAAGATGAATAAAATAAGCCCTACGCCCTACACTTCCCTGATGTTAAGTGATAATTGCTGCTCATTGCGGACTCAGTGCTTCCTATGTATTCGAAAGGTACGAAACTTCTAAAACAACACTGCAGTCATCCAGATATTATGCAGGCACTCGTATAAAGCAGTTAGGTCATATTAAAGACTTTGTAAGAATTAGGAATAAACATTAACATAAGTTCTGTGTGTAGGTAGATAAGATGAGCTGATTGCTTAGTGGCTACATTAAATTCTCGGTGTCACCTTCAATATGAAGTACACATGCAGACAAGTTGTGACCCTGAGATATTATGTTATTTCGTATGCCTAAATAATTTCCCTAGCCGCGTCGACCTGCTATTACAGATTTTTCTGAGCAGAATATTGAACCAAGTAGTGTTACAATAAACGATAGGATTTTTTATTGAAAAAAAATCTTCTATTTTTTTTTCTTGATGATAGCGTAGGCACTAATTGCCATTATTAGGAACGTATTATGGTCCTACCAGTCATTATCGGAAGTACATACCTGTAAAATATGCAATCAGCTTAGATCATTTATTCTTATACAGAATTCTACTATATTATTATGAAAGTGAAAGTTTTTATTTGTACTCAACCGATTGCGATAAAACTTACTGTGTACAGTACAAAGGTGAAAACGTGGGAAAAACATATAATATCTACCAATTTTGATACGGGATCGGGACAGCATGAGTTCACGGTTCTAAGAGGCCCAGCTATTATGTAATGTTTAAAAAATGTTTACGTAATAAGTGTTTTTTTTCTTCCCAAGGCCAGCTTGCTTAGGTCTTAATTATAAAGATACCGAAAATAATACTTGCTTACTTATTCATCTAGCGCTTATGATCATTAAAAAGTTCTAAGTAGTTATGGTAGCTAACGTTAGCCAGAATATTCAGTTTATTAATCTAATAGAGACCCATTTGCTACATGTATATTTCTAAACAGTACCTTGGCTTTGTGATTTTATGATTTAGGTTGACCCAACATTGTGAATGTGAGACGCTCGCAAGAGTGAATAGAATAGAAAACTCGTTATTGTTCACATAAATACAATAATATAGCTAAGAACTAAGATAACACAGAAATAAGTGTTACAATTGGCGGTCTTATCGTTAAAAGCGAACTCTTCCAGACAACCAAGAGTGTGAGTTGCTTGTAAGTCGCGACGATGACGTCGAGTTGTCGTCGACCACACGATGATGTCGTCACAATGGCAACAACCTTAGTGTGACTAAAGCATAACCTTTTTAAGGGTGTGAACAAACGCGTCAAAGTGCTGTATCTCATAGTGTTTTTTTTACGTATGAAACTTTTGATTTCCGATTTCTTTATATTAAAAAAAAATTAAAGACTACAGCGATGAGTATTGTCTGAATTATTTACTCTATTTTAGTGGTTCAATCGTTTAGTCGTGCAAAAATAGCAAATACACACAAGTATAATTCATGCAGAGAAGCAAAAAGGAAGGAGAAGAGCAAGACGCTCTCCAGTTGGTAGGCTGCCCATTATAATCAGTAGGTACCTATAGTGCTACTCAGGATTTCACAATGATGATTCCAGACGCATAGCTCCAACTATAAAGCTTCTTACTCTAAAACTCTTCTCAACTTCTTATTATGTGAATATATATTTGTAGGCATATGTATACCTATTATAGGTATGCGAAATACCAGTTACTGTAGAACACGGTAACGTTGCTCGTTGTCCTGGGAGAGCACTATGTGAGACATTTATTGGATTGTGCTAATCTGTACCGAATCGGGTACGTACCTACATATAATACATAGACTCGACATCATTGAATTATTGGGCCTGATTCGACTCCTCTTTGTGCCTATACATATATGTAGGTAGGTATATATGTATATGCTTGATTGTGCGACTGTTTGATACAGCAAATGGATTGTACAATGTTCTCTACGGGAGAGGTATATTGAGCATGAAATAGAGGTAGGCAACCATATTAGTAATGTATTCCTGCCTACTAGTTCTATGATATTTCAACAAATTTTGTTGCATTTTGAGCCAAATCCTTTTATAGAGAATACAAACATCTATTGACTAAGTTGGCGATTTGATGTATAAAAAGCTAACTTAGTATTGATTCCATAAATAAAACATAAAAGGCCTTGTAACAGAAATAAATGAAACAGATTTTATACTTGATTACAATAACCGAGATGCATACGACGGTCAAGTACGAGTCGGACTCGAACACCGAGGGTTCCGTACAAACCCGTGGGTATGCCAAATTTCAAAATTCTAAGCTCACGGGAAAGCACCCTGTAGGTTATGATTCCCACCACTCGTTGCTGAGAAAAAAAAGGTCTTGGCAGACAGACAGATTAACAGACGGACAGACGGACAACGAAGTGATCCTATAAGGGTTCCGTTTTTTCCTTTGGAGGTACGGAACCCTAAAAATCATCCCTCTATACACATAACTGAATGAATAACTGGGGTTTATACTCCCACCAAACAGCACTCCTTATACTGTCAGAATTCACTTTTTTTGTGGTTAGTGGTCAACATATACATAATATGGTGTAGTTTGTGGTAGTCAAGATTTCAATAAGGCCTGCAACATGACCTTACGAGAGCATTTCGTCATGATCGTAGAATAAAGTCGGATTTGACAAAAATTCAAAATTCACTTTTTTCCATATTTGGATACTACATTGTCTAAATATTATTACTGCATTACAGAAAAAATTCTATGTAGTTTAGTTTTCAAAATAATCAGTCGGTATAACGACGGATTTGAAATGCGCTCATAAAAAAATGACGTTTGAGCATCTCCGTCGTTGTTCGACGCGCGGTAAACTCCCGCCGCACCACCGTATCTCCGCAACCGCCACTATTCGCCGAACTCGCCCTCCACGCGTCAGCGTGGGTTGTGACTATCCGTCGTTTTTCTATGGAAAATTGTAAACAATTTCAAATTTATATTTATATAAAAATAATAAATTGCTATCTGATATACAATTATTTTGTTGAGTTTTTGTCACATTTAATAAAATATAAATTTTCAAGTTGTATGTCATTATAATACTTTTTTCTGTGGACATGATAGTGACGCATGTTCGCAACCGTCTATATTCTATGGAAAATTTTCCTTATTTATAGGTTGTATCTGACCATCCCACTTTATTCTTGGAACTAAATTCAGATCCGCTTTTTTTCTATTGAAAAACAACGATACAATGTACATATTATTATTTTTTTCATTAATTTAATAATCTTATCTGAGTAATAATTAACAACTATTAATAAAAAATAGAAAATGTTATTGTCTTATATTTTATTTTTATTTTTTTGTGAATCGTCTAAGGATTTTTGTAAAATGTTGACCTGCTGTATTAATGATTTTATTTTGACTAAGTATATTATACTAATATCTTATCAGAACGCCAATAGTCGTTACCCCTCGGAGCACACAACATAATAGAAAATATGAAAGACAATATATCAGGACGTCTTTTCGGACGTATAGTACACGAAACAAGTGAAGTCGTAAAATCAACAGATTATGAAAATTTGAATCCGCCTACTTTCACCTACTTGTGTTATTAGAGACTAGCTTATGCTCGCGGCTTTACCCACGTGGCAAAATCCTTTCTTAACGGAGGTCTACGCCATAAAACCATTTCCAAATTTCAACCCAATCCGTCCAGCGGTTTAGGCAGTGCGTCAATAGATCAGTCAGTTACTTCCTTTATATATTTAGAAGATCCTTTCCTTTTATATATTTAGAAGATCCTTTTATGGCCGTGTATCAAAATGCATCCTCACCAAATTTAAGAGAAAATCAGATATCAGAAAATCAGAATAATAGTATTATGTACAACATGAGCACAGCTTTAACCCCTTTAAATACTCTTACTAACTTGATATCAGATCTTTCACCTTTCCCTCTCAACCGATTACTCCGACTGTAGACAACTACGGCGGGCAAAGACCTATGCCATCACCAGCTAAACCCATGGTGATATATTATGTAAAGATTTTATCCCACTCACAATGACCCGTGACTTTAGCTTAGCCCAACGTACAATTTCCATTCGTCTGGTGTGTAAATTGTTTTATGCTCTGCAGCCCTTTCTATAACACTGTGGACAGAATTCCCTACGTTTTGGGTATGTCCTTTTTCAAGGAACCTATGGGTTATGGTTATATCACATTCCATAGCTACTAGAGCATACATATTAAGTACGATGCGACTTCGATTCTGACCAGCACAATTATTATTGTCTGACCAGAATCGAAACTCTTTCATACCCTTCTACACAATTTTCTTTTTAAAGTCATACACGCAGCTGGCTACTTCGTTGGCCCCACGCTGGGCAACATCTTCGTCCCACATATAGCGATAACCTTGTTTGCCGACCATATCATATATAGTAAAATTATAGCATGATAGCTTTCGTTTGTAATACAATACACTCATTTGCCCGTGAGGACAGGACAAAACTTTTTGGAAATCAAAAGTAGCACAAATAATGCGTTCATTAGAATTAATAGCGTCATTTTTATCACCTTGTTTCTTGAAACAGGCCCTTGCCCAGGCCCTTGTTTCTTGAAAGTATCTAGGGCCTTGGCCCTAGATACTTTTTTAGCATCCAAATGCTTTTCGTACTATTTATTCTCTTACGTAGGATTCTGGGTTTGCTTAAAAATGTGACACTGATTAAAAGTGTTCTTTTTGGGTTTATGAAAACTCAAATTAAAATGAGTGTTAACTATGTCTCTGTACGGTCTCAAACTAGAAGCTGTATTTGAATAATTATTGAGTTCAGGTCATTCTTTGTATAACTTGAACATCCGAGCGATGCTCAAGTCACCATCTAAATACAATCTTTTGGATGAATAAAAAAGCGTCGGTACGCCCAAATTATAGTCTGTGTTTTGTTTAAGAAACCCTGAATCCCAACCTTTGATATTAACCTACCTATTTACTAACACCGACCATCTGCCTACCCATTTCTGGTCAAAATAAAATATAACAGATAATACATCCGACAAAATAATTATTTAAAAGTCGATAGAACATCGTCGGAAATTAACATCCGTCATACTTTGAGCAGTAACTTTCCGACGAACAATGTCGGATAATACCATATGACTGTGTTAACTCCGAAGAAAACTGAAGCATGTGATTTTTCTAGAAAACTACATAATTTTAAGCTGTTATTTTTATGCAGTTTTATAACAAACCCTATTTCCTACAAGTATATCAAATTTCATAATTAAAGGATTAGAATTTAAAAAGTTATGTCAATAACACTATCAAAATTATTTAAAATGGCTGCCCTGTAAAATTTGGTATTTGTTAGATCCGTCTTTATTCTACGACTATGACGATTTACTCTCTACCACCTCTAAGAGATTTTTATGCGTTCTTATAGAGGTGCTTTCGGCTAATGGTAGAGTTTTGAAAAGAGAACTAAATATATTTGTATTTTTTATTCTTTATAGGTTAACCTTTGACCACGATATCGCGCACGACGATACGGCCGTAGATGGAAGCAGACTTAATGTACAAAGCGGGATAAATCCCTTCCTGGCTTCATCTGGAAGTGGGATTTATTTATTTATCATATCACATTGTAGGTGTGTTGCTCTAGGTCTTATATCTTGTAATCACAATATATATATATATATATATATATATATACACGACAACACGTGACAACACGTGCTTAGTAATGAATCACTATTGTCGTTACTTAAACAAATATCTCAACACTGCGATAATAGTTACTTCAAAAACCACTTCCGTATCCGTATCCGTATGAGAGTATCCGTTCCGTATCCGTATGAGAGTTTGTGGTCTAATGAAGGGGCGAGCGAAACTGTGGATCGATGACTGGATGGTCACTACCTCTTCTTGGCAAGAATTACGTGAAACTCTCATTACTACGTTTGAACCTGAAAACCGTTATTCTCGTGACATCGTACGTTTCCGCGAACATGTATACGACCCTACGAAAGACATTGCGGAGTTCTTATCACGCGCGTGGATCCTGTGGAGAAGAGTTACAAAGGATCACTTAGACAACGAAAAGGCGGTGGAAGCTGTGATTGGATGCATTAATGATGAAAGACTACGAATCGAATTGCTGAATTCGAAGGCAACCACAGTTCCTGAGCTAATTTCAATAGCCACGTCAATAAGAAGAAAGCGTTCACAGCCTACCACTGGGCCCACGGTGCACAAACGACCCCGATATTCCGAAAATCCACTTCCAAAAATACAATGCCGGATATGCAAAAGAACTAATCACGCCACCGATGATTGCCGATTCAAACCGACTAATTCCAAACCGGAAAGTAAAGAAGCAACTGTACCTTCTGCAACGCCTACTTGTACCTTCTGCAAGAGGCCTGGTCACACATACGAAACATGTTTCCGACGTGATCGTTCATTAACATCGAATGTGAACTGCGTAGCTGGAACTAAAATGGCGCCTATCAGTATCAAAATAGGTGAACGAAATATTCAAGCTGTATTTGATAGTGGGGCAGAATGCTCCCTTATGCGGGAATCCGTTGCCGCTGCTCTACCCGGGCAGAGAAGCCCCACAGTCACCTACTTGAAAGGAATCGGGCAATTTCCGGTGCTATCACTCAACGAATTGGTCACAATTTGCATTATTGACACCATTCCTGTAGAGCTACAGTTCCAATTACTACCAGACTCCGAAATGACTACAGACGTTCTGGTAGGTATGAACCTGATACACGACACCAATTTAAGCATGGTGATAACGTCAAATGGAACACAATTGGTACGTCAAGCGTCAATCAATCATATAAGCCCGAAGAGTCCAATTTTCGAGAACATAGACTGTGACTTGACGAACCCTGAAGAAATCGCCCAGATACGAGGACTATTGAACAAATACGAACATCTCTTCATTCGTGGGTACCCTAAGACCAGAGTAAATACTGGGGAAATTGGAAATCAGGCTCAAAAATCCGGATAAATATGTCGAACGAAGACCTTATCGCCTGAGTCCAGTTGAACGAGAGAAAGTGCGTACAATCATCAAGGAACTGATCGAGCACAACATTGTACGAGAAAGCAAATCACCCTACTCGAGTCCTATCATATTAGTGAAGAAGAAGAACGGAGAAGATCGACTTTGTGTGGATTTTCCGTGAGCTAAATGCAAATACTTTGCGGGATCACTATCCATTGCCGCTGATTTCTGATCAGATAGATCAGCTAGCCAAAGGACACTTCTTCACAACTCTAGATATGGCGGCCGGATTTCATCAGATACCAATCGCAGAGAATTCAATAGAAAAGACCGCCTTTGACACACCAGACGGTTTATATGAATACATAACCATGCCGTTTGGATTGAGCAACGCTTGCTCCGTCTACCAAAGATGCATTGACAGAGCGTTATTCCCACTGCTTGGAAACGCCGCACAAGTATATGTCGACGATGTGTTGAGCAAATGCGCAGACTTTAGTGAAGGAATATCAAACCTGGAACGTATCCTAATAGCACTTCAGCAATCCGGGTTTTCCATCAATGCGGACAAATGCAGTTTCTTCAAACGCTCTATAGAATACCTGGGAAATGTTATTTCCGATGGACAAGTGAAACCAAGCCCGCGCAAGGTGGAGGCCCTTGTTAAAGCTCCGATGCCAAAGACTCCCAAGCAAGTAAGGCAATTTAATGGCTTGGCAGGATACTTCAGAAGGTTTATACCAGACTTTTCACGCATCATGATACCTCTCTACAATTTAACCAAACAAGGTGCCAAGTGGGTGTGGGAGGATAAACACGAGGAAGCAAGAAATACGATTATACAACACCTCACGTCATCACCCGTGTTGACACTATTTCAAGAAGAAGCTCCCATTCAACTCTATACAGATGCGAGTAGCCTCGGATTCGGCGCAGTACTCGTACAGGTGATCGACGGACGTCAGCACGTGATATCCTACATGAGCATGAGAACTACGGAAACTGAAAGCCGATATCATTCGTACGAATTGGAAACCTTGGCTGTGGTACGTGCCATAAAACACTTCCGTCAGTATCTCTACGGACGCAAGTTCACTGTGATAACAGACTGCAACGCACTCAAGGCATCCAAGAACAAGAAGGATCTATTACCAAGAATTCATCGTTGGTGGGCATTCTTGCAGAATTATGAATTTGAAGTAGAATACCGGAAGGGCGAGCGACTGCAACATGCAGACTTCTTCAGCAGAAATCCATCTGAACATACGGTCAACATTATGACGAGAGACTTAGAATGGCTCAAAGTGGAACAACGCCGAGACGAAGGACTGCGACCTCTTATGGACAGCCTGAGAGAAAACAACCCAATAGAAGGTTATTTACTGGAGAATGACATCTTGATGAAGCACGTTGACGATCCAGTCTTCGGTCAACAATTACGCAGTTGTGCCAAAGTCTTTCCAATGGAGCATCATCAACTCTTTTCACACCGCCCTGAAACATCCAGGCTGGGAAAAGACTCTACAAAAGATCAGAGAAACGTATTGGTTCGACAAAATGAGCTCTACAGTCCGAAGATTTGTTGACAACTGTGTCATTTGCCGAACGTCTAAAGGAACATCCGGAGCTGTACAAGCACAGTTACACCCCTTACAGAAACCTGCAGCCGCCTTCCAAGTCATACACATGGACATAACGGGGAAACTAGGCACGCAAAACGACCAACAGTACGTCATCGTCACTATTGATGCGTTTACGAAATATGTGTTGTTTTACTATGCAACCAACAAGAGTCCACACAGCACCCTTGCGGCACTAAAGCGTACTGTTCATCTATTTGGAACACCGGATCAAATAATAGTCGATGGAGGAAGAGAGTTCTTGGGTGAATTCAAGGACTTTTGTGAGCAAAGTTCGATAAACATACATGCCATAGCGCCAGGAACCAGCCGAGCCAACGGTCAAGTTGAAAGAGTAATGGCTACACTCAAGAATGCTCTGACAATGATTAAAAATTACAACACAGAACCATGGCACACAGTGCTTGATGAGCTTCAACTGGCGATGAATTGCACTGCTCACCGCGTAACTGGAGTTGCGCCATTAACTCTCATCACACAGAGGCGTCACTGCGTACCACCGGAACTGCATAACTTAGTTGACATAGATAGTGAAACCGTGGACATCGAAGCATTAACAGCATATGTTCAACAAAAGATGATTCGATCAGCTGATCAAGATCGACAACGATTCAATCAACGCAAAGCCGCAATTCATCAATTTAAGAGAGAAGATTATGTGATGATTAAGAATAATCCCAGAAACCAAACATCACTGGACCTCAAATTCAGTGAACCTTATGAGGTCTGCGGAATTCTAGAGAACGATCGTTATCTAGTAAAACGAGTCGTTGGCAGAGGACGACCGCGAAAAGTCGCCCACGATCAGCTGCGCCGCGCCCCACAACCTGGAGAGCAAGATACCGTGTCGGCGGTCAGCGACAACACAGCGCCACTGGAAGATCCTGAGCCATCTACTTCCGGTACAGCACAACGAGCACTAAATCAACCAATCCAAGAAGATACGTCATCGTCAGACTGACACGTAAGTTGTTTTTACATTCATATTAATTAAACATCACTATTTCTACGAGATTCTACGAGATTCCACGAGATTCTACGAGATTCCACGAGATTCCACGAGATTCCACGAGATTCTACGAGATTCCACGAGATTCTACGAGATTCCACGAGATTCCACGAGATTCTACGAGATTCTACGAGATTCTACGAGATTCTACGAGATTCTACGAGATTCCACGAGATTCTACGAGATTCCACGAGATTCCACGAGATCCCACGAGATATTATTATTCTACTCTCTGTTCATTGGCATGCAAAACAAAGCAACAAAGAGTTGCTAACAGATACTTGTCTCAGAAAAATACCTCTCAATTGTTACAGTACACCGCAACGAGAACTACAATAACATCGAAGCTGGTGCAGAGCGCGCACCGCCCTGCAGAATGGCCGTGTCGGCGCAACAAATTATGGACCCGCGACGGCGTATTATTTGATTATCGTTAAATGATTATTATGAAACAATTTAGAACTACTTAGGAAGTTAATAGAATGTTTACATTAAAAAGAGTTGTTATGATCTTGATTGTTCGAATTATCAACTGATTTAATGTTTGGCAATTAAATTATAATCACTTATGAAGGTAGCTCAAAATATAAGTGGTTTTTGAAGTAACTATTATCGCAGTGTTGAGATATTTGTTTAAGTAACGACAATAGTGATTCATTACTAAGCACGTGTTGTCAAGTTATGTAATTTAAATCAAAACTAGGTTTAATTATTATTTGTCAATCATTTAAAACAATTTAAGAATAATTTAAGAATTAAATCCCAACCTTTAGAGTTTTTAGAAATATTCCGTACTTAAACGATTTCACAAGTACTACTCTAAAGGTGGGAGGTATTTTAGTATAAAAATAGCGTGTAAGCGGAGCTCGGCTCATTCTTGTTCGAGACATCGGACTGAGCGGAGCTCCGAGCTATGGAATAAAAGGCTCTGAAAATACCTGTTTCTTTTACTTCGACTCCAAGGAAGATGAGCGACCACGACGAAGAGGCTTGTGACGTCAGCGATGCTGACGTCACCTATTTTAAAAAGTCAACTACTTCTGGTGTGGTGACACAGTAACTAGCCACGGGCAAATCCTACAACCAGTACCAGTACGACTCTGAAAAGTGCTCCATTACCTATTTTAACAAAGTAATTTTGAATTTGATCGCTAATTCAGAAATGAACACAAGTAGTCGAGAATTACAGTAAACTGACAACTAATTCCTAGAGTAGCCGTCAAGCTCACATAACCTAGCTAATCAGATTGGCAACCGCGGAATGCAATTTGATTCGATCCGTGATTTACAATTATTGGCGGCACGTAAAGCTGTGTTCAATTATAATGTGTATTGGATATCTAATTAAGGCAGTGTCATAAATTAATTAACTCCTAATTCTGTATTGGCGTCCATCTGTCTCCGTATATAATACATTGACTATACCTATTACTATATATAGACAGATTGTATGGTTAATATCACAGATTACTTAACAGTAGTTATGTTACTACCGTCGTTTTTAAATATATATTTTCTTTTCCTGCAGGGATGTTTGGAAGTGATTGCTATTAGAAATAAAATCGGCAATTGTAATCTTAAAATAAAATAAAATAAAAATAGCCTTTATTTCACTGACCAATATTGAAATTATTAACTTATAAAATTATTATTATTCATGACTATAATATATATAAATCTATTACAATATATTTTTTATTTATTATAATTTTTATTTTCTATTATATATTCAACATTTATATTTTTATTACATTACTTAATCAGTAACTTGGTCAGGTTGTCGACTAACGACATAGGCCTCCTCTAGTCCTCTCCAGGTGTCCCTATCACGAGCTGATCTTCTTCATCCTTCCGGTAAATCATCTTCCAACCGGTAAATCATATACCAAATTGTAATCTTAGTAATATTATAAACGTGAAAGTTTGTGAGAATGTATGGATGTCCGGATGTATGTTTGTTACTCTTTCACACCTAAATCGGTGAAGCGATTGAGCTGAAATTTGGTATAAAAATAGCTGAGACCCTGGAATAATACATAGGCTAAATAAAGTACAGCGGGCAAAACTGCTAGGCGCAGCTAGTACTTTATAATATTTCAAATATGTTTAAGTATATGTTTTGTGTATTGTTATTGTGGTGTTTAATAATAAAGAGTTATTCGTCTTTCTTTATAAGTAGGCACTTTATTTGATTGCATTTTTTAAATACCATCTATGTATCAAAACAGCTTATTATAATTATTGATGTGTGGGAGTCTATGACAATTAAATTTTATACGAAATCAAAAGAGGAGCTTTATCGGTAACTGGACCGTATTGGGGTTATTTTACAGATTAGACAGATTTCAAGAGCTTTTGGAAGTTTATAAATACCGTTTTTCTTAATTATTCTTTGTTACTTTTAGATAGGTACTAAATATTGTATATACGAGTTGAGTCGCGTGCCATGGGGGCCTATGTCCAGCCGTGAACGAACGTGGGCTGACGATGATGAATACTATAGATGCTAACTTTATAGCACAGTCCAACTCCTCGTGTGTTTGAAAGGTTATCACGACCGTTCTTCTTCGTAATTCACTCTCTGATAGAAACTATATCTATAGTTAATATCCCCATCGAACCATGAAGTCTAGTGATACGTATCATCGAACATGTCTAAGTATAATGCACTATGTATTACGTATATTGATTAGATTAGCACGAACTTAGTTCCAGGCCCGCTATTGTAAAGCTACCCATTGTTTTAATAGTCTACGCATATAATACACCTTAAATTTAAGAGTTTTGAAATAGTGATTCTAGTCTTTCTATTGGTTTTATTGTCTTCTAGTTTGGGTGCAAAAAAGCTCCAAAGTTGACAATAGCAAAAGTTATTTATAGATTTTACAAAAGAACGAAAATAACGAGGATACGATTTCAAATAGATAACTATAAGTTTTAGTTATGGTGACTCGCTGTGCAATGCATATTTATTTAACACCAATAAAAGGGACTGTATTTATTTTTGACTTTCTGTTCTATGCTATTATTGTTTACCTTGTTTTTGACTGCATACCTGGATTTCTAGGGTAATATCTGTGTTATTATTTATTTTGTAGCTTGGTAGGTATGCAGTAAAAAGTTATTCCATTATATTCCAATAGTACATACTTATATGTATGTGTGTGTATGTAGAATGGAGTATATAAGCAGTGTGTAAGTATTATGTAGTCATTTATCTTAAACACTTTTACTTGAAGTCTTGAGATCTCCTTTAACCTTTTGAACGCCACGGCACAAACGCATTTCCGTGCCCTGTACGCCAAGGCACAATTTAAAAAAAAACTCCTACGAAAGAACTAGTGTTGCCAAGAGTCGATAAATGTTTTTATTTCACTTTATTAAGACTGGGTTTTTTGTCGTCTATAGACGTCGTTGGCGTACAGGACCCGCAAGTACTTGTCAAGTATAGGTGACTTTGGCGGTCAAAAGGTTAAATTTTTCCAAAGTATTTCTTTACAAAACTCGACACCCTATAAGCAGCCAGTTATCTCTAAACTGCGGTATTATGTACAGCATAATAGGTATCGCAGCTGTGATTCCAGTTCCGCGTCACGTATAAAATAACCTTCAGTCCAATGGGGAGTGAGACAAGCCTGTGAAATACGAGCGAAACGAGCGGACGACGCCGTATTAAAACTGCATCTTGTGCGCGTCTGCAGTTACATCTGCTTTGCACATCTTGTAATGTTATTGTATCATATTGACCTATATTTATAATGCTATTTTACTCTAGATTTTGGACGTATAAAAGCTTAACTAGGTACGCATTTTTATTTACATTAGAGCGAGTCGTTCATAATATGCGAGTCTACTTAAAATGTGTAAGAATTTTACATGTTTTTCTTTCAATTTAATAAATGGTTTTTTTTCTGATGCAAAGTTTGTTGCTCTATAAATACTGGCACTATACAAAAACTTGAGTCTGCCACATGTGGTGTCATATTTTTAAGTGTAGTGTGCTCATAATATTATAATTTGTTTTCCATCGTTTGATGGGTTTATCTTTCTACTAGTCATTGGCAAAATTGTGGTACTAATGCACGTTAACAAGCCACAAAACAAAAATAGAAAAAACGTATGTAGTCTTCAATGTGATGTCTTCAGGCATAGTGTTCATGTTTAAAGGTCCTAACTCCTGACCACTTTTAACTTTTTATTCCACGTCGACACTCAATTTAAATTATGTAAATATCATTTTGTATCACGTACAAATAGGTGTCCTTAAACAATGTACCCTCGTTTGCAACAAAATTCAAAGCATGCAAATGCATGAAGCGCCATCGGAGTAATTTACATAATTGTCGTGTAAAATTACGAGAGAACACGGCGTTATAATGTAACATTGTTATCATGGACGAAAAAAAATACTGGACTGAGCTTGCTGAAAACTAGTGAATATAAAAAAAATATAGGTAATTCCTTCTAGTATAAAACTAGCTTTCTTCTAGTATAACTTCTAGTATAACATGGAATCTGCCTGAACGATTTCTTTCAAATTTAGATGGAATCATGTGTAAAGATCTCTGAATAAAAGAAAATTAAAACAATATTTACACCTACATTACAAAATCTTTTTTTTTTCGTTTTGTACGAAGTCGGTCAAAAATGAGGTATTCGAGGGACCCAAAAACGGTTTCGCGAAATCCATTTTTAATTACGAGTAGGTATACCTCTATATAGTAAAGTACTTCAGTAATCATATTTAAAAAATTGTAAAGGTTTTATCCAAAGTTTCCGTCAATTCCAAAAATTCAATGTCCTTGTGAGTGTTTGTACCCATGTACAAAAGTAAGCAGGCTTACTATATGTTAGTGCTTCAATTCGGTTTTTAACAAACTCACTTCCAGTATTTTCTATTTCTTGATTGTTACCAAGCTTTTCAAAACTGAGCTACAATACAATCAAAATCAGATTGGAAACTTAGTTTAAGTTAAACTTAGCACTCACAACTAGATTGAGAGTACGAAATGGAACACAATTTATATTTGAACGTGATCAAAAACTTACATCGAAGATCAGGTACTATTTCAGGATTTCTGCTGGGGCCTGTTATGAAATATAAAGCTTCTTCGCCGCTACTCTTGGTGGTCGTAGTTTCACAATAAAAGCCGCAGTACACAATAGGAATTTAGGAGTTTTTAAAAGGGAGTTTAGTCGGTATTTTAATATAGTTTTAATATAGTTAAACATTATATTATTTATTACTTTATTCATTATTATAGATTAGCTTTTGACCTTGATCTCGCATGATGTTAAGCGACGATGCGACCGTAGATAGTAGCAAGATAAAACTAGTCGGCGCGGGCGGAATAAATTCCTTGCTCGCTTCACTGAACATTATAATAATAATAATTGGCCGCAGGGCAGCTTATGGCGAGCTGTTGGGGAGTAGCGACCCCACGGACCCGAGTGCTCCCGGGGGAGGATTCTGTTCCTCATCTCCGGCTTGCCTTCACCGGCCGGTCGGAGTGAACACTGACGAGGAACAGTCCCTCACCTCTGTGCTTGCCTTCATTGGCCGGCCAGAGTGGAGTCGCGAGAGCTTTTCGCTCGGAGGGAGGATGTGAAGCATAAGTGGCGAGTTGGCCTACGTGTTTAAAGTCCAGGGACACCTCTCCCCCTCCAGCCACTTACACCAACGTTGCCCTTCTCGTCGGCTATGTAATGCCGGCCTTTATGGGGGCCCGTTTAGTGAGTGGCGAGTCATCACCTGCCTATATATTTCCTAATGGGACGGAAGTGGCAGGTGCCGTAGTCTTAGCAATAGCCTCATTAAACATCCATTTAGAATGAACATCCATAGCCTAGTTCAAGTAGTTTCCATTAATTAGCAATAGTCCTGTCACTTGGCGGAGACTGTCTTTGAGCCCATTTTCTATGGATGGACTCACAGACAGACTCCAGTAAGTGTCATCCATTACATTTATATTAAAAGCTCAAAAGGGCCTCTGCGCGTTGGATTTTGTTGTCTCCGTGTACGCCTATAAAAGGCCCGGGCTAAGCCCGTGTTTAAGAGCGACATAAAATAATAATAATTGGGGTTTATACTCCAACAGAACAGGTTACCCTACTTACACTGTTAGAGTCAAATCACAATTTAAAGGTTGTGTGGCCAACCTATATGTTGCAGTTTCAGGTCGCCAAGATTCCTACGAGGCCTGCAACATGACCTATAGTGGAGTCACTAAGCGACAAAAATAGGTCAAACCTGTTTTTTTCATGCAGAAGCATGAAACTTTACACATTGATTCCTTATGTCAAAATAAGCTAATTTCGATCGGTAGCCCTCGGTAGCACCCCCTCTGGCAGCGAGGAGGGGGGGTGCAAAGGGCGCTCCACCCGGCTTCACTTTAAAAATTCCCGGAGACCACGTATAGCTGATAGGTCAAGTTTGGTATCAATTTCGAATAAATTGAGGACGTAGATTTCATTTCTGGTATAAAAAAAATACATTTGTGATATTTGTTTAACAAAAAACTTAAAAACTAGAATTACATAACTTTGATTTTGTTGTTCAAGTTGCTGTAAATTGAAAAATACTAGTTTTTTTAATAAACAAAAAATATGTCGATAAAGTCTAGTTTATGTAGATTAAAAAAAATAATAATTTAATATTACCTTTCACAATAACAAACCGCATAAAAAAATCTTTTGGTGTCCCGGGCCGCAATTTTCTTTGTACCGCCATAGTAAGGGTTGTTAGTAAAAAACTTACTATTTCACACAGAAGTTTAAAACTTGCCACAATTACTATTCCTTATGTTAAAATAAACCGATTAATCGGTAGCCTTCGGTAACCAGCCCCCTCTGGCAACAGGGAGGGGGGGGGGGGTAAAAGGGGCACTCCTACAGGCTTCATTAAAAAAAATCTGGAAGACCATGTTAAGCCAATAGGTCATGTTTAGTATCAATTTCGAATAAATCAAGGACGTAGATTTCATTTCTGGTATAAAAAAACGCAATTTCTGATATTTATCTAAATAAAATCACACAAAAATATTACTTCTTTTTTTTATTTAGAGGCATTTTTTTCTAAATTATACTGCTATTTCTGATAAACATAAATATTTTTGTAAAGTTTATTACTTCAAGTAAATACAATATAATACAACTTTTCATTAATTTTATTAACATTGAGTTGTACATTTTTTTTAAATAGAGATTAGAGTCGCTATTCTCTTGTTACCGCTGCGTTGCAGATCCCCACCAACCGAAAAATACGTACACTCACTAAACATGTTATTGATATAGGAACATGATGTTGTCAAACATAAAATACAGAAAATACCTTTGGCACATCATAATTTAATCTCCCTGAGACAATTTTTTTTAAAATAGGCGAGAAGTCAGCGATCTAATCGCGACACCTCGTAGCTCTTTTACAGTAAACGGCTAAACACTGTTATGCATCTATTTTTCTACAAAATGTAATGTAGTAAAATTACACATTCTACAGGCATATCTACAGTTTATTTATATCGCTACGTTTTGTTTTAAAACGGATCCTCCATATATATAATACGAATAAAGCTCAATACATTTTAAGACGCATCATGATACTTATCATGATGCGTCTTAAAAGGAGTGAGGTCATTTGCCTTGCATTTATTTATTTAATGACTTCCATGCGCAATTTTCTTGCAACTGAAAGGTTGTCAGACGAGGGAGTGGTCTACTTCTTGCTTCTAAAACCAACGAGGATGGAGGATGGATAAGTCTTAGCCAAGAAATTATGCCTGGCCTCTCTTAAACAAAGTTTTTTGTAAACTGCGCGTAACAAATGCTGGTACAGACCTATCATGGTAGTATATTTTCCAAATAGTTTTTGAAGTGAAAACTTCTTTAGCGGCGCTGAGCACTTTTTTTTGTATGGGTAAAAACTTTAAAACTCGCGTCAGGGTCACGTGATGCTGATCGAAAAAGCGTAAGATCGAGGGGAAGGGAGAGGAACTAGTATCTCCCACTCTTTCTACCGTGCCTGAGTGTGCTGCTCTGTTTAGGCGGCACAGGGGGCTTAGACAAGCGCGCGCCCGATATTTTTTTTTATATTTTATATTTATATTTTATATTTTTTTATTAGACACTTAAATAGGTTCGAATCAAAACTGTTTGTTTCTTACTTCAGTTATCATAAACCAATTGTATCAGTTGTAAAAATTTGCGATGATGATTCTGATAATAACGATGGTGTAAAAGTCGTCGAAATTATGGATGGAAGTTGATTTTTCTGAGAGATAAAATTTAATGTTATATATAAATAACGATATAATATTATAAATAACAACATATAAATTGTCATATTTGTGTACGATAGCGCAATAAATAAACATTGTATTCTACCTCATAAATGATGTATTTTTATACTTATAATTAAACACAACGTTAATATTGAAGTTTTCACTTCTGCCGGCACTCCCGGAGTGCTACCTTTTTTTTTGTGATAAGGTGTTTCCTACATAATTGATTGTCGAGTAGACATTACTGCTTGATCTGTAGTATCATTGACCGAGACCGCAAATCATCATATTAAAACCATATTAAGTAGATTCAGCTTTGTGTGCGGCACTTTTATGTCAGTTGAAGGATACGAGTCTTGCTGTTTTGCCAGCGTCCCTGCTTGGTTTTAGAAGCAAGAAGCAGACAAATGGACACATTATTCATCTGACAACGTTTCGGTGGCCAGTATATTATGCACGGAACTGACTTAATAAATAAATGTAAGATAGATTGCTAAGCGTGATGTAACTGCATGAAGACGATCTTAAAATGTTTTGAGCTATCAATAATATCTTTGGAAGAATCCGTCTTGGAATGTAACATACTGATATACGAGTAAATAAGCTATATTTATAATTTTGCTACATTACATTTTGTTGAAAAATAGATGAATAACAATAGCAGTTTCTGTTCATTCGCGTTTTATCGCGTCTATTTTCAAAAGTTTGTCTCAGGGAGATTAAATTATTATGTGCCAAAGTTTTTATTTTGTATTTTATGTTTGACAACATCAAGTTCCTATATCAATAACATGTTTAGTGAATGTACATCGTATTTTTCGGCTGGTGGGTGTCTTCAACGCAGCGGTAACAAGAGATTAGCGACTCTTATCTCTACTCGTATTTAAAAAAAAAATTACAACTCAAAGTTAATAAAATTGAGAGAAGTTGTATTAAATTGTATTTACTTGAAGTAATAAACTTTACAAAAATATTTATGTTTATCAGAAATAGCAGTATAATTTAGAAAAAAATGCCTCTAAATAAAAAAAAGAAGTAATATTTTTGTGTGATTTTATTTAGATAAATATCAGAAATTGCGTTTTTTTATACCAGAAATGAAATCTACGTCCTTGATTTATTCGAAATTGATACTAAACATGACCTATTGGCTTAACATGGTCTTCCAGATTTTTTTTAATGAAGCCTGTAGGAGTGCCCCTTTTGCCCCCCCTCCCTGTTGCCAGAGGGGGCTGGTTACCGAAGGCGACCGATTTAATCGGTTTATTTTAACATAAAGAATAGTAATTGTGGCAAGTTTTAAACTTCTGTGTGAAATAGTAAGTTTTTTACTAACAACCCTTACTATGGCGGTACAAAGAAAATTGCGGCCCGGGACACCAAAAGATTTTTTTATACGGTTTGTTATTGTGAAAGGTAATATTAAATTATATATTTTTTTAATCTACATAAACTAGACTTTATCGACATATTTTTTGTTTATTAAAAAAACTAGTATTTTTCAATTTACAGCAACTTGAACAACAAAATCAAAGTTATGTAATTCTAGTTTTTAAGTTTTTTGTTAAACAAATATCACAAATGTATTTTTTTTATACCAGAAATGAAATCTACGTCCTCAATTTATTCGAAATTGATACCAAACTTGACCTATCAGCTATACGTGGTCTCCGGGAATTTTTAAAGTGAAGCCGGGTGGAGCGCCCTTTGCACCCCCCCTCCTCGCTGCCAGAGGGGGTGCTACCGAGGGCTACCGATCGAAATTAGCTTATTTTGACATAAGGAATCAATGTGTAAAGTTTCATGCTTCTGCATGAAAAAAACAGGTTTTGCACTAAAGTCCCCCACTACTATAACGATAACGACTGCCTCCTACATATCTTATAGGAAACAGCCGGGACCCACAGTTTTACGTGCCTTCCGAAACACGGTAGCGTCCCGGCGAAAATCTTTGCCACACTGAGATTTGAACCCAGGACCTTCGGCTTATAAGTCGGAGGTATGACCACTGGGCCACGGACGCTACACCGGAACACTGTCATAATGACTGCTGCGACATGGTTTTATCCTGTGGGTGCCAACTAGTTACTGCCGAAGTCCACTAGTATGAAGCATGTAACTAAAACTTTTCCAAACAAATTCAACTGCTCGTATAAAAAGTTTCAGATACGGCCCTGGCGTGCATCGGTTGTTTTAAAATGTGAGTCTCATCACGTAGGAATAGGTCGGACGTCGGACAGGCATCAGACGGCCACGTGTGCCGAATGCGGTGCAACGCAGCAATCGCTGATTTTTACACGAAATCTCTTGGACCTCGGATCTCGGACAGAACGGAATAGGAAAGTAAAAAAAAAAGTTTCCCTTAGGGTCTTATTAAGTTTTAATTTTCTCCGCAGTAATGTAATAGGTAAGTAGTACATAAAATTTTACTACGAAACCAAAATAAGTATTCCCATCGCCTGTTTACCAAATAAAATTCGATATTAGATATCCGATAGGTGAATAATTAAAACGGGAGACTCATAAAGAGTGTTTATTTACACCCGATGTTAATTACTCATTTAACAAACCGAACCTACTCCTTCGCTAAATGGAACGAAATACAAAATAAATACTGAAATTAACGACAAATTAATTAAACGAATGTCGTCACTTTTAGCTGAAAGCGTTTCGTTCGCAGTGAGAGTAGAGAGTAGATAAATATTGAGTAAAAACGGAAACAGAGAGAGAGTGTAAAGGAAGCGAATATTTATTAACGTTGTGCGCCAAAGATTAGTTATCTGGATAGTTATCGTGAGTTCACCAAAGTGGTAAAGGTGAAGTATTGATCCCTATAAACGACTTTCAATATAATACAATAGGGATGTTGACTAATTTTTGGAATTGCTTTTATATGATAGATAGACCCATTTCATACACGAATATCATATTTTTATGCAAAAATATATGAAATTTCAATTTAAAAATACGTAAATAAAAATGATTTTTTGAATTCCGGCTAAAACGTTCCGAACTGTCATCTGACAGCGCGTGACGTCACACCACTGGCTGGACTTACGTTTCCTAAGCAATGTTCCTGATTTCGACACATTTTAATTATTCATAACTTAAAAACCACTGAACCGATTTTGATGCAACTTGTACTGTGCCCTTAGTTGGTCCATACTTAAACCAAAAATAAAGTCAATAACTAAAATGTCTCTCTGAAAATATAAGATCCATTTTGGTTATTGACTTTTTTTTGCTTAAATTCGGACCAACTTAGGGCACCATATAAGTTGCATCAAAATCGGTTCAGCGGTTTTTAAGTTATGAATAATTAAAATATGTCGAAATCAAGAACATTTCACAGGCAGCGTAAGTCCCGCTGACTGCGTGCGGTGCGGTGCGTGCCAGTGGTGTGACGTCACGCGCTCTGATTGGCGTTCGCATTCGCGTAAAAATAAGTAAAAATTATTGAAATTAAAATTGATTTTATTCAATTTTGGCTTGTAAATAGATCCTTAAAATGTGATTATAGGTTTTTAAATACTGTCTTTTATCTGAAAAACATAAGCTTATATGAATTCGTAACATGTGTCAACTTAGGGTGGAGCGAAAATTTTTTTTTTATGAAACGGTAATGTAATAGTTAAAATTCGATGCATTTTAGGCTCAAATTAAGTTATGCAAAATATGATTCAATTTGGTTTAGAGTAACTGCCTCCGCAACGTCATTGAAATTATGAAAATAGTTTATTTTAGATCCTATTAGGACGCTATGTTAACGTAAGCTTTTTTAATAAATGGTCCATTGTTTAACGTAGAAACGATAACTGATATTGTTAATTTTCGATAAAAAATCTTAACGTTGTTTTTACATTCAAATAAATGGTGTGAATGGACATTTAAGTACATACATTTGTCGCGAAAATCACCACTCAAACAAAGGGTCACATTGCTCGCGCATTGCTTCAGTGCTCTAATGTTCTAAGCTCGTATTAGTCAATCCCTCGATTTTGTATCGCTGCAATTATGCTAAGAACTCGGAGTGCATTGAAATGTTCTCTTTTTGGTGATATTTGTGAGATAAAAGGAAATGTTCTACCTACTTACGAAAATGTTATGAAGTACTATGAATGGACGAGACATCAACTGAAATTACAATTAGAAACTGCAAATGAACCATCATTCGCTGAGATAGCTGATACAGTGAAATCCCGGATTGAAAATATATGGCAAACTGCATCTTTTCCAATAGTGACTAGAACATGAATCATACAGATGTTAAAAGCATATCATTTAAAATGTAAAAACCTACAAAAATCTATTAAGAGGCTCTCCCCGGAAAATTTACAAAGTTTTCGATAAAGCAGTGAACTACTTTTCGATATTTCAGCATGCAAATGCAAAGACTTTGCTCGATGTATTTGCTAAGATGCAAAGGTACCTAAACAAGAGCAACCTTTTTTAATCTACCAAAGAACGTCGCGAATATTGGTAATCAGCGTCATCGACGTAACTGCTACAAGGAAGTTGCAAAAACTTTTAAAATTAAGCCTGAACGAGAAAATCGCCCAACCACATCCTTAAGCACTTCAACGTTAGAGGAATTAGATGTTAGTACATCTTCCACGACATCATCAGCATCAGAAAAACCAGAAAATACTACGATCGAAAGCGGTCCTGAAAAAAAAAAAAAAAGAAAATGATGTCCGTCGATTTCCCAACGTTATCGATGACCTGTGATAAGTATGGGGTATCAGATAGAGCAGAAGCAGCAATAGCATCATCTGTATTGTTCGATATTGGATCTGATTTGGAGATTATCGATAGATACAAGCTATGTAGAGAGAGAAGCAAAAATAGAGAAAAATTAATGAAAATTGCAACTGTCACAGTGCTTTCGTCTTTATACTTCGATGGCAGGAAAGATGTAACTTTGAAGAATGTTAAAAGAGATGGTAAATGGATGGTAAGGGTTGTGATGGTACCAATGTCAATACTTGAAAGTATGGTGGGATCATAAGGCTGATTGAGAAAAGATTACAAAAACCACTTCAGTGGATAATTTGTTTACTGCACATGAACTAATTTCATTTTGGACACCTGTTTCTTAATCTCGACGGATGTACTTCGGGACCTAAATCTTATTCTGGTCCATTAGGGAAAGCTCTAGAAACCTGAGAAATGCTGCCTGTTAAAAAAATTACATCCATCGAAGGACAAGTGCTCCCAGAAATGGCTAAAGATTTAATTAGTAACAGCGAATTGATATTTTTAAGGCTTCTCCGTCATACTCAAGCAGTTGAAAAAGCTGTGACTATTACAACAGAAGCTTCCATTTCACAGTGCACAAAAAAGCAAGATTGGGTGCAATAAAAGCCAAGATGGAATCACGCAATGTAATGCCTAAATTTAAAACTAAAAGAGTTTTTAGTGCTAACTAATAATATATATTTTATTTTATTTCTGAATATTTGCACGGGTTTTTATATTGTAGAATTTAAATAAATGTCAAAACTTTAGATTTTTATTATTTAATTCATAATAACCATTATGTTAAGCATAATTTTTCACCTCAAAAGCTCATTAACTATTTTACAATTTTTTTAAATTTTTGATGTCACTGCGGAGGCAGAAGAAGTCCGTCAAATTAAATGAAAATTTACATATATTTTGACAATAATATAAGGCACCAATCCCGCACTATTAAAACTCAGAATCTAAAAAAAAAATTTTTTCCATACATCCGCGCTCCACCCTAGTCAACATCCCTATTGCAGTGGCACGTCAAAACTTATGCCCGCATCTTAACTTTCAGCAGATTAGTCACAAAACTTGGTGTCCCAAATTTTTTGCAATAAATCTATGTTAATAGAAATTATGATTTCCTTTTGTAATAAACAGGGTTATTTTCAAAACACGCAGCAACCTCGCACGACCAGGCAGCCAACATCATAAACAACAACATGTGATAACTACTTTTGATACGTTTTTTTTTTACATTTACATAACGTTGTTACATTTTACTTCCATACAATAAAAAATATATATATTCCATCTGAATGAGGTGGTGCAGGATGTAGACCACTACATCCTGCACCACCTCATTCAGTAGTAGTTATCACATGTTGTTGTTTATGATGTTGGCTGCCTGGTCGTGCGAGGTTGCTGCGTGTTTTGAAAATAACCCTGTACACCACCAGGTACACGTGGAGAAACTTGAAGGAGGTCTTTACCCACCAGTGGGACTGCCTAGACTTAATAAAAAATTCCATCTGAATTCTCTGAATATTTATTTTTGTGTACATGTAAACATTATTATCTGATTATCATACATACTCCTATTAACGTAGTCACGGCAAGTAATCCAACACACACCAGTATTTATGAACGTTGTGACATAGGCGGGTAAACAGGGAATCTACTTTATATTAAACCGAGCGGTCCATCAGACGAGCTATTAGTCTGTGCTACACTCGCTTTCCATATCGTAGACTTTGCAACGTTTTATAAACTAGTCATCAACATTTTGTGGTGCTCCGTATGGAACATTAATACTTATAATAGATAAAAATATGTGAGGCCTTATACGCCCCCCATATTTTCAGAGTTTTTTTAACCCGTCAGGCCCCGAGCGGCTCGATCAAGCCGCACCCACGCACTCGAATTTGAACCCTATTTTAAAGAAGCTTGAAATAATAGATATCAATTTTGATTTGAACCGGAAGTGTTTCCTGGATCAAGGGTTTAATATAGAAGGGTTCGTTTTTTCTGCCGTGGTTCGCTCCTTTCCCCCCTTCGTTGGAAGAATAGGGTGGCCAGGATATTACTAGGCAAAGGAACATCATATATCTTTGTATGACGAGCGCAGCGAAGAGATGCGACTTGCTTTGTGAGGACTTCGTTTTATGATGACAAAATAAATGACCATATCGAGACTTTTCTTAAGTGGGTAAATATAAATGAAGATTGAAAGACTTTAATGATTAGCCTAGATTTAAGTCGTTTAAATATTCACACAATCATTCAATATTCCACTAAAGAATATACTTTCTTAAAAGATAACTTTTTAAATTTCAACTTTTTTTTTCTACTTTCACTTTAATTTAAACCATTATGTCTAAACGTGCATAGCTCTATGGATTGTCGGCGAATCTCTAATGAAACCGCCTCTGTTTATTCTGCCGATACGAAATGAGAAATGAGTGCAGTTAACCTTAACAATTGCTGTCGGCGCCCAACTTTATCCGGCTGATATAAAAATATACTATCATTTCAACGGCTTTTTCAATGTAGGGGACAATAACCTTTTAGTGTTGGATTTTTTTATGTTAATAGATGAACAAGAGGAGTTCTACATAAGACTAGACTGTCACCTGTTGACTAGAAGTGAATCTGTCCAACCTATGTCATCGGTTGGTAGTGAAATCATAAGCTGCGCTTGTTATCCTGGAATATAGAATTTTTCTTAGCCTATAAGACATGTAGTCATGGCATCATCATTATCATGTCAGCCATAGGACGTCTGCTGCTGAACATAGGCTGCCCCTTTGGACTAGTCATAGCATATTGTAGCATGTTATATACATCAGACAAGGCCGGTAATTATAAATACCAATACCACTTTCACATTGAGAAACTCCCACTGTTTAATTTAGAAGTATTACGACTTATTAATGTACCTACTTTAAATATAATTTGGAAGCATATAGATTGTGTCTCTTATTATGGAACTACTAAGAAATCATGTCTCTACATTACTGCATATTAATATCAAAAAAGTTACGTTCCCAAAATAAAACGAAATTCGCAACACTTAATCATCATAAAAATGTATTATTAGCACCCACATAGAAGCTAGTAAATCTGCCCACATGAATATACCTCTCGATTGTGGACACATATTTATTCATCTGTGACTCTTATTCATTTCGTTACATGTTTTTTCAAAATCATACCTATTTATTAAAGTTCCAGTATTTATTAAGAAGTTTGCCCTTGAGACGAGACAGAATCAACAGGGGGTAGTTTATTTGTAGACGTATCGGAAAATTACCATTCTTGGAATAGGGCCACGGCCAAATGGATTAAATATTCTGGCCGAGATATGTAGAGCAGACTACTTATATTCTATGAATAACAATCTAATTTTGATACATTTGAATCAGCAATTTATTTAGGCACATTTATTAATTCTAGCTGTGTCTGAGATATCGCCCTTGAGTAAGATCAGTCCGTGACGCCACTGCTGACGGTTCCAGCGGAAGACCAGCGTAGGTCCTAGTCGACCTTTATAATATGCTGAGCTGGCACTATTTCACGGCAATGTGATTTAGTAATTAGTTTATTTATGTTTATATAGTTTCATGGTTAGATATTCTGTAAGTGCATTAATTGTTATGTTTGTGTTTTTTTATTTGCCGTGAATAAAGTGTTTTCTATTCTATTCTATTCCTTAGAAAATAGCAAAAAAAAATATATGTGTCATTTTATAAGGCATTTTTTGTGACAATGAATGATATGACGAGCAAGACAGGTGCGTGATAGTATCATGATTGCCCATACCAAACACTATCACCTGCGGTGTTTTCTAATTCGAAAATCTGCCAGGCAGTGCTCTGCGCCGGTCACCCTGTCACATGAGATATTTAATTGCTGAATCTTGCCATGCCCTGTAATTACGCTGGTTACATTGCATTCATTGTAAATTACAACTAAACCAGATTACGTTGGTTTCAAAGTTTTTAAAAATTGTAAACATTTTTGGTCATGTCTTCTTTATCTGGACTAAAAATATGGAAGCCACATATAACGTGAAATAAAGAAATATTCATACCCCAAGAACATAGATTTCCAATCAGTATTCAATCGGAAAATACTAGATACAAAGTCAATAGTGGGAAGTGTACATCAAGCTCGCAAGAGGGCGCTCGGCGCTCGATCCTCAGGATTAGAGTTCCAACACGCACAACCAAGCCCACTTCCTATTTATGTTGGGTCGCTAACCAAACGACTTGTAGGCTCTTTATTACAGTTGTTCTTTTCCGCTCACGATGCTGTTACCGCTTCGATAAAATATCGCGGCGATTCGTTTTGTTTGACCGCCGGATTACGACCTAGTTATGCCTCGGTATGAGGAAAGTCGTTTTGTTTTTTTTAATTTGGTATGATTTATTGAATAACTTCTTTCGGAGTTCTGTTTCCGTTGTGATATTAATTTAATTAACTTGTGGCTTGGTGTTGTTGTATTGAAAATTAGCTTTTTTGGTATTTTTACTGATGCTAGAGTTTTCAGTATGGAAATATTGTCTTGGATAGGTATCTTGCCATATATTTCCACAAATCCCAACCAAAATCATAGTATGAGCGTAGGGCGTAATATACGATATATTAATATCTCTTACTTAGATGATGAAATGTCCTTATCACAGCATGTTTCCTCAGATTCTTCACATCTTTCGCTATTTTATTATTTACATTATGTGACTGTGGCAATGGAGGGCCTATCGTGGTCGCCACTTGTTATGGTAAAGATACTCCGTGTTTTTGCCACTAATCCTTGGCGTGGCTGAAAATTTAGAATGCAAAATTTTCATAGTAATTTATTAAATATGTGTTTATACTTATTTTTAACAGCTTCATTTTCATTGTTGCAGATGTGGTGACAGCATGAGATGAGCACGTCTCGGATGGAGCGGGGCACGCGGCGGCCCAAGGCGGGCTCGCTGTCAGGCTTGTCTGTCGGGGTGCCAGCGAGCGGCGGTGTGAGGAGGCAACGTTCGCTGGAGTGGACTGACCGGTACAGCAGCAGCGATGACGACCGTCCGCCGCAGCCGCCACCGCTCGCTGATCGCGTCTTCGCTTCCTTGCTGGCGCAGGCTACGCATCAGTTTGATAGTAAGTTAAATAAATC
Source organism: Hemithea aestivaria (assembly GCA_947507615.1). Classification (NCBI taxonomy): domain Eukaryota; kingdom Metazoa; phylum Arthropoda; class Insecta; order Lepidoptera; family Geometridae; genus Hemithea; species Hemithea aestivaria. The sequence continues at coordinate 9,715,456 of OX382328.1, forward strand.
GGACATTTTTACCTTTTCTGAGACTTATAGATGCGATACAAACTTTTATATTATGTACGTGTTGCGACCAGCTGTTAACCCTCTGAAAAGTATCAGCCTATTTATTGTTGTTACCTATCACCTATTATTCCAAATATTAGTCCAATCGGTTTACGTGTTTAGACTTGAAAAGGTAAAAACACATACAAACATCACCTCTATTTATCATAATAGGACGAGTATAAACCCTAGCACTTCTTCAGGGAGTAGCTGCGGTTACGCACCGGCGTCCGCGCCCCGAAACGGTCGGCACGAAGCCGAAGTAAATACAAGTGAGTTTATGCCGTTTATTTACAAAGATGAGTTCAATGGTATGTTTCATAAATTAAGTTTATTTCAGACTATTTAAAAAATCTCAAATTCTCTAAACGACATGAAGATTCAAAAAGATTACCGAACTTATATAAAAATCAAATCTTTGAATCATTGCAACGCCCTTCCAGACATAAAACAAATAAAATATCAATAGCCAAATAACTAGCAAAGATAAACAAGACAAATAATGAAATACACATAAGCCACAGTGAATAGCTTGCTGTATACTCTATAACTTATGTCGGTAATATTATAGGGGGCCATGGGATCAGCTTAGAATTTGTTATTCACCGAGTGACACGGTCGAAGGTCCGCGCTGAGCCCTAACAAGTGGCGTCATTAGTGGGAGTCCGAGGAGGGTGGTGCAGAAGGGGGGACTACGGACTGTAGCTGAACAGACACTGCTTCAAAAGACAAAATTTACTCTGCCTAGTTGAGAACAAGAAGAATTTGTTTCATAGATCAAAAAAAAATGAAGATGGAAAAAAAAACTGAGTTGAATGAGACTGAGTTGCGCATCACTGTTGTTGTTGAGTGGCGTGCCATGGGGGAGGTCTATGGGCTTGTTCACGTGTACCCGCGGGCGCGGGCGCGGGCGCGAAATATCAAACATACGACGCGCTATGAAAGTGTTCACGTACAACGCACGTGCGGTGTAAGCAAAGTCTGCCGCGCCCGCGCCCGCGCCCGCGTGTTATAGCGTGAACAAGCACTATATCTAGCAGTGGACGCATGTAGGCTGTTTTACCGGGTAATTTGCAAACATTACTGCTTCGCATCGGTAGGAGGTCACTGTAGTTCTAGTAAAATTACTGAACTGAAGAGTCTTAATATATTTTGACTCAAGAGTAAGAATTGTTGGTGCAGTTAACCTAGAATTTTACATCATCGGGTAATCCTGGGTGGCGCTGTACTGCTTTTGTGTAGCATTATCTCTTACCATCAGGAGAGCGTCTTACTCGTCTTTGCATAAAAAAGGCAGATGACAATGTACGAACCCTAATGAAACCAGTTTTTAATTTAATTTGTTCGGATATATTTTGATTTTGGTACGTACACAGTTTATTCTCTTCTAGACGTAAGTTTCTTTCAAAGCACGCACCTCAACTCGGTCTTTCGTCTTTCTTTTCGTATTTAGTTGGCACGGTATCTACCCTTTTTGCTTTACTCTGTTACAGTCTACAGCAATTGATAGGGGAGGCTTGCGGGTTATAAGGAAAACTTAACACGTAAACCTTGGCAGCCTCCTGAGTGATGCTTGATGAATGCAATCTGGAGGCTTTGCGCATGTGTTTCGTTCCTTATTATGTAGAAGTATACTACGTCGGTCTCTTTTGTCCAGTAAGTTTATGGTCAAAGTTTTTGTTATAGCTTCTTCGTTGAATTTTTACGTCAGTACTCTATTTTTTTTTTCAAAGCACCGAAGCACAGTAATGTTTGCGCATCACTTCTTAGGCGGTAGAATAACTGGCACTGTAGGGGACAAAAACTTCTTATAAATATAAATAAACGAATCAATTAGTAATAAAATCACTATATTATGAGCGGTTCATCTATTCTCTAAACAAAACTATTTTATAGAAGTTTAACCGCTCATATACTGATTTTTATTACTAATTGATTTACTACTAATTGTTTATTTATATTTATAAGTAGTTTTTGTCCCCTACAGTGCCAGTTATTCTACCGCCTAAGAAGTGAGGCGCAAACATTACTGTGCTTCGGTAGGAGAGCATTGCGGCTAATGAAATTACTAGGTTTAAGTGTCTTAACATCTTATGATTCTTAAGTAAGAAGCGTTGACGCAGTGCACCTAGAATTTAACATCATTGATCATTGTAAAATCCTAAGTAGCACTGTACTAATTATTGGCATCGTTATCTCTTGCCATATGGAGAGTGCTTTACTCGTCTTCTTTCTTCTTTGCATAAAAAAGACCCACTTCTTTATAGGAATTAGTTTCTAGTTAGATTTCCTGCCTTATTATTCACTAGCTGCGCCCAGCGGTTTTACCCGCTGTACTACTATAACCTATGTGTTATTCCAGGGTCTAAGCTATCTCTATACCCAATTTCAGCTCAATCGGTCCACCCGTTTAGGCGTGAAAGAGTAACAAACATCCTGATATCCATTCTTACAAACTTTCACGTTTATAATATTAAGTAAGATTCGTAGCTTCTAATAACGCGATTTTATAAGTTTAATGCTAAACTGAAATCGTATCTCGAATAGAATAATGACATCCGCTTCACGAGCAATTGCAGTACTCGTTAGTGTGTGTAATCGGGTGTAAATCTACCACTTTAATGTATCCCCGATATGCAAGAGATAGGTACATTTACCGGCAACGAGCGGGCAACATTATCATAAAGGTTCATGTTATTGCGGCCCAGATATTGCGCGTTTAGTCTTCTTTACCTTTACTCGGTAATAATAGCGACAATGTTATCTTTTTGGTCCCCACATAACTATATTGAGGTGGTTTCACTTTGGTTTAATGTTAACCTTGTATGATCCTGTGTAATATTTGGGGAATGGACGCGGTTTTACACAATGAGAATCTGTGTTATTTGAGAATTTCAGTTATAAAATTAATAGCAGGTACCTATTTTTGCTTATTATTTGATTGTGACACCTAATTTTAACAAGAAATTTTATCATTTCTGGTTCATAATATTAACCTAAGCTAGGCACATAATATATCCTTATTTTAGTGTCATTAATGAATGTGCAACTGAAATGAAAATCAACATTGACCCACTAAATCCCTCAGCGCAGTGAATATCTCAAATGCGTAACTTCGGATCTATAAAAAAAAAATGTTCAAACAGCCCCAGCAGTGACAAAATACTCACAACTGTGCAGCCAATTGCACGGTTTGATTAGCTGCATATTCACGTAGTGCATCAAATTGATCATTATACGTGTAACAACTATCGCGGATGATTACAGCTCCATTTGAGCCCAAAAAGCTTCACGCGTCGCTGCGTTCATGCGGGCTTTGTAACTGATATTTAATGAGTGATACGCTAGAGAGTAGGTTATAATACAAAATACAGTAATCACTATTGTTTAACATAAGCTGGCTGCACTCTGCAGTTTTACCTGTGTGTGTTTACCTTTGTGAGTCCCGATCACGCGGGAAAATCGGAATAAAACGAAGATGTCTATGTGATATTGTAGCGTCTAAGCTACCTTGCAGACGAGTGCTTCGGCGTACCCACTGCCCCGGCATTATGGCGTTTCATTATGGCGCCCGGCATATGGCACTGCCCGCAGGGACGCTTTCATTTTTTTGTTAATGTGCATTCCTACCGCGCCTATCTTCGGCGAGGAGTCTTACATACGCTGGTGAAGATGCGTAACAATTTATCTTGGGTCTAAAAAGGTTCTAGGCTAACAACAATCATTTAATTTCGGCTCAATTAGATCAGCCGTTTTTGCGTGAAAGTACAAGAACATACACACGTACATAAGCGAACTTTGCGGGATAAGTGATTGACGATCTTTTTTGAACCTACATTATACATTACAATGTGATGTAAAATCTTGATTTTACTGCCTCTGCTTTTGTAAATGTAGTCAATAATAGTTACACCGTACATCAGGTAGTTCCAAAATCTGTCACCGAAAACCTGCGAAGCTGCAAGTAATTTTGAAATATGGTCTGTCAAAAGGCCATCAATTTCAACTGGCAACCAATAACAGTGGATCTGTGACAGCTCCAACAGAGAGCTGCCAGTTATTCCATCAATGCAACGAGCTGGACCATGGATTACTTGTGAGACTAGATCGGCCGTCGTGGGAATAATGAACTGCGTTGTTAGGTCACACGAGCCTTTTACATAGTCAGTAAAGTAGAAATATTAAGCTGACTTCATGCTCGCTTTCAATAAATAAGGGCAAGAAGCACATTTTAATTATGAATTTAAAAACCACTGAACCGACTCTGAATACGACAATGATTCCTAATCGTTTCTGGTGTATTTGAGTAATCTGTGATCATAGATAAAGACAGGGAGAGCGAAAGAAATCGGGGAATTGTGAAACTTTCCTTCATCTTTTAAGTCAGCTTGAAAAAGATTCGAGCAGTGTGCATTAATGGTTTGATAGGTGAATACTTAGGACAATGCAGGAGTGACGTAATCGACAGCAAAATAAAGAGCCAAAATGTGTTTGGATAGATTTACTTTATACTCGTAGTTCAAACAGAGTAGGTTAGGTGGTTTATCAACTGACGAACGGGTAACTTAGATAGACTTTGTTTTGTACACGTTTTTGGAGCATTTGGAATATTGACTGTTCCTATTTTATTTATTTCGTGTTGCAACGAGCCAGCCTCATCGATCAACCAAATCTGAAAACTCATTTATGGTCAGTGCAGCGGCGCATTAAAGCTCTCGAAATACCGTGCGCCGACGCTAATCATATTAGTGCCTACGCCAAAAGTAAAGCTGGCTTAAGGCGTGTGTATACTGCCAATGATACGAATGTCTAACGTTTGTTATTATGCATGTTTAGAAAATGTGAACTGTGCCTACGAATAAGTTCGTAGAACTGAACCCATATTTTTAATTCTGTCGTCGCCCTCGACTCTACTCAACGTTTTACGAGAAATAAGTATTCTAAGTTCAAAACATGGTCGTCGTTTTTACAACATTTAATATGAGATAGACAGGGCGAGGAAATGATTAAAAAGACGGTTGTTATTCTTCTATCCGTGCATATTAGCTTAAGAATTTATACATTAATCATGAATAAATCACACTAATCTTCTTCTTCTAAATGTATAAAAGGAAAAAGTGACTGATTGACTGACTGATTTATGAACGCACAGCCTAAACCGCTGGAGGGATTGAGTTGAAATTTGGAAGACAGATAGTTTTTATGCTGTAGACCTCCGCTAAGAAAGGATTTAGCCATGCGGGTAAAGCCGCGAGCATAAGCTAGTATTTTATAATATTTGAAAGTTTGTGAGTGTGCATGCTTGTTACTTCTTCCCGCTTAAACGGGTGGACCGATTGAGCTGAAATTTGGTTTTGAGGTAGCTTAGACCCTAAACCGCTGGGCGCAGCTAGTTATTAATAATTTTAATCGAATATACATAGATTTATCTTCACAGCGTACCTCCATCAAAACGGCTTGACCGTTTTCAAAGATTTTTTTGGTGTATATTTGGTAGGTTTGAGAATAGATCGTAAAGTGTTTTATTATCAACATTATAAGCGGGCCGACAAAACACGCTTTTATAGGTTTTTCAGTTTTTTTTTTTCAATTGATGAATTTACTTAACCTAGCAATGGAACTTCAAAGGGAAAACTTAGTTTTCGAACTACCTCTAGCAATAAACTTGTGTGTGCTGAAAAGCTCTACAACATATCACAAGAGTCGAACAATCTGACTAATATTAATTAAATTAGTTGGCTGAGGAGCATGAGCATAGTGTAAAATATTTAGTAGGAGATAATTAAGTCTTAAATAAAATTCATATTTGTCTAAAAGTGTTTTTTCAATTGGAATAACATCTTCTGGTTTATCGGCTGGCTAAATACAAGATGGGATTCATTAAAAAAATAAAGGAATCAGATGACCCTCATATTATGATTGTTTGTAGCAAAGTTACATAAAGCCGCGTCTCCAGCACCTGTTTTGGTTTAAACATTCAACATGAGCATGACAACATTAAAAAAAATATCGGCGACATTGATTTCTTGTTGGCTCCAGTAATAATTTTTCATATAATTCCATATCCGATGGAAAGCACGTACAACAAAACTTAATATCAATATTCATCAAAATCGTGGAGATTTTTTTTTATGTTGTCATTCTCATGTTGAATGTTTAAACCAAAACAGGCGCTGGAGACGCGGCTTAAGTTAAACAGGCAAACTACTTTGGATTGGATTAATTGGATTTTATTTTCTATGCTGAACTTAAACCAATAATTCACTAATAGCAACAGGTAATATTTGATCTCTCAGTCAGTCAAATTCTTTTATTCCAGGTGAATTTTCCAACAAAAACTCCACACACACTGTCACACACTGACTGAACCATTATAAAAATGGCCAGTTACATGTTAAATAAAGTAAATACTATTTAACATACATAATAATATTGTATTCGATTTATTAACAATGTCTTAATTTAACGAAATGAAAAAGGTTTTAAGCTTGATTCCTGCCATAAATACTTGTACATAGAATAGAAAACTCTTTATTATGACACCACAAATATATAAAAAACTTACAATTAAAACACAATATCTTAACTTAAGTGTAACAATTGGCGGTGTAGCAATTGGTGTAACAAATGTTATGTTAAACATTTCAAAAGTACAGGGTTTACAGTAGATTTACTTAAAATATTGCAGCGGAGGGAATTTTCCCAAAACTGAATAAGATAGTTTAACTTTTAGTAGAGATTTCCCACTGGCTTTCTTTACACTGTCTGTTTGGCTGAGAATTCTTAAGAAGCAGTTGGTTCAGTACACGCGAGTAAGTTTGTACAGTTAGTGCGCATATGCTTGAATCCCGTGTGTCAAGTATTAATACATTCGAGTTGGCTGCTTGTGGAACCGAACGTCGTTTGCTTTATTTATGTTTACATTAGCTTATGCTCATGGCTTTGCGTGCGTGAAATCCTTTCTTTGCAACGTCATAAAAACTGTCTGTTTTCTAAACTACAATCCAATCCGTTCAGCGGTTTATGTTGTGCGTTGATGTGAGTAGATCAGTCATTCTTTTCTTTTTTTTTGTTATGTTACGTCTGAAATTTCAACTCCCCTGTAAATATATAAAAAAAGCGTAGGTGATTTGAGGCTAATAAGGAGCATTTCTAACCATAGATCATATCCAATGGATTCAGTTGAGGTACAGAGTCAGATATTATGAAGTAGACAGTCGTTATTGAGATATTTTTACCGGGGCAAATCCGAAATCCTTAGCCATAGGAACTCCTTAATTAAACGACGCAGCCCCATCGAATTTTTTATAGGTCACTTGTTTAAATTCTATCCCACACACAACACACCTAGTGAGTTGTTGTAAGGAATAAGAAGGAGGGCGTTGGTAACTGCAACACAGTTTGAACAAACTATCGCAGTTGCCAACGTTCATAGTTTTGTAGTAAGGTCAACTTGTATTTTAAGTGCAATTAAAGATTTACTTTACTTTACTATAGCAGCTGTTATTACCACGATAAGCTATGATAAAAATCTTGCCAATAAAACTAAGCCTAGAAGGAAAACTCCCTCCTATTTGAGATGTGTTTACAGAACTTTATTACACAACCAGAAAACATAACTCTAGCAAAATAGAGGTTCCATATTTTGATCAGCGTACGAACGTCGGCGTATCTCAGAATATTTAAATAGGGAATAAGCCTTGTAGCCTTGTATGTACATTGTTAGGCGGGATTGGAAACCATAAGGCGGGTGGTAGTTTCCATTTCATTTCGTATTTTTCTCCTTATACAAACGGTATCGGTGTTATTAGAGGCAAGCCCAGTAAGTACGCAATATCTCCCGGTCTCGGCAAGAATCCTTACCAACGATATTGTGGAAAACAGTGACATAACTTTGGACTGGTCACGTTAAATTTTCTTTTGAGAAACAAAAGAGACTAGTTTTGAAACTTTAAAGAAACATGTAGTAATGGTAACGGTACGTACGTTTTTTTTGTCATTTTAAACTAATTATTAACTTAATATACAGGTATATAAAAAAGTAATGTAGTCTGCTTTTTAGGTCCCTAGCCTGTGACGTTTTTTTTTACTATAATATTTATTTTCTTAGTAGAACCAAAACTAACCACCCTAACCCCTGCTGCTTGCTACCTGTAGAACCTGTAAATTGTGTTACTGTAAATTTGTACATAAAATCAATAATAATTCATATATAATTTATTTTTATTTATGTTAAAATAGTTCTTCTTTATATTGGAATCCATATTGTGGTTTGGCATTTATGTTACTGGTAAAGAGTCCAGAAGTGTAATAATTTGACTCGAAATTGCTTGTAATTCAACCACAATAAAATGATCTGTTCTGTGTTATTCCTTTATGTAAGGAAGCAAGAATCTCTCCTGGTGGAATGAGATATTGCAGCCCATAATTAGTACAGTTCCTAGGATATCACAATGATGTAAAGTCTCGGTGGAAGTTATCCCCGGTGTTAGAAGATTATAGCTTCTTGTAACAATTATAATTATTGTTATGATGACTTATAACATAGATTATAATAGAATACTCTTTCTTGCAACCAAAGAAAAATACATTTTTACTTAATATTAGCATTGAAATACAATTTGGTCCACAATGGGCGGCCTTATCGCTGTGAGCGATCTCTTCCAGGCAACCAACCTTTGTTCATCAGCAGTGAGCATCTTTAAAAAGTAATTTAGATTTGGATGCGCACCATCAGCTGGATTGTTTACAGGTGGCACAGGAAAGAGATAAGTGGAATGATTTGGGAGAGGTCTTTGCCCAGCAGTGGGACAATACAGACTAGAAAAAAAGTATATATCTTAAGTACTGATAAGATTACAGTACGCAGCTAGGCTATGCCGTCGTTATTGCATGGAAATTCTTCGGCGTGCAACTCCATTGAGGGACTCTTTTGTATAAAGGTTTCCGCGCAATGTTCCCGGGTTATTGTTTTTCAAAAGGAGGGAGGCGCCTGATATTACCTTCACTGAATCACAAGCAGTTAGGTTTGTTCAATTAAGTACCTACAGAAAACGGGCCTTTTGAGACACGTGTGGAAAAATAACGCCAAGCGTGTGGCCAAGGGGTAATGTGGCGGAGATGTAATTCTGGATCACTGAGTTCAAATCCCGGCCCTCTGCACTAATGACTATAATTGTTATAATATTACTTGCATGTTTTTTTTTCGCGCACATAACTTGTGGTAGGAATCGGCCGTGGCTAGTTAGAACTCAATAGGTAAAACCGTCGCCAAGCGGTCATTATGACTGTTCCGGATTGATATTCGTCCGGATCGACGAGATCGTGTCAAAGGCTTCAAAGGAAATAAAATCGTTTTGATTAAATTATAAAACTTAGTCATATTATAAGGATTATGATGTTTGATGGAATTTTTGTACCTCTACATACACACAATAAATATACAAATCGTGATGATTACAACCGGATATGTTTTTACATCCACCTGAATGGAAATTCTATAGAATTATGATAAATGTTTTCCACATGACAGGTGATTTTGTGGGGCGCGTTCAGTAACATTATTGTAGTGTAGGAGATGACAACCACTTCACAATAAGTCTTAAAAAAAATTGCAATTCTTAAGCATCTTTGCGAACGGAAACTGAAACTATTATACGTAACACAATCTATTTTGTGATTTGGAAGCCAGCAAAATAACAAGCTTACGACCGTGTTCTGGCATTACGTTCTGTGAAGCCAGAGAGGGGTTTATTCCACCTCCTAGGTTTAGTCTACTACCTAATATCTACGACCGCATCAGCGCTTCACATCATGCGAGATCGTGGTCAAAGACTAACCAATATTTTGTAAAAAGACATGCAGGATTATAAAAGTGCCAATCGCTTGTAATTAACGCTAAAAATGTACTGAGATGACCGTCGTTATCGTTTGTTTTTCCACAACATGTTAGTAAATTTTTTAGCGTTAGCCACGTAATTTATGTTTATTCTCAAACGCTCTGCTCTTTTATACAAGAGGTAAATTTATCAATTAGTTTCAATCACAGATCATAAAGCTAGAGATGGAAGCTAAAATGAGGTAACAGTCGCCAAGTCATATGCCTGAATCAACATAAGCTCGTAGCTCCGCCTCTTTTTCGTGTTCATTCCACGGCCGACATTGACAGCGTGACATTCACATACTTAATGAAAAATAATTAATAAAAATGCCGTATTGTTCAATAAAAAGGCGCGGAAAGACTAGCGCTACATTCAGTTACGCAAAAGACGAAATCTTATTACACAGGCAAGTTATTATTCCGATAATAATCATTGAAAAATGTTTAACATAAAATGCAATATAAAAATGGCCAAGTTTCTTTTCGTCTCATTCTTTCTTGGTAAATTTGTATAACATTATCTCGTTCTCTCTTACGCCCGGATAAACTAGTGATAAGACACAAATTTAAATTTACACCACAAATTTTATCGACAAAAATGTTATTGAAATTTTTGAAGTAGGTAGGTATTAGGTATATTAAGGTACCAAAATTATCGGGGTTTAATATTATACAGGGTTACTGGTATTTAATTCATGAATGGTTATTATGAAGCTTATAATAAGAGAAGTGTAACGAATCTTTTAAAATACATAATGTTAAATTTGTCACTAATTTAAAAACAAATAATTCGCTATCTAACATTTATTGTTTATTCTTATAGGGTGCGTATTCGCACGCATAATTTTTTAAAATTAGGACTAAAAATTTTATGCGAGCGATGGACCTATTTATATTTTAGTGAAACCATATAAAATGTTTATTCGGGTACTTTGGGAGGTAATAGAGATGAGAAAACATTTAAGCTATAATAAAACAATAATTGAAGTTATATTAAAATATATAATTGGGGTTTATACTCCAACAGAACAGGTTACCCTATTTACACTGTCAGAGTCAAATCACAAATTATAGGTCGTGTGGCCAACCTATATGTTGCAGTTTCAGGTCGCCGAGATTCCTACAAGGCCTGCAACATGACCTAACGACTGCCTCCTACATATCTTATAGGAAACAGCCGGGACCCACAGTTTAACGTGCCTTCCGAAACACGGTAGCGTCCAAGCGAAAATCTTTGCCACACTGAGATTTGAACCCAGGACCTCCGGCTTACAAATCGGAGGTATGACCACTGGGCCACGGACGCTACAATAATATGGACGCTCATGTATAATATCTCTCGTATACAATACAACGAACTTTCTCATTAAACTTAAGAATAACAGTAACTTATATTTTGTTATCGATACGATATAGCGACTTTACCACATCACTAGAAAGTCATGTTATGCCTCTAACTATTACCTAATCTGTGGCGTAACTGTGACGTCACCTTGAACGTGCCAATCAAATCTAGCCACTCATCCCCCGCACCCCACCATGTTTTGGTGACTTTGTTTTCATACAAAAAATGACCTAAGCGCGGTATATATCTCTCTTGTATATGGTTTCAATAAACCTTTCTTAAGTGATTTCTACTGCGTGCTAAATTTCAACAGTATCCGTTCAGCGGCTGTGCGTTGACGTTGCACATTTCAGGTCAGGCAATTAGTCACTTTATTCTATCATAACATATTATTTCAAAAATATTCCATAACTTAAACTATCATTAAATGGAGTGATGTACTCGTACATTATTTCTAAGGACCTTATTATAATTAGCATACAGCTCCGAGCACACTCCTTTATTGACGCATTATTGAGTCGCGTAGGTAAGGAAGTTAACCATAAATATCAGGGCAGGGACAACATAATAAATTTATAGGTTGATTTACTTAAAAGCCTTTTTGTTGCTGTCCATGTTTGAAGATTCATCCTATTTTATTAAAATGTTTGCGCTCTTTCGACTCTGTACCGATAACATTCAATATAAATTATGAGTTTACTCTCCACGACGCATATTTAGGAGCAATTTATATAAGTGCAATTTATGTAGATAAAACCTATTTACTATTAATATAAAAAATCTGTAGTTAAAACAATTTATTCGATTTTTAGTCGAACGGGTCCATATTAAAGATTTTTTATCCCTCGATTACACCACATAATTAATTCGTTTCAATAAGGTCATAAAAATGTAATTAGACACTTACAACATAGGTTCATTAAAAAGTTCCTATTTAATATTTTATACGTAAACTAGCTTACCCGGCAAACATTGTTTTGCCATATAAATAATTTCCTGGTAATTTCTAGTGTAGACAAAAAATAGCTTACTTATTGGAAGTATGTATGTATTTTAGAATGTGTATATTGTATGTATGTAAGCATGTGGTATATGCGTGAAATAAGCATTATATTATGGAAAATTTTTTCAAACAAAAGTAAAAAATTAAATTTTATGAAAACATTGTCTCTTATAATTTTTTCATACAACCAATATTTCCATTGACATTTCAAAATAAAGATTCATAATGATTGATTTTTTGGAAACTATGAAAATCTTAATTGTTAATTACATTTTTTTAATAAAATTAAATTAAAATTACATTTTTATAAGATCAACAACATTTTCGATATAAATAAAAAAAAGTATACTTACAACACAAAATCCGTTGTTATTGAAAGCTCGTGTCACGTGTTGAGTACTTTTGAGGTTATAAAATCACTTGATTAACTAATCGTGCAAAATACACTCAAAATTGATAATTTAATTATTATTGATAAAATAGGAATGATTAAAAGTTAATATGAGAGTTACACTGAGATAGCAAAATAATAATTGTCAACGTTACTACTACACTTGATGCATAAACAATAATGATGGCCGACAACTGTGTAGGGAGTGAGAAAGAAAGGAGACCGGCTTCGTTCTCATCCCTACTCCGTGCTGTTTACTGGGTCAGAAGTGACACCTGTAGACATCTGGCGGGGATAACTAATTAAATGACGATTGATCAGTTTTCGACCGGAGTGGAAAAATGATTAAATTACTAAAATGACTATTAAAAAATAAGGGTTGATCTTAAAAAGGTGAAAATTGAGGATTGTATGTATTTTTGTATGTTGTATCAAAGAAAAAATAGAAATTAAATATTTTGTCTAAAAAATAAAAAATAAAATTTAGGGGTGGACTACCCCTAACATTTAGGGAGATGAAAAATAAATGTTGGTCGATTCTCATAGATACCGGATAAGCACAAAAAATTTCCTCAAAATCGGTCAAGCCGTTTCGGAGGAGTATGGCAACGAAAACTGTGACACGAGAATTTTATATATTAGATAAAAACAATTAAATGAAGAACAATCCTGCAGCCACTTATAAATATTAATTAATACAGCAATAAAGAACACTTGTACGATCCACAGTTTAAAAATTTGACAATTCGCGTGGTGGGTCTATTTTATGAACACCTTTACTCAAGTTATGAAATCAAAAACTAAAATATTCAAGTCACAATGTCGCGATCATGTATGGTATCGAACTTTTGACCCTCGGTCCCTTAGAATAACCTATAACAAAATATATACAGCTATGTAGTTGTACCTCTTGTGCCTTTGTAGTGCAAGATAATAATCGCGACCCGAATTCGTATCTAATCATAACCGCGTCTACCCTCATCAAATTGGGATTTATGCTTTAACTATCCGCCAAATACCAATTTACCTTAACCGGTGGTTTAAATTGGAACTAAGAATCGACTACCATCAACGCTATGCTAGGTTCACTTTAGAGCAGTGACACTAGCGCCGTAATCGACGTGTCAGATAAGTTGGTTATGTTACTGTGCGACTGCAATGAGCGTGCGTTAAAGGGTTAAACGCAATGTCGACGGAATGCGGGTTTTATCAAGTAGATAAGCACGTAATGATTTGTAGTCCTCTTTACATTATGACACTGAGTTTTATGAAACATATAATTTATCTAGCTTTACCCGTGGCTTTGGTCACTGAGGATGATGAAAAAAGTAACTAGCTTTTATGTTATTCCAAAGCTAAAGCTACATCTGTGCAATATATATTCGAAATCCATATACATACACACAAATATACATACAATCACGGCCTCACGGGTCTGGTTCCCGTTGGGGTAGGCAGAGACTGTTTCTTTCTACTTGGTACGATCCTGACACACCTCTTTCGCTTTCTCAACTTTAACATACACGCTCGCCGGTTCTTGGTACACTTGAGTTGGCCTATTCGAAATCCGTTTAACAATTTTACCCTCTAGCAATCTGTGAAAAAAATGGGAATATTATAAATATCAATAAGTTTTAGTGTTTATTAAAACACAGAAATAGAAATGCGTGGAAGGCTTTGAAAATATTTTTTCTAAATGATTTCCCCATGTATAAATATTCGAAATTATTCCCTTTATCATTCAAAAATAATTCATCTACTTAACTTTTTCTTTTATGCTAAAATTCTTTGAAGTCGAGCAAAGCTCCCAAAAAGTAATTTTATTAATTACGAGTCAGGAATTCAACAAAGTTCCGACTCGAGGAGGTCCCTTTCTTCTGCGAAGCGATCCATTATCTTATGAAGATTTAGAAATTCCTGCGGTATGCGTCTCGCTTGCCGCGCCGCGCCGGGTCTCCGCTACTGCTTACAGACAAACCAGATCCGGCATTTTATTATTATGTCTCCTGTTTTAATAAGAGGAAAAGTGTTTTACTGATCTATTAACGATAATTCATTGAGTAAATATGTAGATAGAGTTAATGGCACAGAGATATATGACCAAGACATTAGCTAAGGAATCGGGAAGTATATGTATAAGTGTACCGGCTTGTGGTACATAAGGGAGTTTATTCAGAGAAACTCCAGCACTTTACTTTTAGATTAATTTATTTATTTGATAATTAGACAAGTATGACGCTTGAAAAGCGGGTTAAGAATGGCAAATGGCGGAACATACCTACATTGTAATATTAACTAACGCCTGACCAAATAATAATATAAATCTTGTGAGTGTAATTCAAGAATAGTCCAGCTCATTGCTATCGTATTATTTAAAGGCACTGGGCTGAACAATATGTAACAATATGTAGTATAAGCTAGAGTTGTATGTTATAAAAATTACGACATACGTTTTCGAGATAACGTTATAAAATATTTCAACTTCAAATTAGTGTTTAAACTCACAAAACATTTCCAACATTAAATCTGAAGCAGAAACAACAACGTTTCTAAAACAAACTGATACTTATTGACTTAATCCTCAACTTTCGTACCCACTCGTACGTGAATGTAGAAGTTAAAAACATGTTTTAGTTCACATTAATATTATAGCAAAGTCCGCAGTGCTCGGTTGGCTAGGCTGAGTTGAGCGTTGCTGTAAGAAAACAAAGGGTGCGTAGGGTCGGCTTGCCCGGAGGCCATTTTCTCTGTAAATGTTGCCTCTTTGTCGTTTTGTTGCGAGGTCAGGAGAGGGCAGAAGACAACTCTTTACTCCCTTACTCACATTTGACTCCGTAACCGCACAATGCCGTAATGTTGCAAAGTGATAAGACTTGCTGTTAATGATCCGAGTCGCCTCACGCGTACACAAGTTTCCACTTTTGGAGACTTTTTACTACAGTATTTGGATGATGCAGTTACATAAATTAACACTCTTTTTAAATAAGGAATTAAGCAAAGGATATTATAAAATTTACATGCGTATCTATGCTAGTATTTTTATTTCTAATATGAATTTGTTGATTAACTTTGCAAAAATGTTTCATAGCATTTTGGAGTAGCGCTTTTTTGGGACGAACGTCATCTTAGTTTCCAAGAAAATAATATTTCTTAAGATGATAATATATGGGACAAGAATTACAATCTATTGATTGTAATGTATGTTTTGCTCATTATATTTTTTTAATTTAAATTATTTTAAAAACAAACAGGCTCTCAAGTATTCTACAATTGCTAAGAACAGTGAGTTGTTAAACCGACGGAGTTAAGTAACTGTCTCCAAGTTAAATTGTCCAAAAAATACTCATGCAGGTGGATTCGGACGGGTCATAGGCAATGCATTATGTTTTATTTGGGAAGTAGAAAGCTCATTTAATTAATGACTTAAAGTTTGTTTGACCCACATGAGGGGTGCAGGTGGCATATAGTGGAATGTTATATAGGTACCTACTTGTCGTTTCCTGCTTGGTTTACATAGAAAATAACTCTTTATTGGAAGAACACACCTACACAATTATAATATTTATGTTCAGGACAGATTATAATTTAACAAGTAACAAGTTACATTATGATTATATAGAAAAGTGAAACACATAATGATATCTAATATTAAACTGACTTAAAGCTCGTTTTCAATAACAGCGAGTCAAAAATGTACGACGTGAAGCGTCGGCAAAATTAACGAATTTTTTTTTTTTATATATATATATATATATTTTTTTTTATTTATTTATAATAATTAATCAATTAATCAATCGAGTTAGTAACATCCTAGAAGCCACCGAAAGAATATACGTGTTTTTACCTCACGACTAAAACGATGTGTTTCAGTTTGACCCAGGAACAAAATATCGGCCATGTTAGCAAATAAAATCACTGACTGAAGCCAGTAGATATAGACTGACTTACTGCTACAGTATAATAAGTACAATACCGTATATCCACCAGTGTTTTTTCTATACAATGAAGTAAGAAGACGAGCTAGATGCTCTCTTGATGGTAAGAGATAACGCTGCCCATAATTAGCACAGTGCTACCCAGTGCACTGCGCTAACGCTTCTTACTTGAGAGTCATAAGATGTTAAGACTCTTTAGCCCAGTAATTTCACTAGCTACAGTGCCCTGCTACCGAACCACAGTAGGTAATGTTTGCACATCACTGCTCAGGGGGAAGAATAACTGGCGCTGTTGGGGTACCCACCTAGACGACCTCCTGCAAAAGAAGTCTACCCCCGGTAAATATTATAACATACCTACATAGGTATGATATACAAAATAGGGACAGATACTCGCAGGTAATTGGTTATTCTGTTTAGCCACCCAACAGCTCATAGATATTTCACGAGGTTGTCTAGCACAAGCACCCGGATTTGTGGATGTGCATATTAAATTATCACTTTTATGATATACGACTACCTAACTGGTGATGGGAAATGAAAGTGTATGTTTGTTTAAAACCCGGTTAATATTTAATGATACTGCATAATGGTTATGTTTTGGTAATATTAAAATTGTATCTATATAGTAGTTATAATCATTGGGAATTCAGATGGTTAGTTTTAAAAGACAGCGTGTATAATTATTTTTTACGACTTGCGTATTTCGTTACTAAAGCTTTTATTTTACCTGTTATTTTTATCATAATAAAATTGATAATTTGCAGTGATGTTTATGAATTCCTGTTCCTAACGAAAAAAGAACAGAATCTAATTTTTTTTTTATGAAGATATTGAGTATGATTAAATTAGCCGCACTTTTAATGACTTGATAGAAAAATGCAATTTATTGCAATCTCAAGACACGAAGTCTAGCCCAAGGAGGGATTTATTCCGCCTTCTAGTTTGAGTTTGTTACCATCTTAGGTTACACATCATCGCTTAAGATCGCGCGAGATCGTGGTCGAAGGCTAATCCAATTGGTATATTATACATGGTATCAAAGTGTTCTAGTTTAAAAGATAAACAGCGAGGCAACGCTGTTGCCTGCTCGGAACTATGGAGCCCCGACGACGCGCTGGACTCTGTTTTCTAGCCATAAGTTAATTTAAGGTTTAGTTTATTTTAAGTTTAGTATAGTTTTATACATACATATTATTCTTTTTAATAATCAAAAAAACATTTTCAGTATAATATTTCCTTTATTGTAAAGTAGTAATAACAAAAAGATAAACAAAACATATTCATTTCATGCGGTCTTATAACTACATAATATTATATTGACCACAGTAGAAGTTTTCATCACACGTCACTAAACCACCCACATCAAATTCCATCTGATATTTCCCACGAATCGTGCACCATAGTTCAAAGGATTAAATATAGAAACAAATGGAAAACTAAAAACTATTCACTGTCACGCGTGCTATTTTCCCCGTGCTCTAACCAAATAGACTGCATTCACAGCACACACGGTATAGGCGTACCATCTCAGATGTGTATCAGAATTGATGCCGCGAATCTAAATACGTACATCGAGATCAACCCTATTACGAAGGGGTAGAAAAAATAACAATACCAAAATGCAGATAGGTGTAGGCTCATTGTATAGCTTTGCCATGATTTTTGCTGATCCAATATGTTGTATTCTTTAAAATTTAAATCATTTTTAGGGTTCCGTACCTTAAAAGGAAAAAACGGAACCCTTATAGGATCACTTTGTTAATCTATTGAACAGATAGTTATGTTGAAGGTAATATTTAGATCTTAATAATAACCTTCACAGGTTTACTAGCCCTATTGCGTTGTATTATAATTTAACAATAAAAAAAATAAAAGCCAATTTATGCATCCATTTACCAGTAGGGTGAAGATCGTTCTGAGTTCGTATTTTTATGAGGATAAAAGTTTAAAAACATTTTAATTTGAATGCCAACAAGATGCTAAAAATCACAAACAATAATTATATTAACAATAACAATATTTAATAATATAATCTCTTTATTATTGTTGGAGTGGAAAAAAACTAATTATCTTTTTCCTTACAATTTTGTTAAATTAAATTTAGTTTAGAAATCGTAACAATTAATGAGTGCATGCTCAGTGCTCGGGGGAAAAAATAAAACAATTGTTTTATACAAACTGAGAAAATCGCGATATCTACCCTATACATATGAACTGTGCACACGGCCGACGGCAGCCGTGCGCAGAGAAAATTTCAATAATCCCCATAGGTTCTCGCCGTGGAGTACGCACGTGTCTCGGATTACTCGTAATTGATGGGGACCGTTTCTAATCTCTGCACTTTGCTCTAGGATCTGCACTGATTCATTTTTTAATTTGGCATACATTACGTGCTGTGTTATCATTATGAAATGTACGAATAGTGATTCTGTTGTATCACGTGTGGTAGATTAGGACCTCGAAATTTGAAAAATAATGGAATAGGATAATATAGGAGGGATTTAACCTGTCTACTTGACTGATTACAATTATTATATGTTCACAATGACCAACACCGTGTCGCCAACTCCACTGAGTCACGTTAATAGCTTTTGTAGCGTCCGTGGCCCAGTGGTCGTTGGTCCGGCTTGTAAGCCGGAGGTCCTGGGTTCAAATCTCAGTGTGGCAAAGATTTTCGCCTGGACGCTACCGTGTTTCGGAAGGGACGTAAAACTGTGGGTCCCGGCTGTTTTCTATAAGATATGTAGGAGGCAGACGTTAGGTCATGTTGCAGGTCTTGTAGGAATCTCGGCGACCTGAAACTGCAACATATAGGTTGGCCACAAAAAATTGTGATTTGACTCTGACAGTGTAAGTAGGGTAACTTGTTCTGTTGGAGTATAAACCCCAATTATTATTTGACCGATTGAGTTGAAATTTTGTATAAAAATAAATAAGACCCTGGAATATTATGTTACACAAGCTTCTTTTAACTAATTAAACCGTTGCCCCTAGCTGATATTAAATTTGTTACTGTAACTAAATACATACTTATAGTAGGTATGTTTAAAAAAAGGGAATCTCAAGGAAAAATACATTTCCCGAAACTATTTTCCAGGTAACATTTATTTCTCTGCATAAAAAATCCTTGAAAATTCCCTGAGCATTTATTTGTTAAGAGCGTAATTTAACCGAGACTCAGTAACTGTATACTAATGATAACAGAACATAAGCTCTGTACAATTTTTTTTAATGAATGAACTTGTATATATTTCATAGTATGTTTTTAATGAGTACTACAAAAATTGCTCCGACGTTAACTAGCTCATGATTTAAATGCTATTTTTCCAGTAGAGCTTCAAGGCTTTATATTTAACGATTTTAAATGGTTAAAACATGATATTAAAAATACTTTTAGGAGTGTTCTAATAATCTACAATAACCAACTGCATTATATAGGTACTTAATATTAATTAATATTTACACTTTTACCAACTGTATTATGCAGTTTTTTTTAATTATGTCAAGATTAGCCTCTAATAACGGTAACCTGAGGGTATATTGGCCATGTAGTGATTACACTATTAACCCAAAAAAATAAAATATTTGTAGAGTGACAGACGGGAAAGAAAGATCTTAGCTTCTTTGTGTTTGATTTATCTCTACATTTACGCTGCCGGTGACCAAAGCTCATAGGCCATTTTGTTCCGAGTTTATGTACTGAGTATAGGGCTCCGCCGCAGTTGCGGGGAGGCATTCGCGTGAGCTCCTTATCTGCAGATATTTAAATTCCAGTCTGAGCCTCAAAATAGTTCAAATTAAATGGAGCTTGTAAATTAAGTGTTGCTATCACGCAATCCCGGGAAATAGCTCTAAGTGGTTTCTTAACAATCTATTATTTTGTTTACGTTGACTTTAATGACAATTAATGGATTAAAAGTAGGTTACCGAAGAATCTTTCCTTATACCTAAGAATCTATAACCTTAACTAAATAGACGGATCTCCTATAATATTTAGAAGCCAGAATTTAATTAAAATTATTCGCAGCTATATCAGTATCGCTCTGGACTTTAGTTAATTTGTTTCCTTTGATCCCAAAATGCGGTATACAGAAATATTGACATTAAACTTTCACCTGTAATTTGGGCAGTTCAAAAGTAATAAATGTTATAGAGGTAGCAAATAATTTTCATAGCAATCATAAATACATAGTTAAGTATGATGAGAAACGGCAGACAGTGAGCAGGGGAGAGTGGGGAGGTGCGGGCGCTGCGGCGAGCGGCGGGTTGCGATCGCTCTCAGGGGCAAACAACCGAGGATTGAATGTGAAAATTTAATTCAGGTCATTTTCGTGGCACCAGCGAAGGAATCTATTATTTTTCCCCAAAGATGGTTATTAATACATATAATATTTTCGCAGCAGACGCGCCCAGATTCTGTTTATTTATGCAATCCACGAGCTTGGCTCGACTTCCCTGTGCCAGCCATTAGTACTCGAACTTGTTAATATTACGACGTTCTTCTGTTTTTAGCGTCCAAGAAGTGCAAGTTTTAATGCCGTTAGCATCGCGATCTTTGTGAATATAATTTTTGCTGATTTCAAAACCTTGCAGTCGCCGGTAAGCAAGGGACGGAAACGCTGCTCGGTTCAACCTTGGGATACAAAAGACTTTGAAAAATGCAAATTTTGTGGAGGGTGGCGTCGGTCTGTAACATCCACATCCGAGACTTCACCCGGCATTTAAATGCAATGTTCCTACCAAAGTTTGGCACTTTACAAATGAATGCAAGATTCAGGGGAAAAATACTTATTCTAGGTAGATAGATACCTACATTTGCATACTACAAAAATATGCACGAATTTTTCAAAGAAAGCAGCCAGTTGACGTGTATT
Source organism: Hemithea aestivaria (assembly GCA_947507615.1). Classification (NCBI taxonomy): domain Eukaryota; kingdom Metazoa; phylum Arthropoda; class Insecta; order Lepidoptera; family Geometridae; genus Hemithea; species Hemithea aestivaria. The sequence goes on from OX382328.1 coordinate 9,736,926, forward strand.
TTTATAGTGACTATGACATAATTCTTAGTTCGTCAAAGATTTCATGTGGTAATCTAATAGCAAGGTGAACTATTTGAGAGGCTAGTTCTCTTGAAGTATTAAGAATTAAGTATACGTAGTTGTAGATATTGAAAAAAATATTTTAATATTTTTTTATTTAATAAGTAGGTATACATAGAAATTTACATTGTGGCATTTTGCCTTAGCCATATCTAATAGACCGCTTTAAAAATAACATGATCTTAGGTTTCATTACAAAATCACCTAATCCAATTCTGTTTACTCCCCGCAATTTACTTAGCAAATCATCGGCATTCAATCTGTAGCCATTTGTATTACAAAAGGGACAAACAAGGTTTATTGTAATAGGCATCTACATAATCTGATATTCATATTTACAGTCGTAATCTACCTTTAAGATGTCCTTAATATCTCAGCAGTAAACGGGCGATGGGCCGCTATCTCGATTCGATTAAATTACATGATTAAATTTTCATATTCAATCCAGAACTGTTTACTGTAGGGAAGCATCATACGATCCCATTTTCTTGACATCCGACTATGAATGTTAACTTCTTCAACGTAAAGTCTATAACAGATTGTAGCTACTGTATATAGTTTTATATTCAAATATGTGCTATGATAAGAAAATATAGGTCGAGTTACAATAATACTGCTGACATAGAATGCCAAATGGGTTGAGATTGTATATTAATTTTCTAAATTAATATATTCAGAATTCAACATACTCAATATTCGGGTTAAAAAATTTAAATAACAATAAAAAGAATAGGTGTACTTACTCGATATGTAGTGAATAAATAATTTGAGGCAGATATACACAACCATAATATATTTTTGTATACATGTTAAGTTTGTACGTTATCCTATATAGATAATTCATTTTGATTGGTAACTATATACTATATTTTTAAGTTAGCCGTAAAATGCTCTTTTATGTAAATTTTATAATAATAGGCTTTATTTAGGCGATAATGAAAACAAAACAACGGCTACCTATTTTAAAGTTCTTCTGCATAAATAGGCGCGTATTTTATTGTATAGAGGTATAATAAATAACACCTATGATAATAAATTTTCGGATGCTTGTGTTAACTTGGTGGAATACGTAGTAATAGTTTCACATTTGTTCACCTAAATAAAATTATTCGATAATAACAGCACTATGAAATTATTCGAGTGGTTAAAGGGCTAAAAGCGTTAACCAGATTTCGAGTTTGCATTATACCATTCCACCTAAATTTGCTTTCAGAGGCTGTAATGCTAATTAGAGTTGCCGCGAATAGTGTTTATAGCGAATAGTCGAATACCGATTAATCGCCATTCACTTTGGCGAATAGTCGAATAACTCGACATTACTATTCGACATAAAAAAAAACATTAAAAATATTTCTAATTTCTTCTAAGGTTGTGAGAAAAGAAAACAATAAAGTTAAAGAAATCTGTTTCGATTGTTAACTACATCGCATTAGCAAAGGCTGACAGAAAAATAAACCCATATGAATGGTGGGCTTTGAGTACCAATAAGAATGGATTTCCTATTTTAAGTAAGCTTGCTAAACGATACTTAATCACACCAGCAAGCTCTGTTTATTCAGAAAGACTATTTTCCGAGGCAGGTTTAATTTACGAGGAAAAACGAAACCGACTTGCTCCAGAACGTGCAGAAAAAAATGTTTTTTTGCGCCACAATCTGCCTCTGTTGGATTTTAAATATTAATTAAAAAGCCTTACTAATTTAATTTCATGAATATGATAGGCACAGGCACATATTACAGATAATAATTGATATTGTGTATTGTTTTATTAAGGAAAATAATTAAAAAAATGATTATTTTTAACTCATTAGTTCTTTTGTTCGTTAAAAGTTTATTTTCGACAACTATTCGCCGAATGCCGAATAATACTAGCTATTATTCGGTATTCGACGAATATCAAAAAAAATGACGAGTAATGCCGAATACCGAATAATAGCGAGTATTCGCGGCAACTCTAATGCTAATTGAGTTTGCAGACTGTTGAGTAAACTAAAACAAGGTGTTTAGTTCGTAGCCAAGGGCTATGTTACTTGCCCACTGACTACTTAATTTGGCGAGACTTATTGGAGCCTTTGTAATTCGATTCAATTGTTTTTCGTACATACCTCTAAGAAGGAAGAGCGACACTATCTCTCGTATTTTATATGTTATGGCCTTGCTTTCTACTCTAACTCTTATTAGGGCTTGTTCACGTGTACCCGCGGGCGCGGGCGCGGGCGCGGGCGCTAAATATCAAACATATTATGACGGGCTATGAAGGTGTTCACGTACAACGCACGTGCGGTGTAAGCAAAGTCTGCCGCGCCCGCGTGTTATAGCGTGAACAAGCACTTACTCGAAAAAACATGACGTCATCTTGACTACTTTTTAATTTAAAATAAACTTTTCTAAAAGTTAGATTTGAGAGTGAAGACTAAAGTTTATTTTCCCTAACTAAACCTATCAAAGTGTACTGGTTTCTTGATCGCGCAAATGAATTTTCGGTGACTATTTATTGAATATACATAATATTATTGTGGTATAGCCAATATTCACCTGGGTCAAACGTACCAAAAAGATAAACTTTCAGTTATATCCGAGTAAAATTAGCATGTAAGATTATTATTCTTTCTTTGGTCCGTTCAGTCGTAAACTCTTGATTTCTGTCCAATACACTTAATAATCAAAACGGCTTTTTGTAAGAAACAACTAAGTTTCGCCCTCGTTTCGAATTTATTCACGTCCTGTTTCAAAGACTGTTAACGTTGCCAACAAATTTTGAAAGTATTGCAGAACTTACCAATCTGCGTACTTTGGGAATTTTTCTTTCTGCGGCTAAGAACTTCCTGTCTTTTATTTCTTTACAAAATTATTTTTTACAAGGAAACAGGTATACTTAGTAAATCTTTTTGGGAATTTCTTGCTTACAAATTATTTGTGATAAATGTTATTCAAATTGTTAAAATTTAATATTTCACTTTCTGCATATTCACGTGTGAACACATGTCTGTATACTGTATATTATTTTTAAGAGTGTTTTAGTTTTTGTAGTAAGTACAAAAACAAAAACACTTAAAAATAATGAGATGAAATTTGGTATAGAGACTGAAGAAAGGACTCAGGGAAGGTCTTAGCCTTAGCCTTGGGTTAGGCATTTATTCCATGTAATTTATTAAAATTGCTGAAGGTAACACCATGAACAATAACTAGTTATATATGCCAAATAAGTGATGAAATATAAGTGAATGAATGAATGAATGATATGAGTTTAAAACTATGACAAAAGTGGGTGGAAAAGTAAGTGCTTTTTAACTCTTCACACCATAACTGTTCAACCAATTGAGGCTTTATATATTTCAATTTTAGGGTTGACACATAAAAAAATTGTAATCTATACTTACTAAGTTTTTATACGAGTAAAGCAAAAGCAACATTCAACAGAGAGATCTGATTGGCTGCTTAATGTTTTTACAAAGTAATAAGACTTCTGTTGTTCACAAATAGGCAAGAGTTGTAAGATGCAACAATGGTTGGCTTCGTTTTTTCTCAAACGGCTAGCAGAGACAAGCTTGGGGCCTCTTAACTTATACTTTTAGCTCCGTACTTCCCGTTGACATTACCGCGACTGACACCTAGTATAAGATGAACAGATTCAGATATTGCATTAGACTAATACATTAAACTAATAATTAACCCTAGAGTGGTCGCGCGGATTATATATGTAATCCTCTCGTCGAAAATCGAGAATATCTCAAAAACACATTCAGCTAATTAATTGCCCTTCCGGGTACTTTTAGTTGGATGTTTGGAGAATATCTACTGTAATTTACAAGCGCCTATCTCATACGGTTACGTCACAGTAGGTCCGCAAAGTACGTGGATTACACCTGTATGCCGCGCGACCAGATACGTAAGTATTTTTGCCAAAACATATTTATTAATTTATTGAAAATGTCGAGATTTCATCGATTGTTATTTTATAAAACTGATTAAAATTGATGTTGGCACATCTTAACATTTAAAATTTTGGGGGTAAATAAATAAAATAAAGAAATTTTACAAATTTTTAAGGCGCGCTGATACTGGTATATCTGACTGAAACAAGCTTTAACTATGAAAGTTGCTGGGTGTAAGATATTTAAATGAAGTTTTTGATAGTCTACCAAGGTCTAGTGCTGATAACCATTTTGAGGAGGTGAACCATTCATCACAAAACATCGAAGATAAAAAGCTTTCAGGTGTAAATCATAAAAACATCAAATCTGACGATTGTCGGCTTTTTCACGGTCCCAAAGCATTCTGGTTATAATAACATCAATTATATATATCATCATCAACACCATCATCTGGTCAAACATAACCCCTTCAGGTAAATACAATAGAATTCAGTTTCAGTTTCACGATATATACAGCTTTTGAACCTAAAAAGATAGTCATAGAGTCCTATGGTTTATAAAAAAATGAGAGGAAATATCGTAAACATAAAGCCTCGATAATTTCCTAGGCATTTTATTAGCAAAAATTAGAAACATGAACGTAGGAATTGAGGGAAATACCTTCGTTGACTGTTTTCACGACTATGAAAAATGCTTTACTAAAAGCCCTCAAAAATTGTGCATATCAGGTAAAACCGTTATTATGGTATATTTATTCTTAATACATCTATTTTGTTTATAAAACATTATTTAGAACAGTCATTTTCATATCAGTCTTTTTGTAATATCCATAAATGCGAAGTCATTTTTGCAGCCATTTTGGAGGTTTTTCAATTTTTGTAAATTTATTTATTATACATATGTTATATAGAGTTTTTGTTGATTAAATCTTATTTTAAAAACCTTAATTATTTAATTGGTAACCATAAATATAAAAAAATTAAGCCCAATTTGATTTTATTGACAATTTTTTAGTGGATTACCTATGTAATCCGCGCGACCACTTCTGCAAGTTTTTGGTGCGCGACCACTGCAGGGTTAAAAAGTTAAATAATTAAAGTTTTAGATGTTTGTTAATTCCAAAGGGTCAGCCTTAACCTTACAATACGTAATAAGTTAAAACTTAGTAGTCAGAGATTAAATTATCGATATGATTGAGTTGAATTTTGTATTTTAATAACTTATACCACAGATTAACCCATAGTACTCATACATTGGTCAAAACTACTCTAAATGGTGAGCCTGCTGGGCACAGCTAGCCGTGTATATCTCATGTCATCTCATCTTGTGTCAATTCCAACCAAAAGTTTTGTGCACAGACCAATGAACATTCAGTACTACGCCATTTGGACCATTTGGTCATTTGGATCAGCATTCAATCCTTCGCTTCTGCATCCTAGTTTAAAGATGCAACGGTGGAAGCTGTTTCATTGAAAACTAATATACGAATAAAAATATATATTAACATAAATAGTCGTCTATAGAGTATATCGTCAATGCCTCTACAATTTATTTGTTATTGTTTAAAATTACGTACCCAAACAAACCGCGTCATAAATTCCAAAGTTCCCGCCCTCGACTTTTATACTGACCTATTTAGGTAAAATGGTGAAAATTATTACTTTAACGTAACAATAACTAAGTGGTTTTCTACAAGTTTTGCCGGTGAATATGTTGGGTTTTATGGAACTTTGGAGCAATAAAATGAATAGATTTTATTTGTTTTGGTGAAATTAGCAATTTTAATGCGGTTCGTAGTTGTAGGTTATTTTATCTAGCATTCATGTGTGCCGACCGTTATATTTGCAATGTTACTTAAAACTTATGATACAAGTAAATTGAAAAATATATTGAACCAACTTCAAGCTACCTTGCAATACATGAGGGCTAGACAAACCAAAAACCGCTTGACCTATTTCTAAAAAATTAAATAGGACATGTGAAAAATAGCAGCTGCAGTAGCAGTGTAATTAAGGAAACCTGTTCATTCGGAGTATAAATCTCAATTTCCTATGTAGTTTTTTTTCGACCAGATTATAAAGAATAGAATAGAAAACTCTACCTCCCCCCACCTCCTTACTCTACCTTATGTGTAGGATTAGGACACGAAGATGAGACACACCCACAAATTTTTACAATGTTTTTGTTCCCAGGTGAGCAGAGAAGAATCTACGGCTCGGAAGGCGGTGACGAACCCCCGCCAAGATTCGTCAGCAGTCCACAACGCCAGTCTTCACCGTTCCCTCACGAAAGCACCAACCGACGGTATTACCGAAGAAACAGGAACTCTAAAGGTAAAATATTTATTATTAGCTCCTTTTAATGGCAAATGTCTTTATTGAGAAAAACAAACTAACAATACTACAGCTACTACAGCAGTTAAGAACACTTTTATTAACCACAGATCGGCCACAAGCCGATCTACAGAAAATCCAAGTGCTCCAAACCACTGTCAGATGGCAGAGTGCCCAGAATGCTGGCAGCATTGCCACGTTGAATGGCAATACTTATACGTTGGGCCAAATATACCCCAGCATTTTGGTCACATGTCGCCTCGACCAAGCGCTCAGATAAGTTAGCTCCTTGCTAACTGCTCTCAGATCTTTCCGCGCACCTACCTACCACATTTTTCATATTTAAATCACTATTCATAAAAACCGCAAATAATTCTGTAACAAAGTTTAAATGATCGAAAAAATAAGCTTACTAACAGGGAATCAACTTGTTTGTAAACTATTTCAGTATGATACTGAGCAGTTCTTAATCTTGATAAAACCATAGAAAAAGAAATCCCATGTTACAATTACAGGTGAAGAAATATTCAACAATGATACTGGAGGCACCCTTTCACGGCGGCGAGATCGTCACAACGAGGACTTCGTTCATGATAACAACTCCAGGAATGCTCGGCTTTGTCTTAATAATGGTAATGGTAATAAATTACTTAAGTATATGTTAATTTTACAAAGACAGCAGGGAAATGTAGAGAGAATATAAGACCAAGAGGGCCACCAATATCCAAAAATGATGTCATGTGAAATGAAAGACATAAGGTCATAGGTACCACTTAAAAGTCATCATGAACCGGATATTTTCTCTCAGAATCTGACTTGTTTTTTGATAATTTTTCAAAGTTTCAAAGTGTCTGTGCTTAAGGGGCTGCTGGTTAACAAGATATAGTAGACAGACAGTGGGAAGCGACTTTGTTTTATACTATGTGATGTTAGAGGTATATTCAGCATCGTGCTCCTTCCAACGAATGGTTCAGTCGTGAATTCTCTTAAAGTAATCTTAATACATAATCATAAGATCTCCATAGCTCGAGGGTCCCAGTAACCACGTGCCACTGACGTGCGTCGACAACAATGCCAAACATGTTTATCAAAGGCATCCCCGCATTACGTCCTAATGGCCACTGCAGTATGCCTTGATACAATAACTACGCTGGCATGTTAGAATGTGCGTAATGCCTCATTCATTCCATACATATCACTTCGAAATTAATAACAGGTTAGCCAAACAGCTTATAGGTAGATATTCAGCTCATTATTGAAACCACAGATATAAATAATAATAAATAAATAATATTTCAGGACGTTTCACACAGCGCCACCTAACCCCAAACTAAGCAACTTAATGCTTGTATTATGGTGGTTAGGATAACGGATATAATACTTATATACTTTTTATTTTGTAAATACATACATATAATAGATATTGAAAACCACCCAGACCAGAAACAAATACCTGTGGATCACACAAACACTTGTCCCATGTGGGTATTGAACCCGCAACCTTCTGCGTTGCAGGCGGGTATTAGCCCACCGCGCCACAGAGGTCGATATAAGCATCACGACGACAATCATTACGTAGTATGAAATAAAGTCGCACTCCGCGTGTATACCTAGGTATGCTTAGATCTTTAAAACTGCGCAACGGATTTTGATGCGGGTTTTTTTAATAGGTAGAGTGATTCATATAACAGAGAAACACTGATAATAATTTTCTGTAACACTCAACAACGTGCGGGTGGGTTATATATTTATCACGAACGGTTTTGTATTGCCGGTCTTCAGGAGATCTTTATCTCTTGCTATCTCTGATTTTATTTTGTACTTATCTCTTCTTCTTAGTCGTACACTCTTGTCAGAGTGGTCGTGGTTGCTCTGATGCTCGGTCTTCTGCTTGGATTTTCCAGAAGGATTTAGCGATGTGACGCCATTTTTGTCTGTTAATGGCGTTGCGAGAGCACTGGGTCATAGATGCCTCTGTGGCTCTGTGGTTTGTACTTATAGATAGATAGACAATGCTTTATTGTACACCACACAAAAAAGAATAACGAGTACATTACAAGTAGAAAAGTAAAAAAAAAGTCAAAGTCTTATAAGTTTAATAATTCTTTGTCCCAAAATTTAAAGCTCATTAATATTATACAAATAAATCATTCTTGGTAATAGCGTATCGAAAGTTTTCTCACCATTTTGTTAGACTATGACTAATATTGCTTTAGCACTGCAGCTACAAATTAATATAAAAAAACGCGGTTACATTACCTTAAATTTATTAGTACATATTATCTTACAGAGATAATAATTGGTGCCAATGATATTTTACTCTGGATTACGATCAAAATCGACCAAACTAAACAGTGCCTAAATCCATAATGAGCACTGTTTCGGCGTCAGTCTCGCGCCAACCGTCAAGTGGAACGTAGCTAAGAGCTACGTTCCGTTTTCGTTAAAGAATACACTTACAAAATGAAAATACCTAATATAGGATTTCATATTTTAGGTAAGTTTTATACATTTTTCCTTTATGTCATTTTTGCAAACTAAACTTTATCACTTTGCATTAAGGTTGATTATTGTTACAAAATGTTAATTACTTTGTGTTATTTTTTGTATTACCCTTAGGATGTATGTATATATCAATAGCTAGAAAGATATACTAAAAACGTGCCGTTTTCGAGCTTCGCAGCACAGCGTTGTGTTGAATCTTGAGTATAAAATATAATTGATTGGTACCTACCTACAAAATACTGTCACTATATGTGTAGGGACACCTAACTGGTGTTAAATAGGCCACTTTGACATGACAATTACAATGAATAAGTAAGTAGCAAAAATAGTTCAATTTCGTGTCAAAGGAACATAAAACTACACGAAATCCTTGAAAAAGTTTAATTAAGGTCATTGTGCGGTGTGATAGTGATGGTAAGATAGTAAGGTGTGATAGTACTAGTACTAAGTCGTTGTTTAATTTGGGAAATAAACGTTAAAAAGATAAGCTAAAATTGTCAATTCATGTTACGTATTTTAATAAAGCTAAACCTAGGACTTTTATCTGATTAAAATAGTTTTGTGTTCCCGTGCCTATTTTGATATTCCGAGCTCAAATTACTTATTATGTACCGAAATAGCTTCCCATTAAATATTATGTAGCTAGTAAATTTTGGCTCAATCGGTTTAGGCGTGATAAGATAACAAACACAAATCTACAAACACACAACCATACTTTTACATTCATTAAATTAGTAGGATTCTAGGGTAAGCAATCTGCGAGAAGGTACACAATAAAATAATTTATCGCAATCGATGCAACAGTTTAGACGTGAAAGAGTAACAAACACTCACAAAATGAATATAAACATAAGAATGAAAAGGGGTTTTTCCCTTTACGAAAATTTATTTTTTATTTTATTCAATGTTGTGTCCCACTCACTTTTTGCTTTCATTGAACTACTAATAAGGGCTTGTTCACGTGAACGCGCGGGCGCGGGCGCGAGCGCGGGCGCGGGCGCGAGCGCGGGCGCGGGCGCGGGCACGAAATATCAAACATATGACGTGCTATGAAGGTGTTCACGTACAACGCACGTGCGGTGTGAGCAAAGCTGTCGCGCCCGAACCCGCGCCCGCGCCCGCGTGTTATAGCGTGAACTAGCACTTAGAAGTCTTTTTCTTATCTGTAAATATTATTCAATTTAATTATATAATTTCTTGGACAGGTACAGTAAATGGTGGTCAAACTTCGGAGCGCGACTGCGATTCTCCTCCAGAACCAGCACCACCCGAAGTTCCCCCACGAGGGCCTTCCCTCCACGTCACCTTGAGGCACAGGCCTTGTGAGCAGCCCGCTGAACCCGACAGACTGTATCTGTCTGAAGGTAAGTAGATTAATTTAGAAATACTTACTAATATAATTTTAATATATATTTTTTGTTTATTTATATAGAAAAAGGTGGCGAGACATGTATGTAGACGTACCAGAATGAATGTCCAGAGGTTCCGAAACGTTTTATGAGGTTTTTTCAGCCATTTCGTGATGATCAGTCAATCTGCGTTACCGACGGTGCACTAGACGTATAGGATGGCTTAATACGTCGCTCGGGGAGGCTTCTCTCATGCACTCCAACGACCAATTAAAAATAGAAAAATTTTAATTGACACGAAAATTATCTAATTTTAAAATTGGATAAGAAAAACATACGAATTAAGTAGTAACAAAAGAAAAACTTTCCATCGAACGAATTAATTAGTTTTAATTCAACAAAATTGCTGAGATTTTTTAACTATAAAAGCCTTTTACAGCTTTTTTATTTATCGATAGTTTAACTGATTTCTTAATTAATATGAAGTGAAGTGCAAACTTTGAAACATGAAATTTGCTGATAAAATGGGCGCTATTTAAAAATTAAAATTTTATTAGAATATAGGTTCGAAGATAGGTCTTGAAATATGATTGTTAGATCCCTAATAGAAATGTATGTTGGTCTATACGGACGATGATGATTTTTGTGTACGTATTGTTGTATACCTTTATGTTTAAAGTAAAAATACACATAATAAAAAATAAAATTCAAAAGCTCATGTATACGTCATACGTGGCTACTTATCTTTATAATATTATCATAGTATTACTGAGGGAACTTTGAGTTCGTCTCTATACAAAAAGAACCGATACAATATAAAGAAGTCAATCTATATTAAATTTTTTGCCAACAATGCCTTTAAAAGGGGTTGATAGCTACTCTAAAATATATAAAAGTTGAAATGAAGCAGAAATAATAAATTTGTTTTATCAATGCCATACACAACTCTATTGAAAGTCGCAGGTTATTGTTGCAGCGTTCCATGAAAAGGCTTCGATAAAAATACATTCACTGAACTAAAAAACAGTATTGCCCTGTAAAGGTTTTTCATCTTTTTAAAACGTTGCCAAAGGAGATAAAAGGGCAGACGACAATTACACGTTTTTAATGACATAATACGCCCCTAAAACCAGTTATTTTTCTTTAATTTTGAGCCAATCAAGCGCATTTTCAAGTCTAGTTGACCTGAAATTTATTATCTGATAGGATCAATTTTATTGAATTACACTTTATTGAAGAAAAATATATTTTAAATGTAATTGAGTATTCAGGTACAGTCTCAAGAATAAGAAATTTAAGTGAAAAAATGTTGTATTTATGTAAGAAACTAACCGCACCAATGACTCTAATTAGTTATGTGCGGTTTTTCCACTCGCTATACTGGTGGAGGGCTTCGGCCGTGGCTAGTTATCACCCACTGGACAAACCCATGTCATTGTGATCGTGTTATGGCATGATGTTCAGTGAAGCCAGGGAGGGATTTATCCCGCCTTCTAGGTTTAGTCTGCTGCCATCTACGGCCGCATCGTCGCTTAACATAACGCGCTATCGTGGTCAAAGGCTTACCTATAATGAATTAAAAAAAATTGTGCTCTCGGTTGCGTTTAAGGGCTCGTTGATTTTTAACCGCACTTAGAAAATAAACTCTGTAAACAAAGTTCCCTTTAATCTAAGTTTCAAGATGAGGGTTCTCTAAACTTTACTAAATTTAATAGTTCAACGAATTCATAGTTAGCGGCAGCCTTTGTTTTACCCGTAGAAACTAACCTAGCGCAGGCAAGTTATATTGTGTATAACAATGTATTGTTGTTCAGTTAAACATGTTGTTTTATATGTACATAGGCCGTCACCGCTTACCATCACGCGGGTCGACTGTTTGTTTTATTCCTATAGTATAAAAGTACCTCTGTACATAGCTGAAGTAGAGATCGTCCAGTTTTAAAATGCACACCGCACCGTTCTTCGAAAGCTACGCTGGGCAGTCGGACGGCTGACTGTAATCATAAGTAAAAATCACAGTTTCTTCATGTTGTTTTTTTTGGCATAATGCGTAGCAAACGCAATGCCAAGTACAAATGTATATAAAGCGCTATATTATAAGAACGAAGGCACTCTATCTGCTTCAATTTGCCGATGTTTACGAAAAGTTTTCATTATTTTGCCAAGTTACGCATTCTGCAGCACCTAAATCACAGCATGAAATATTCGACGCAGCAAAAACGGCCGACGCTGCGGACCACTCTCCTGATGAGTTAGCTAATTAAGTTTCCGCCGTAGATGTACTGTCAGTTAAGTAGGCCCTGTTCTTGTATGTACTTACTCGGGAGAAGTTTAATCGAATCGCATCGTCCGCAAGTTCGTCCGTACAGTTTACTCGCGCTGACAAATTAGCCACTTGATCTCGCCGTGACGGTGCCCGCTTCGCCCGAGGCGCGTGTAAAGAACTCAGACTTTTAATTTCTTCCCCAACTCACTTTGACGGCTTTTTCCTTGTTTACAACTCGCATTTATTAGCTCCCGCGTCTTCTCATAAAATTGTCAATTTATTCAACATTTTATCGTATTGACAATAGCCAGGTGAGCCGGCCGGTGTCGATTCAGAATTCAGAGCCGTAACTAAAGAAGAAAGCTGCTAAATTTGATTTGAGCGCGAGCAGGATGAGTTGCTTTGATGTGGCTGCCCTCGGCCCCCCGCCGTACACCTCTCCTGCTAAAATGGGGCGCACTTATAGAGAAACTCTTACCGTAATTTAATTTTTATGATAGCGCATTGTAAGCGTCCCGTCGAGACTTTTATTTAGCTTTGTTCTCTGCCTAAGTGCGGTCACTCACATCTATAAACTGTCAATATAAATGAAACCCATAAAATGTTCATGTAAAATTAAAATCCTGCGATTATACAAAAAAAGTTATACACAATTAAGACACTCACCAGGCCAGGTCAAGTTACAGAAAAGGGATTGCAACGTGTAAGCACTTTTATTTGTTTTGAATTCACTCTATTATGTTAGTCTTTCACCACGATCTCTCTCGATTAGGCGAGATTCTTGTAGCCGAAGATGATGGATGAAAGATCTACTTCGGAGAGGTATTTTAACAGCATAGAGCCCGAATAATTCGGCATGAACGCAAATAAACCTAACCTTCCAGAGGTAATTTATAGTTTTGCGTTTGAAAACTTATAGAAACATAGGCATCGAAATGAATTAGGTAAATCTTGACTCAAACAAGAAAATAGCTTCAAAAGGTCTTGAAAGTTTAATGGAACCGAACAGGGCCCGAAGTAGTCGGAAGTTTGCACTGGTGACAAATTGGGCACTTGACCCGCGCACCGAGCCTCCCTCCCAATGCTTGTTTCTCGGGCACCGTAATAAGTTTAACTTTAAGTAAACTATATTCCGTTCCCTCTAATTCGCTAGTCTACGGCTACTGCAGTTTTTTAGATTTTCATTTTTTGTTTGGAAGTTCTGGCGCGATTTAAAACATAAATGTGCATAATATTGTTAAAGTAGAACTTTAGACACTTTAGTTTTTTCTGCTGTAGGTAACTATTATTATCAAAGGAACTTTAATAATATTTTACCGATTTTACGAGTCTACAATTAATACAAAAGTTGATGGTGAGGCGTACGTAAATAATATACCTGTATATTATGTCGATCCTATTTCTACGAATCCTATTTTCTACTATCCTTCTATTAATATTATAAATTCGAAAATATGATGAGCGTATGTATCTACATAATAATATTATACCTACATACATAATATGTATGTAGGTATAAATATATACTTTCAGCGAGTGAAACCAAAATAAAATTTCTAGACAAGACGATATAGATCCTGATTATATCCATTTTACTGTTTGTACTGTTGTTTGAAATGCGTAGAAAAGGGTTTATTTATTGCTTGGCTCAGACGTGCACACCCATCACAATATTTTTCCATCTAATAAAAATAAGCCTTAAATGCTGGTAGGTTGTGAATAGACTACTTTATAAAATTAGATCGGCTTTCATAGGAATTTTTCTGTCATAGGAAAATCTTGGCGTCTCTAATTTAGGCAGAAAACTGACCATCTGAGTGTACCACGGGTATCTGAAATAACATAAATTTAAAAACCAGGCACCACGAGCATAGCATTTGTTTCATAAATCAAGTAGACTCCTAATCACCATAACACAAGCATTAAGTTAGCTTAGCTTGGGGTTAGGTAGCGCTGTGTGAGATGTCCTAAAATATATACCTATATATTTTTCTTTTATTTTTACTACTAAGTGGGCCTTTAGGTGGACCAGGGGTCAGGGGGAATACACCCGGGTCGCCAATGCAGGTGTACCACGGGTCAGTAGCGAATATTCATTTACGTGTAGGTATACTTTCCTACTAGCGGGTGGACAGTGGATGGGGCATCAAAATTCCCCGTATTCTAGACTTTCCAAAAAATATGCAAGTATTAATCGACAAAATATGGTTTACAGGTAAAAACTTATCATAGCCGATCCTGTTTATTCCGTGGTTGTACCGTAGATGCAATATTATTTTGCAAGGAGTCGTCTGAACTCGACCTCCACAGCTTGAAAATTGAAACCTCCCTGGAGGTTCTCTGTAATTTAATTTTTACGATGCCGTATTGTTAGAGCTTCCAAGGAGCGCTGTATTCAGTTAAAGCTCGAATACTTAGTCGTATTTGCCTACTGTTATTATAATAATTTCACTTCTTTTCCATTTACATTCAACAGCCAATTTGTTCAGTTTTAAAGTTTTATGCTTGAGTATCTTTTGAAATTATTTGTTTTGTGTAATTTTCTGGGCTTGAAGTTGCATAAGATATTTAGGGTTAAAAAAATTATTTTGATATTGAACACAGATACCGAAGACTGTATGAACTGAAAATTAGAAAAGTTAAAAGCGGTCCCTGTTATTATTTTCCAGAACTTTCGAAAAAGAAAAAGAAAAAAATTGTGATTAAAAAACGTAATTAAACTATAGACCTAGAATTTAGAAATGAGAAGTTAATAATAAATACCGGCATGCGAAATTAGAATCTGGTGCCCAGATCAATGCTTGGTAAATCTAATTTCAAAATTACATTTATACTGAGGTAAATAGGCTTTAACAGAAAAGACAGGTGAAATTGTGGTCAATATAATATATGGAAAAAGTAAGAACTACTAGGTATACCAAACTAGCTTTTTTTTTTTATTCATTTTAGGTAAGTCTTTGACCACGATTTGCCAGAGGCTTCGTTCGCTAATAATAACAACGCCTAACGTATCACACGCCCTAAAACACTTATACAGCTTTGTTACTCTACATCAATAATGGGTTATTTCGCAATATCATTATATTACGACGGCCGCTGCCGCATTGTATACGTAGCCACGTTTATTTCTTCCTTTTAATGGCGAAATAAAAATGTTATTACATCGTTTAACATCGCGGTAAAATTGATATAACTGAAGCATTCTTTGTCGGCGCTCTTCTATTTCATTTGACGGACTTTGCGTCGTTACGGCACAATACGGGTTTTACGAGAAAGTTACAGCTGAAGTGTCTATTCGGTTTTTTAAGTAAATTGATATTTTAGGGGTCTGTTCTTGGAAGGGGCGAATGGGCAAAAAAGTGGTTGGGCCTTAATAAAGTCTCTTTGTCTATCATTTGATAAAAACTAGCTTGGTAGCCATACCATACTATGCTATATTATTTTGTTATGCAATATTATTAAAGGCGACGGTTAGTAGCGCTCGACTACTTTTATAATGCAGGCTATTTCCATAGAACTCAAGAATATTTTGTTTGTTTGATTATAAAAGACAGCCAGCCTGACAATTATAAAAGACAGCCAGCCTGGTGGTAATTTGTTACTATCGCCTACCATATACGCATGTACCATCATGCCATTGCTTTTATTTGTTGTCAGTAAAAAAGCAGGTTATCTCTCTGCCTAAACATTATAACATACAGTGACCTACATTATTAGCGACACGATTTCTTCCACTGGGTGGTAACAAGTCACAACAGAATAGAATCAGTAAAACTGTTAATGTTTTCTAGTCTTTGGAGTACATACAAAAGACAGTTTTACAAAGTAAAGCAACAAATACAAAACATGCATTATTAACTAGTAGGTACCGCGGTCGAGTTCAAATCCGACATTGTCATGTTTTGAGTGGGTCTCGATCCGGCTGCAATACTGGTAAGAGGTTTAAACATCCCCGTCCGAAAGGCACTCAAGTGCTCATAAAACACTCACGTGAGCATCATCCTACTCATGCTCGTATAGTCTTCTTTTGTGTTTATTCTGTTCGACTTTGAGAGCTCGGGGACTTTACTTAGCCAATTATTTTTGGAAAATATAACTATGGAAAATATACCTGCTCAATATATACTGATGGTATAACTATGGAAAAATTGCTTTGGAAAATCTATATAGAGTTAGATAAATGGAGTAGGCGAAGAACCCAGGGAGAAATTTATTTGGCCGCATCTTTGCATCACCGTCACGAGATCGTGGTCAAAGGTTACATACAATGAATATCATATTATCCCTGCCATTACCCACATCATCAATTTTTCTTTTCGTAATGGCGATTTCCCAGATCAATGGCGTAAGGCTTTTATAATTCCGCTTCCTAAAATAGCTAATCCTGTTCTTCCTAATAATTTCCGTCCTATTTCTATTCTTCCCTTCATTTCTAAGATTATTGAGGCTGAAGTACACAGACAAGTCTCAGACTACTTAGGTAAAAGCAACCTCAATAATCCTTTCCAGTCGGGTTTCAGGACGGGTCACAGTACTACAACGGCTCTTTTAAAAGTCACGGAAGACGTACGTATGAATATGGAGAAAACGCTGGTTACTGTGCTTGTCCTTATCGACTTCAGCAACGCCTTTAATGCCGTTGACCATGACCTTCTTCTTGCTATTCTTCCTCGACTAAATTTCTCCTCTTCTTCTATCGCCTGGTTTTCTTCTTATCTAAATAAGCGATGTCAAATTATTCGTAATGGGGAACTGTTCTCCAACTGGCATGACGCAGAAATAGGAGTCCCGCAGGGTGGCATTCTTTCACCCCTTCTGTTTTCCCTTTTTATTAACCTTCTCTCCGACAACTTAACGTGTAGTTACCATATGTGTGCTGACGATTTACAGCTATATACTGCGGCTCCTATAGGCGAACTTGACAGTGCCATCGCTTCTTTAAATGACAATTTGGCCCGACTTATTTCCTGGTCTGAGGCTTTTGGGATCTCAGTAAACCCGAACAAGTGTCAAGCGATCCTTATTGGCAGCTCTCGCCAAGTAGCCAAACTTGATATTCCCAATCTCCCTAACCTATTTTACGGAAGTGACTTAATCCCCTTTTCTCCTACTGTCAAAGATTTGGGTGTTGTTGTTGACTCTAACCTTGGCTGGTCGGAACATATCAAAGAGATCTCACGTAAATTCTATTCTTCCTTTCACTCTATTGTACGTCTCAAAAATTTTCTTCCCACTAAAACTAAACTTTGTCTTGTAAATTCCTTACTTCTCCCTATCATTGATTATGCAGATGTATGCTTCCTTGATTTAAATTCGGAACTTTTAAACAAACTTGATCGGCTACTTAACACTTGTATACGATTTATCTTTGGTCTCAGAAAATTTGATCACGTATCCGAGCACCGCGCTAAGCTTAAGTGGCTCCCTATCCGCGAACGGAGGGATGCCCGTGTACTCTGTCTCCTTTACTCCATCTTGTACGACCCCAACACTCCGGTATATCTCAAGGACAGGTTCCAGTTCTTCAAGGATAAGAGTGATCGGCAACAACGGTCTTGAAATGAACATCTCCTTTACATGCCTCCGCATAGTACCAGTTTTGCCGATAATTCTTTTATGGTTAAGGCAGTCAGACTCTGGAATGAGCTTCCATTGCAGATACAAAGTGCGACATCCAAGGAGGTTTTTAAAAGAAAAATTCGCGACCACTTATTGAAAAAAATCACAAAATAATGTAATTTCACGAAATTTTCAGTTCATTGTATTTAATTATATATGTATACACATAAGTTATTTATGTATGTATTTAGGTATATATTACATTTTTATATATTATAATTATTATAAGTAGTCTATTTATTTTTAAGATTTGTAGTAGTAAATGTTATTTATGTATGTATTTATTTATATATATTACATTTTCATGTATTAGATATATTATAATTATTATAAGTAGTCTAGTTATTTTTAAGATTTGTAGTAATAAGTTAACAACAACACTTTTCCTACTGTTTGTCAGCCCCCCTATAGTTCTAGTACATTTTCTCCAGCCTTGGGGCAACTGGTAGAAAATGCTATTGTAGCATTAAGTTAGTCCTAGCTCTGTGCTGAATAATAAATAAATAAATAAATGAATAAAAAGAAAAAAAAGAAATAAGTATACATAATACACTTCAAACGGTAAGTGAACAGAGATCGAAAGGTAGGCAACATACCAGCGGTACTCCTGGTATTGCAGGTATCCACTCACCATTAAGTAGGCCGTCTACTTGTTTGTTGAAAAAAGTACTCGTAGAAGTACTCGTAGGTAGGTCGTAGGTATGATACGTCACAGAGTTACTCGGAACACTTTAAAGTTTTTCCGCGTACCGAGGCGCGGATCCATCCACAGTCGGGATAAATGATTGATGGGGGTCCTCCAAGTATAAACTCGATTATCCGTTGAGACGAGAACAACTTACAACTTTTATGTAACGATGGATCAGGATTATTTCGGAACTTTCCTCTCTGGAAACATCGACTCATGACAATCATATTTGACTTGAATATAAAATGGAGATGTTTTGAATTCGAACTTTTGTGATAATTTTTGGTGATTTTATAAAGAGTTTTTTAAACATTTTGTAGTAGTGCAGTGTGTAGTATATGGATAATTTGAATTTTACAAAAGATACTTAACACAATATACTATATATACCTTGTCTTAATTGAACCTGATTTTACAAATTTGTCATAGGTTTCGATGTATTGATATAGAGTGACAATTAAACGAATAGCAATTGCGACGTTATAATTTGTTTTATGTAGGTTTGTTGTATGTATTATGTACGCGCGTAGTGTCGTCGTAGCACTTTTAATATGCGTTCATTAATTCTTTATTATTAATCCCATTCACGCGACTAAAATCGCTATCAACCAGTACCGTGATGCACATGAACAAAATTAAAGGTTCCATCAGAGGGGAAAGATTCCTTTGTATCCACGTGATCGATGCTCGTTCATCCGTCTGTCGAACTGTCAATGGTAGACGAGAATATACCACAAACTAAAACGAGCCGCTCGCGAATCTGCGCTCTTTTTCTTTCTGTGAATTTTTAGTTTATCGACTATACCTCAGGTAGCGTGGCACATAAAACAAGTTTGGCTTGTGATATTGAATGAAAATAACGTGATGTTCAGCGGTGAGGTCGAAAAATGATAACTAAACAAAAAAAACGTAATAAATAAATTGTTATCTTGACTAACCTGAACACTGCAGTACACTTTCAAGTAGCTTCTTAATCTGAGAAATAATAGCCACTCTGGATCATGGTGAAATTTAAGTTCCCTTTTAACAAATCCTATATCCGAAAATAATGGAAATTTGACATTCAACGAAAATAATGTAGAGAAAGTTGAAATTTTATTTGAAATCCCACTTCTGATTATACACCAAAATATCCTTTACTTCACTTTTTGCGTTTCAATTCAAGTATCAATGTAAAAAGCGACCAAAAAACCAAAAATCCTCGTTTTCAATATTAGTTTGCTTTGCCGGGGAGCGACGATGCAAAATTGTTTCGCCGTTTATTATTCCCAGTTTTAATCAAGAAAGAAAGTCATGTTCCGATAGACGACGTCTGGATAATGTTCCCGTTTCGCCGGAGTTCTTACTGATCCGCCCACTTCTCATTAATTGTGTGTAAAATATCTGACAAAAAGCTCATTACGTCTCTCTCTTACTTTTTGAATGTCATTGGAACTCTCTTGAGTATTACGAAGAATCAATGGTGGATTTACTGAGAATTAATTAATATTTTCTATCCACCACTAACTGGGTGCCTTGGTTTAGCACATGACTGATGCATGCAAATTTTTCTGTGAGCTAGCATAGTTTTTTTTAATGTTAGCGACAGAGAGTTAGATGGTGATAGGTTACTATTCTTAAACAACATAATATAAGTTAGCTACAAATAAATTAATGTTTTTTTGCACACACAGTTATAAAATGAAATCACGTTAACGTGCAGGTACCAGGTACATAATATATTCAAATAGTGTAGTGGAGTAAGATATGTTATTCAGTCAATATACGGAGTTACATCTAAACAGTCGTATCATTGCCTTACTGGGCGCCAACCATCCATCCTTACATGGCGACCCTGCTAGGCCATATATAGACCGTGCGCGCGTGCCATTGTCTATATATGGGAACGATGGTGTTTTTTTTTGTTCGGGTTTAAATATATTTAAAATGGGAAAAACCAATTCCAAGGAAGAAATTGTTATAGCCCAAAATGCGGCTGGGGGCAGTAATAGTGCAAATGCAAATCAGATGATGGCAAATTTCAACACCACGAACACCTTACTTATTATTGTGCGTGCAGCCTACTATTAATTGGACTCATATACATAACATACAGAGCCTTCAAAAATTGGCATAAAGATAGCATTGAATGAGCGATTGCCAATTTTGCTTTAAGAAGTTCCCTACGTCGGCATCGACCACCGGCAGAAACAGTTTAAATGTGGAAAATAAGTGCAAAAACATATTATACGTGCGTAACAGTGTGATATTGCGCGAGTGCGAGTGTATAAATAAAAACTATGAAAACAATAACACAATGAATAGTCGTAGAGACACTAAAAAATAATTTACTATTAAGGCGTCTTGTATTATGGTGTAAAGTGTAAAGGTATATCCCACATTTAATTAGGTAAGTGAAATTGATTTTAGTATGTTACTAGTTATTAATGGCAGAATATTTAGATAAAATATGTAGTGAATTGTTAGAAATTAGAACGTATTTGATAAAAATAGGCCCAGCTCGAAGACAAGGCATTATATTAGAAAAGAAATTAAGGGAGTGCCAAACGATTATATCGGCATATAATACGTACATAGAGAATATAAGTAGAATTAAAAGAAGTGTCGATGAATTAAGATTAATTAAAGAGATAAGTGAAAGAATAGATAGTTTATATAAAGAAATAATAAATTTGTTAAAAGGCGAAAGAGAAATTATTGAAGGAATAGGAATTATTAACGAAATCAAAATGGATTTTGACTTGAAAATTGCTTTGAACTTGTTGCCATGCATGAACGATGACCTTGATAAGACGAAACAATTAATTGATGGGATTGAGTATTACAATACGGTAATAAAACCGACATCGCATGAAAATTTAATACAATTTGTTTTGAAAAGCAGGTTATCCCAGGGTGCTAAATTGAAAATGGCGTCAAATTACACCACAGTAGCATCACTTTTAAGTGATATGCGACGGCTTTTATTGCCACAAAAATCAGCGAGCGCTTTACAAAAGAATTTGCTAACATGTAGGCAAAATGATTTGACTATTGATGATTTCGGGAAAAAACTTTCTGAGATGTTTGTAGAGCTAACTGTATCTCAATCTGAGGGTAATTCGACCAAGTACGATGTTTTAAAGACAGTTAACGAAAAACAGGCAATAAGACAGTTTGGTGAAGGGTTGCGAAATCGTAGAATTGGAACAGTAATTGCAGCTCAAAAATATGAACATTTAAAAGACGCGATTCAGGCAGCTATTGACGAAGAAACGTCAACAACAACAAATGGCGAAATGTTTTCTTTGTCCAAATATAAAACACACAACCAAAACAATTTCAGGCAGCCGAGATTCAACAACCAACGAGGCAGCCAAAGAGGTGCGTACAACAGAGGTACGTCAGGGTATTATCAGCGAGGCTACACCCGTGGCCGAGGCGCGCAGTACACCAGCCCGAGCATCCCTACTCAGCATCACCGAGCACGAGGCGCATCCTCAGCATATAGAGGTCAGGCTTTCTATAATAATAGGAATAGAGGGAATAATAATACGACCCGTGGCCAATTACGTGCAATAACTGAGACAACCCATCAGCCCGGTACATCATTCCAAAATATTGAAGAGCCGTTTCTCGAATTTTTTCGTGAATAAAGAATATAATATTATGGCCAGCGACAATAGTTTTACTATCGAACTATCATTACATCATCATAATGACTCATTAAGTTGGCTCATAGATACAGGCGCTTCAATATCAGCTATCAAACATAAACATGTATTGAAATACAATATACCAATTTGTAAGGAGGAGATAATTATAAATGGTATTGGTGGCAAAGTACAGGCAATTGGATACGTAGATTTGCAATTAACAACACATAACCAATTATTTAGTCATAGGTTTTATGTGTTTGATACGTTGCCTTGTAAGGCACATGGAATTTTAGGACAAGACTTTTTAGGAAAGTACGAATCGGTTATCGACTTTAAAACGAATGAGATGAAATTATGTTGTGATGGAAACGAAATATGTATGAAGATTGAAAATTCGAAAGATTATTTATTTCAGCTACCAGCTAGGTCTGAATGTATACATTATGTGAGTACGAATTTGACAGAGGAATGTGTGGTGAGCACGAAAGAAGTGTGTAAAGGAATTTTTGTAGCGAGTTCGTTAGTAGCTCCGGTAAATGGTAGGATACCTATACGTCTATTGAACACAACAACAAATGACATCACTTTAACAGAGATAAAGCTTGACATTCAGAAATTAAGTGAGTATAACATGTGTGTATTTGATACGAACGCGAGAAATGCTGAGCGTGTAAAAAAGTTATTAGGAAACTTGAATTTAGAACATGTAAATAAAGAGGAAAAAACTAACATCGAGAGTTTATGTGCTAAATATTCAGATGTGTTTTATCTAGATGGGGATAAATTGACAACTACGGATATATATCAACATTCAATCCAAGTAAAACAGGGGACACAACCTATATATTCAAAACCATATAGGCTACCGCATGCATTAAAGAACGAAGTTAAAAACCAGATAGACAATTTATTGAAAGAGGGTATTATAGAACCATGTAGTAGTGAATGGTCCAGTCCTATTCTACTCGTACCGAAAAAACCGGACAATCAGGGAAATAAAAAATGGAGATTAGTTATTGATTACAGAAAATTAAACAACAACATTCATGACGATAAATTCCCATTACCCAATATTACGGAAATATTAGATTCGCTATCAGGATGTGTGTATTTTTCACACTTAGATTTACATCAGGGATATTATAACGTGTCTTTACATCCAGATAGTCGTAAGTACACAGCTTTTGATTCGGGAAAGTATCAGCTGACAAGACTTCCGCAAGGACTCAAAACTAGTCCTAGCTCATTTTCAAGAATGATGACGATGGCAATGACAGGTTTAACGTATGAAAAATGTCTAGTTTACCAAGATGATCTTGTTTGCTTCAGTAGAGATTTACCATCACATATAAAGAATTTGCAGGACATTTTCGAAAGGCTTAGGAAAGTGAACTTGAAATTAAATCCCAACAAATGTAATTTCTTACAAAAGGAACTATTATTTCTGGGACATGTAGTGACAGCAGAGGGTGTCATACCCGATCCAAAAAAAGTTGAAGTTGTAAAAAATTATCCAGTACCAACGAACACCGACGAAATTAAACGGTTCGTAGCGTTTGCAAACTATTACAGAAAGTTCGTACCTAATTTTGCAGACAAAGCTTACCCATTAAATAATTTATGCAGGAAAAATGTGAAGTTTGAGTGGAGTGAAGAATGCCAAAAATCATTTGAGTTACTTAAAGAATCTGTGATTTCTCATCCAGTATTACAATATCCAGATTTCTCAGACGCAAATGAATTTATTTTACAGACGGATGCTTCCGGATACGCGGTTGGTTCAGTACTATGTAACGGAGACGGTATGCCAGTGGCGTATGCAAGCAGAAGTTTGAATAAAGCAGAGAAGAGATATCCAACAATAGAGAAGGAGTTATTAGCCATTGTATGGTCAGTAAAACATTTTAGACCGTATTTGTATGCAAGAAGGTTCAAGGTGCAAAGTGACCATAAACCATTAGTGGCATTATTTTCTATGAAGGACCCTTCCAGTAGATTAACCAAGTTTAGGCTTACATTAGAAGAATATGATTTTATAGTGGAATATGTGAAAGGGAAGAATAATTCAGTAGCAGATGCTCTGTCACGAATGAATATTACGTCAGAGGAATTGAAAGAGATGCATGAGTGTGTTATTAGTGTTATGACGAGACGACAGCAAGCAAAGTTACAACAACAAGCGGAAAAACAAAATGATGGTACTATCAGCTCCAATGACGAACGGCCTGATCAACCGAAAGTTGTGGAAATGACTAGTAAACCTAAATATTTTACGGAATTACGATTTATGGAAGACGAGAAAGAGATAGAGCGATATAGAAAAATAAATGAGATAGAGTATGAGAATAAAGTATTATGTTATGTACGAAAGAAAAATATAATCTACATAAATCCAGCGTCTCGATCGCAACTATCGCCAGGCGAATTTGTGAGAGAGTTGGAAAAATTATGTAAGAAATGTGAGATAAATGAAATATATTTTATAAAGAATAAAAGGAATTATGGTTTTATAGAGAAAGTAATAAATGAAATAAAGAAAATAGGGACAGAATGGATAGGTCCACGATTATGTATATTGAAAGATGTTGAAAGAATTGATGACAAAGATGAAAGAAGAGTAATAATAAATGACTTTCATATTTTGCCCACAAGCGGACACGCGGGCATTAGGCGAATGATAAATAACATTAAGAAATATTACTTCTGGCCGGGACTAGAAGTTGATGTTACGGAATTTGTTAAGCGATGTGGGAAATGTCAGAAACAAAAACATTCCACACATTATGTCAAAGAGCCAATGGTAATAACAACAACAGCTACAACAGCGTTTGATAAGGTATATTTGGATCTTGTAGGACCCTTAGACAAAGATAACTATAATTATAGCTATATCTTAACTATACAATGCGAACTGAGTAAGTATGTAGAAGCATATCCATTAACATCAAAAAATTCAACAGAGGTAGCGCGTAGTTTTGTTAACAATTTTATTCTCAGATACGGGATTCCACGCAATATTGCAACAGACATGGGAACAGAATTTCTATCAGCGACCATGAAAGAGGTATGTACATTATTACATATTAATCAGCTACAGTCAACCGCTTACCATCATCAGAGTATAGGAGCTCTGGAAAATTCACACAAACATCTAGGTAACTATTTGAGAATACAAACAGAGAACCAGCCTGATGCTTGGAGCACATGGCTACCCTTTTGGTGCTTTTCATTCAATACGTCAGTACATACAGAGACAAAATATACACCTTTTGAATTAGTTTTTGGCAAGAAATGTAATTTACCGACAAATTTAAATTCATCAAAAGTAGACCCATTATATAATTACGACAGTTATCCGTTAGAGTTAAAATATAGAATACAAACATCACAGAAAGAAGCGCGAGAAAATTTAATTAAAAGTAAAATTAATAGAAAAACACGTTACGATAGAAACGCCAATCCAATCAATTACCAACCAAACGATTTAATTTTAATAAAAAAATGAAACGGGAAATAAGTTCCAAAGCATTTATTCAGGTCCATATACTGTTATCAAAGAAGTAACGCCAAATGTAGAAATAATAAAAAACGGAAAATTATATGTAGTACACAAGAACAGGACGAAAAGGTATATACCACCTGATTCTTAATTATGTAATTATGTATTAAGTAAATAATAAAGAAACTATATTTGTAAGTATAATGTAAACAAGTAAACAATAATCAAATAAAATTAATAAAAATAATATAGAGAAAGACATGTAAACTAAGTAAACATAATATTATTATAATAATCAATAAATATACAATGAATAATGTAATCGTATCATAAAAAAGGTATGTTTCAATGTATTTAGTTTTAAATAAAACAAACTATCATTTATTTTATTTTTTTGTAAACGGTGGTAATGTAGTGGAGTAAGATATGTTATTCAGTCAATATACGGAGTTACATCTAAACAGTCGTATCATTGCCTTACTGGGCGCCAACCATCCATCCTTACAATAGCCCTGCAAATAGAGAGTGCCAACAAATCGTTTTCCTAGACCGTCTGCGTCACCACTCGACTGGAAAAAACTAGAAACGTTTGCGAATTCGTACCTTCCGCCCATGAAAGAAGAATACTTCTGGACAGGAGTTGCTGAAAAAGGAATGAGGCATCTGTTGTTAGCCCACTCGCTGGTGCATTTCACATATCCAATGGGCATCTGTTATAATTTCTCTTTCTTTATATTCACTCGACACGTACTTGCAGACAAGCACTTACGTATATAGTTTTGTAATGTTAAATGTAAAAAAAAAACTAGACTTCAAGTAGGTATATTGCGAGCGATACACACGTTTTAGATAAGATTAGATAACACTTTATTGATACAACTAATAATAACGTTTTAATTCATAACTTAAAAGTTGCTGCACCAATATCAGTACACCTTTTATTTTCCGGTCTCAATAAATAATTGTATTGAATACTATGAACAATCGAATGGGCTTATTACGATTTTCTAAGAAATAGACATTGCAACTGGTGCCTCATTTATTATTCAGCAATCTCATTCTAGAATTTTTCTTTATCCTTGCTTCCCCCATGTCCGTCTCGAGCCGTGCACTCTACTCTCCCAAATGCGATTTAGTTAGGCTACTTTGAACACAGACTGGTGTTTATTATTTAGTTAGACTTAGTTTATAAAGAGAAAAGTCGTAGAAATTGAAAGGGGTGTTATTTTAGTTAGGTGTTACTTGTTCGTGTTGTTACATCTCATTTTATTACGAAGTTTGGTTTAAAACTGACTTTATTGCATTACTATACTATAATTTGTGACAAATTATACCCCAATAGAGTAAAAAAACGACTATTTTGAGTTATGCACACCGTAACAACCGTAATCAATAAAACAAATTTCAAAAAAATGTTCAACAATTTTTAAGCTATTGCATAGCTTCTATCGCGGGCCTTAAGCGTGGGGACCGAATTTAGAAATTCCGTAACGAAAAAAACCTAACACCCCCCACTCCAATCGACACAGCGGTGATGCTTTTTTGTTTTTCCATCTATAGATAAAAATGCTATGCAATAGCTTTACCGCGGCAGTCTCCGAGTGTCACACATCTTTTTTTTTTTCTACAGTGGACACAGTAATCAGATTTTCACCTTTTCTGAAAGTTCTTTTTTTCGCTTTACCTACATCTAGATGTTCGATATTATTAGCGTGCTAAATTAAGGCCTGTGTGCACCACGTCAGAGTATATGGGATAATAAAAACACAAAACTAGTTAAAGGTTGAATTTCACCAAAGACCATAAAATGCTATGCTGTAGCGTCCGTGGCCCAGTAGTCGTAGGTTTAACGCCGGAGGTCTTGAGTTCAAATCTCGGTGTGGCAAAGATTTTCGGCTGGACGCTACCGTGTCTCGGAAGGCACGTAAAACTGTGGGTCCCGGCTGTTTTCTATAAAATATGCAGGAGTCATTAAGTCATGTTGCAGGCCCTGTAGTAATCTCGGTGACCGGAAACTGCAACATATAGTTTGGCCACACAACCTATAAATCGTGATTTGACTCTGACAGTGTAAGTAGGGTAACCTGTTTTGTTGGAGTATAAACCCCAATTATTATATTTTTTTTATGCTAGTAGGTGCTTTAAACAGTTATCTAAATAAAGTTCTACACAGTTCTTCTCTTTTCGCACAAACTCTATGTTTAGGTGTGCGCTAAACGGATTCGCCGACAAGCGCCTCAGGGGTGCCTGTCTACTTTCACTATGTTTATTAATTACGTTACTGCACCCGCTTCGATATATTCTACCCCTCTGAAGCCAGTAATTATAAAAAATAAAATAAATTTATAAAAGAAAGCAATTACTGATAACTGATCTGTCGACAAATAGCTCGAAGCACTTAACGGATTGGGTTGACACATCCGTTACGAAAGGATTTCTACGTGTGGGCAAAGCCGCGAGCATAAGCTATTAGTTTGATATAAATTTTTGATTACCTATTTATTTTGTAGCTAAAATACATTACAATATATAGAATAGAATAGAAAACTCTTTATTGAAACACTACAAACATACAAAAAACTTAAAACTATAACACAAAATCACGACATAAGTGTAACAATTGGCGGTCTTATCGCTAAAAGCGATCTCTTCCAGACAACCATATACCAACATAACCATACCATAACCATATATTATTATCTCGTAGAACAATTAACTTGTACTGCTGATGTAGATGTGATTCTGGGCCATCGAGTTTGAATCCCAGCCACGCACTGCACAAAACCATGTCGTCTTGTGGTTCAGTGAAGCCAGGTGGGAAGCTTACTTGATAGGTGACCCCTGACTTGCGTTAACAAAAGCAAAACGAAAGTTAAGGAATAGTGGATAGTGGAATAGTGCAGTGCGGCGCGGGGCGCGGACGTCAGCGCGTAACCGCAGCTACTCCCTGAAGAAGATCCTCGTACAGGATCGAAACGGTCGGCACGAAGCCGAAGTAAATACAAGTGAGTTTATGCCGTTTATTTACAAAGATGAATAGTGGATAAACATATTTATTATTTTCTACTAAAATATACTCCTCTTGCTATGAACCTAAAGATTAAACGATTCACAAAAGTACCACGACGAAAATAACCTTAATTTTTTTGTTATTCATAGCATCACACTTTTATTAAGAGCTTAATAAAAAATGCAGTAGATAAAAATATTTCGGCTCAATTTAGCTTTAAAAAGCTGACATGGCAACACCGAGCGCAACACAATTAATCCTATTTGATATATGGAGCCATTACGGCCGCTGTCCCATCTCTATCGACTAATATTGTAAGAAAACACCAAATAAATTGACAATATTGCTTAATTACACCAATTAGGCCAAAGTACATCGTCTCTTGTAGAATTAAAGGTTCATATACTTTGACGATTTTTTTGTTAATTTGGACGACAATAACATTTTGTTTAATGAACATAATATTATTATAAAAGACATTAATATTATAATTGGATAAACAAAGTAGTGATTAACACGGTTACTCTAAAATTATAATTAATGTCTGGTGTCTAGACAAAAAAAAGGTAAAATTAATCGGCAAAAATTATACGATAGGTCAGTATTTGTAAGTACCTCCCTAAAAAGTTATTAACATTATACACGTTAAAAAGGTTAAAATAATGTAACGTTTCTACATTCTACAATACAACAATGTATAGGAATTGATTTGCTCATTTTAAAATTCGATCTTTAAAATTACTTTAAAAGTAACTGCATTGTGGCTACACCTTAAACCGTCGACCTCCATTTTCGGCAGTAATTTTATGAAACAGCAAATACTGTTTATGTTTGCGTAAAAATGAATTTCCACGTCAATGGAATACGCAAGTAATATTGATTGATAACCCAATTTATGGCGCTCTCAAACTGAAAGGATCCGCGCCTATATCGTATCGTTTATGAATGATGTAATATCTACGCACTCGACGTAGCTAAATTGAATACCTAATGCTGGCGTATACAAACGCGTTGAAGCTCCAAACCGCGTATGAGTAGCATATCATTTACAATTACATAGGTTACGTTTTTTTAAACAACGAAGTAGAAGACCAGCGAGACGCTCTCCTGACTACTATAATTTATATAGGACAGTGCTACCCATTGCACTGCGCCAACGCTTCTTACTTGAGAGTCATATTATGATGTTAAGACTCTTCAGCCCAGTAATTTCACTAGCTACAGTGCCCTCCTACCGAAGCACAGTAATGTTTGCACATCACTACTCAGACGGCAGAATAACTGGCACTGTTGGGGTACCCACCTAGTCGACCTCCTGCAATGGAAGTCTACCCCCGGTAAAGGTTGCGTGGTCAACTTACATAAATGACGAATCACACTTCGCCAGGATTCTTTCAACACCTTCAAATACAAATTGTACAAAAATACGTCTAAATGTATGTAAGTTCTCAAAAATATAATATGTACAAGTAAGTTCTTACACAACAGAGACAATTTACCAGCGGTACCCCTGGTAACCACTTCCATTAGATGGGTCGTCTACTTGTTTGCCACTTAGGACATTAAAAAAATTGTCATAAAGAATTAAGAAAGATTGTCGTGTTATACTGTAGTAATCATAATTTGCATCGCATAGGTATGTACGTCGTACGTGTACTTAAAAACTACGAATAAATAATTTGTATTTGTAATTTGTATTTGTATGCATCATGGCGTATCCTTGCGTTTATATGTACCAACCCTTAGAGTTCACGAATACCTTTAACATGATGAAAAACCTTAACTAGACTGAGACATTTAAGGTTTTTATTGGCCCATATATTGAAGATTGATAAATAGGGTGTGGCAGTTTTTATGCCCTATATTTTATGCTTTATATGCAGTTCAAGTTACCGATACCAAACAATTTTTATCTTGAAGCAACTACCGCGATCATAATAAATGATTCACCGACATTTATCCATGAATTTGTACGATTGCTATTACAAGGTTCAAATTTTCAAGTCTTGCATTAAGCAAGTTTAGGTAGAGATATGTTTCCCTGCCTACTTTACTTACTGCCTACTTTGTGGTAGCACCAGCTGGTCTTTAGGCGATACGACGGTAACCAAGTACAGTCATTGTGTGTCGGTGTCTAACGTTAAGAAAAGGTTATACAACTTCCAATGTTTTTATTAGATTACACAAAGAAATAAAACCTTCACAGATTAATAAATTAATGATTGAATTTATTCCAATTACTTTATTACAAAATTAAAAGTGCTTAGCATTCTATGACCACGTCTGAAATTGCATTGTTAATCGGGTGCTATTTTTGCGTGGAACTTGATAATCACTTTCATCGAACTTTGTATTCAGTCAACGCACCTCCCCTCGCTGCGAATTTGATAATGAAAGGGGCCCACTTGTGTGCAGAGATAATGTAAATAAGTATGCAAATTTTACACTCAGTTGTATTCAAATGAACTTTTGCGGCTCTTTAACACTTTCACTGCGGAACACACACCCAGTATTTTTGGAATTGCAACGCAGGTGCGGAAACGCTACGAACGGTGAAGCTATGGAACTTGCTACCGTCTTCAGTGTTTCCCGTATGCTATAACGTGGGTTTGTTCAAAACAAGAGTGAATAGGTTCTGACTGAACAAGCGTGCTACAACTTAAACTGCATCGTCACTTGCCAACAGGTGATATTGCGGTCAAACGCTTGTTTAGTCTACTATAAATAAAACCGGTCAAGTACGAGTAGGACTCGAGCACCGAGGGTTCCGTACAAACCTACGGGTTTCTACGGAACCCTAAGGAAAAGTGGGTATAATATTATGTACTGAAGGTTTTGATTCCCTTGCGAGTACTTGTGAGTTTGAAAATATGCGGCTAAAATTGCTGTTTCTTTTGATTGCGTTAAAATAGAGGTTTGATTTTTTTACAGCTTAAAGTTATTATAAAGCTGAGTATTTGGTATGAATTTAAATTTAATACCTGTACGCGTTCTTGAGGAAAGGGGTAGTAAAACAAAATTATTAAAAATATTTTTTTAAATGATGTAACTAAATATTTACAGTTTTCGCAATTTTTCCTGTGCCTATAATTTAAGACGTTGCTGCGTACCAAATTTCAAGATTCTGAATTAACGGCAAGTACCCTGTAGGTTTTGATTCCCTTGAGAGTAGTCGCGAGTTAAAAAATACGGCTAAAATTACTGTTTCTTTTGAATGCGTTGAGATAAAGGTTTGATTTTATTACAGTTTAAAGGTATTATAGTCTTGAGTATTTGATATGAATTTCAATTTAATACGTTTACGCGTTCATGAGAAATAAGGTAGTAAGTATGAAATTATTAAAAATATTTTTTTATATGATGTAACTAAAAATGTACAGATTTCGTAATTTTTCCTTTATCTGTGCTCTAAGGAGTTGCTTCGTGCCAATTTTCAAGATTCTAAGTTCACAGCAAGTACCCTGTAGGTTTTGATTTTTTGAGAGTAGTTGCGAGTTTAAAATTGCGACTAAAATTGCTGTTTCTTTTGAATGCGTTGACATAGAGGTTTGATTTTATTACAGTTTAAAGGTATTATAGACTTAAGTATTTGATATGAATTTCAATTTAATACGTCTACGCGTTCATGAGAAAAGGGGTAGTAAGTATAAAATTATTCAAAATATTTTTTTCATATGATGCAAATAAAAATTTATGGTTTTCGCAATTTTTCCTTTATCTCTGCTCTAAGGAGTTACTTCGTGCCAAATTTCAAGATTCTGAGTTCACGGGAAGTGCCCCGTAGGTTTTGATTTATTTGGTAATGTCGAAAATTTGCTGAAATTTGTGACATATTCGACTATATCTTTTGATTGCGTTGGCCTAGAAGTTTGAAATTTTCACAGCTCTAAGAGGCAATGGACCTTAGTATTTACTATAAATTTCAATTTGTTACCTGCACGCGTTCCTGAGAAAAAGGGTCTTGACAGACAGACAGACAGACAGACAGACAGACAGACAGACGGACGGACAACAAAGTGATCCTATAAGGGTTCCGTTTTTTCCTTTTGAGGTACGGAACCCTAAAAAAATGACGTACGATTTTCCTTACGCACGTGGGGAATTCATACTACCTCTATTATGTATTTTCTGGATAAAATGCTTGTGCAGAATAAGAAAGAGCCACGCTACTGTGTTGTAAAAGGTTCTTTTTTTTCATACATTTAGTTTAGCTAAAAACATATAACTGTTTTGTGACACACTACACGACTAATGTGTGCTGTGTAATCTGTGTACAGTAGAGTGTTTTTACCTATAAGAGACTTTATGTTTCCCATAGAATTTTATAATGCTTTATTCATATAGGCTACAATAAAAACGATTATGTGAGTCAAAATTTACAGAACCGTTATATTCAATTTTAAGATTCTAACGTCCATTCAGGGAGGACCTACGACCTACCTCTAAGAGAACAAGTAAAATTAAAAAAAAACTTTTTAAAAACAAGCTTTTATTATCATTACCAAAGTACTCGTCAAGATTAATCAAATGAGCCCAAACTTGATGGGGTTGCGTCGTTTAATCATGGAGTTCCTATGGCCACCTTTCAGCTCCATCGTCAGATCAGCTCGATTTCATAAAAATATTGCATTGTCGTCCGATTTATGCATGCATGCCACATTTCAGCTAAATCGAAAACCGGCCAATGGTCCAAATTAAACTTGCAAGATTTGATTACAGACAGACAATAGACAGGCGAAAGTAAATAAAAGCTTGTAAAAACAGGGAAGAAACTCATAGGGATTATATTTTCCTGAGATTTACGACTGTTTTGTGAACTCCCTGTATTCAAATGAGCCTTACTCTTTAAACTTTGGAAGTGAAGTGTAGCGCGTCATGTACCCGGCAATGCATCGGCGCGTATTAGAATTTCGAAATAAGGAAATGATGTACAAACAGACGGATCCCGGCAAAGTTTGCCGACTGAGGTTATGAGTCGGGAGGCACCAGACCGAACCACCTGATATTGCTTATCTGCCAGGCTTTATAACTTGCGAATTTTGAAACTGATACGTAAAATATACTTATTTATTACCATTTTTCATTGTATTTAATACCATGAGTGATTAGAGAAAAAAAGTCGCTTGTCGGGCCTGTCTGTCCCTATATAATATGATTAAATCTTTAAAAGTGCGTAACAAATTTTGATGCAGTTTTTTTTCAAAAGATAAAGTGATTCATGGAAGAAGGAAGGTTTATATGTAGAAGTATAAAACATGCATAATATTGTAAAAAAAAAACTCGTAATTTTAATTAAACACTCATAATTTTCTGTAAGGCGTTACGAAGTGCACGTAGGTGGGTAGCACTAGTAGGCTAGTAGTACTATAAGTTTCTTGCTCGTTCTTTTCATAGAGGTGCTTTCTGATCGGGCGGTAGAGTTTTTGGCATTATGGCGTCCTTCAGGAACACTCCCAGGTTGTTAGTGTATACCATACCATCCTATGCCAGAGGCGCAGATGGGTAATGCATTATATCCCTTGGTTAAAACAAGTGAATTAAATTAAAAATTTAAAAAACCCCTAACGCAATATATATGTATAATTCACCATTTTGTGGTGGCAGCCATTTTGGATTTTAAATTTTCTATAGTGAATTGTATTCTACTAGTCAAGCCCTTTCATTTGATACCCATATTGAGGGGGTCGTGGAGAAAAAAAGTAATCCGCCATTTTGTAGCGGCGGCCATCTTGGATTTTAAATTTACTATAGTGGGTTGTATTCTACTAGTCAAGCCCTTTCATTTGATACCCATATTGAGGGGGTCGTGGAAGAAAAAAGTTATCCGCCATTTTGTAGCGGCGACCATTTTGGACCGATTTCCACAAAACATAGCTAAGAACACTCTCGACTAACTCTACTTTCAAACAAAAAAAACTAAATTAAAATCTGTTCATCCTTTCGGGAGCTACGATGCCACAGACAGACACACACACACACACACACACACACACACACAGACAGACAGACAGACAGACACGTCAAACTTATAACACCCCGTCGTTTTTGCGTCGGGGGTTAAAAAAGGACCTCGTTTTCCAGGAATTTCACTTTTACAATTTCAATGTAGGTACTCACATCGAACGTGTAAACACCATTACAGAATTAGTATCTTATGTATGAGTAGCTTTGAGACGTGTGACCTTTTAACATAGACAAGAGAACCAAATAGACCCCGCTTTTGTGATTTCTTGTATTAAAACACAATCGCCAAAACACGGTGGGGTGTGGTTGGCCAGTTTTGATTGGCACGTTCAAAGTAGAAACTCTTTGGTTCAAAGACATTTAGTGACGTGTATTTTGCAGCATCAATGCGTATTGTTGGCGATAGCATATACCTCCGTTGATGCCAAGAATTTTAGAGTCAATTGGATTTTGCAATGTGAACACCAAACTGAAGCAATCGAAACGTCATGGTTGAGTGCCATCTCTGTTTCCTCAAACACAAAATACATTGTGTATTTTGTATTAAAACATAAAATTAAACACAAAATTAAAAACAAAATACTATCGTCAACCTACGTATTCAGTTTAATTGCGATGGCAAACAAAGGTGGTGTCATCTTTCTTTCTTAAGTTTGTTCACTTTGCGGCCTCCATTGGTTGCTTCTTCAAGATACCTCAATGCGCACTCTATGGTTGAGTCCTCTATGCCTTTGAAGGACAGGTATCCCTAATACCTGTCAGTGTTGCGAACTCTAAGAATATTTTATTTATGAGCGCTAATATTAGCAGCGAGTGACGAGTGCCGTGTCATTGTAGCTGGGATCGCTTTCTCGTCTCGCTCAACATTGCCGCGGAACGTGGAAAATATTTTCGTTGTAGCTGTTGGTACTGAAATAAAATAGTATGCATAGAAAGGCGGCTTTAAACAATGTGTGCATGAGTAAGCGATTCTTGATAAAATAATATTTGAAAAAAAAAATATGTTCCCTTGTGTGTTTAGTAAAATTCTTAGCTTGTCGCTTAGTCACGATGTATTGACCGCTAACCCGTTGCACATTTTATGTATCTTATTGGATCTTTTTTAATGATGGCATTACAAAGTACTCTATATAGTTTAAAAAGTTAATAGAAAATATATTTTTGATGTCGATTTACAAACCACAAGTTATTTCGGCTTGTGCCACAGTTTTTGCTTCTGACTTGAATCTGGCTTTAGCAGATTATAAATAAGAAATCTGTTTAAAGAAAGAAACAAGTTTATTTGCACACAAGATACAAAGCAAAAGATAAACATTGGCAATGAATATTTTAAAAAGAAATGACATCTAGAAGATATTTAAAGTGGTGTTTCTGTAAACTTCTATTTTGTGGTACAAGTAAGTGAAAGTCTCGCGTGATAGCGCCCTGTGACGTCACGCGGCCATCAATCATTTATCCGAGAGTCGCTTCTAGCGGTACCGAGGAAAGCTCTAAGACGAAGCCACTTTCATAATGTATCACGTTTAAAACAGACTTTAAAAGCCTCCACCGACTATTTGATAATGGCGGACACCGCGGTCACGGTAAAGTTTACCATAAACAGAAGATTCGCAAGATTTCCAATTTTGGTCCTGAATTTTAACAATAAGACTAATTATTTCGTAGAGCTTAAAATTTTAAAAATGAATGAGTAATAGTAAAAGCATTCAAGTAGATTCTGTAAATCCATCAATCATCATTAAATACTAAATGCAAACTTTTAATGACAATCACCTTACAATAACCTAAAACCTTTTGTCTCATGTTTATAATTATAGTTGATAATTCATCGGATACATCGAAGATTAACTGTAACCGCAACACTCATTTACTAAGATTAGCCGGCTAATTCTAGGTGGCTAGACCTTCGGGCTACCACTTCGAGCTTTAATATGCTCTCACATCACAAAACACTATAATATAAAACTAGCGGAGCACCTACTGACCACATGAGACAAGCTTGAAAGTATCTTCATTGATCAAGTAAACGTATTCTTTATATTGAGTCAGTAATATTTTACGAAGCGTAGTATCTGACTTTATAATTGTAGTACGTAGGCCCCCTCGGTTTATTATTAGGCGAAAGGAACGCAAACAAAATAGATTGATATCGGTTCCTGATAAGCGGGAATTGAGTTTTATTTTTACCGTCTTCAAAAATGTCTCAAGTTAGCTCGTCTGTTTTTATGTACAAGATATTTGATGGGAGTATAAAATTAGATAAGCTATAAATAAAAATTATAATGAAAGGAGACGCGCCTTGCGGTTTACTCATAATATACCTCTATACACTTATATTGTAAATGCGTAAGTATAGATAGCGAAAGAGGTGTCTTCAGATCGTACTAAGTGGGAGGAATTAGTCTCTGCCTACCCCAGTGAGAATCAGATGTGATTATATGTATGTGAGTATAGATAATATGTATGTGTGTTTGCGTATGTGTTTGTTTGAAGAGGTACCTTCATGCCTAAATGGCACAATTAGTACACGTACTCACAGAAACTCTTCACATAATAAATGAAAAATTATACATTCTATGTGTATAGAAGTATGTTTTTTACCTCTTTAAAACCTTAACTAGCTGTACTGTGACAGGTTTCCCCTAGAGTGGGAACCACTAGATTTAAAAAAAATGTAATCATATGTATAATAGACAAATAAATATGCTTTCCTGTTCTATTCTGTGTCTACCGGTTTTACCTGATGAAGCTTATGTGCAAGATCTAAGGTCCCAAATTTCAGCTCAATCGGTTTAACCGTTTTAACGTGAGGAGGACACACACACGTACGCAAATATCTTATAGGACAGCCGGGACCTACAGTTTTACGTGCCTTCTGACAAGGTATCAGAGGTGAAAATTTAGGTACCTATAAATGTTATTGTTACATCTAGGCTAGACACGTATCCAAATAAAATATAACCCTTGGGTTTAACGTAATACATTCCCACGTCCAAACGCTTAGATTTTACGGAAGGAGAAATCGCAAACTTTTAGAACCCTCAAACTAGTTTATAACAAAAATATTTGTTTCGAAAGGGATTCTGGATATCAAATATCAATTTGCAATCGGAGGTCTACGGGCTACGAGCTGCGAGTGCTACGCTGTAGCCGCGCTACGGTACTGAATAATTAGTGATCTTGAAGGTTAACGAAGCTTTTTCGCAATTTGAGATGTAATTTCATCTGAGTTTTTAGCTAACTTTAAAAGAGGTTATTAATTGGATATGTATGAAAGACGATACGTGTGTTGTGCCGACCCTACCCAGTGTAGGATAAGGGCAGGAAGAAGAAGAAGAAGTATGTAGATTTTGTTTGTACATTTTGGTTATACTACTTAAATAGAACTCACCCTAACACTTTCAAATAAATACCAATTTGACCTACATACACAATTTGAGTTGCCTTCGAATTATTCCAAATCCATTGGTTGGATTTGAATATTTTTTTACTGTGATTATTTTTAATTCAGCAAAGAAACATAGCTAGCTTTGAAAAAATCGATATAAAGTAGTTTTTGTTATGAACTAAATCGTTATTTTTTTGCGCACGTTCATTGAAGACGATCGTAAACCTTGAAGTAGGTGTATATTTAAAATTTTATTTACTCAAATTGAGATGCTATTTCATCCAGTTTTTTTGTGTTTTATTTAGGGGCCGTCGAGATAATTAAATTCAACCCTTCACTTCGCAAAGGAAAGACTCGTAAATTAGAAAACTAAACTGTGGATCTCACCCCGGAATTCAATTAGCTGTTAATCATATCTGGAGGGTGTGAGATCGATCGACGAGTCTTGATGTAACTTATGGTGGTAATCGAATAAATAAAAACTTGATGGAACTCTGTGGAGTTTTTTCCGCTTTTGTTTTATTTTGTTTTTTTTTAAAGAAGTAAGAAGACGAACAAAACTCTCTCTTGGTGTTAAGACATAACGAATTCTTTAGTAATCGGTGAAAATTAAAAAAAAATACCGACGAATTGTGAATTGAACAAAAATTGCAAATCCACTTTTTTGAAGTTGTTTTAAATGTCAACTGACTATGAAAGAGGATTGCTTCGAGATCTTTACCCTTCGAGTCTCTTGTTCTTCTCCGTCCCGTATTTCGGCAAGTTTCTTAATCGTCTCCTTGCAAAACAAACCTTAAATAGAAATCTAAGGAATTCCACGTGTTTGATGTATAGCACCTGTAGAGGCTATCAAGCAGACTGCATTCCTACATCTCCTACATGTTTGTCGTCCGTATTCAAGTTTGTTACTTCTACGACGGAAGCGACACCAATAGCTGCATTTCAATGGCGTATTCGACGATCTCTTTGCATAAAAACCTATATACAGGATGTTCTTTAAAATGTGTTTTTTTGGGAAAGTGTTACGTCGAATTTATCGAATTTATGAAACTGACTGTTACTTTTTTTACCAACTTCAAAATATATAGGAAAATATTTATATCTTTCCACTTTATTTTTCTATAAACACAAGAACGTTTTATTTTTGCTGATTAAATAGTGATGGGCACTAGTATGAGATAGCCAATAGGCCCTCAGCAGAAGTTTTAGACGAACGTCAAGTTCAGCTCGTTTGTCTTGCATTAAAACCGGTTATACCACCGTCCTTCCAGTGTTGTATGTTTCCTCTCCCTGCACGGTCTGGAAGAGATCGCTTTGAGCGATAAGACCGCGATACACACTGAGTTTTTATTTTGTTGTTTGTAAAATTTACTTTATATGTGGATCAATAAAGAGTTTCTCATCTTATCTTATATCCGACATCATCACCCCCAATGTGAAACAAGATCCTTGATTTCGTACACATCCTGTACCATCGTATCTTCAATACATGTCAGGCAGTGTATAGAAGTCGTCTTCACAGAAAACGTCGCTAGTTCACTCGAGCGTGAGCTGCACTGATACTGAGATACTCCGATACGTAATGTAGCTGCGTTCAATTGAAGTGATTTTTTTTAGTTTGATATTTTTAGGGTACCGTATAAATGAATTTATATCATTTATTGTATGGTAACTTTTTCTCAAATTCAACCATTCCTTCCAACCAGGTTGTATGGAGATTGCTTTATGCGATAAGTACTTTTAAATGTATCATGTGTGATGTTTATAAAAATGTCTTGTGTTTTGGTATGCAATAAAGAGTTATTCGTTATAAGTGTCTACATTACAACTTATAAAAATTGTGATTTCACTCTGACAATGTAAGTATATAACACAGAAATGCATAAGAAGGTACGGTACATATTACTGCTTAGCACTCGAGTAACTTAAAAAATGTGTATTTCTAGGTCTACCGCCATATCGTCGCTTACCATCACTCCAGATGAATAAATAGACACTCTTCAGGTGGTCTCTGGAAGGTTTCCCATTACAAAAGTAAAAGGGCTACGCAGATAAATGAAGGATTTAATAATAACTTATTAATAATCTCTTAGGTGACTCGTTTGCTACCTATTCCATAAAAATATCCCATATTTTATAAGGGGGATAAATATTTATTGTGTGCGAATATCGTCGATACACGAAATGTTCCCACCTCTCAAGTATGCGATGCATTTACGGCGAATAGTTGAAAAGGAACGTACTGTTATCGCACGTCGCCTCCCCAAGAATGTGAGGCAGAAAGTTTCCCGACGATTATACCACGCAAACTGCCACGGAACACCAAACTATTGACCTGAGCCTCGGCATAGACAGCTTTTAATATCGTGAAATTGCCCCGACATCATTTAGCCGCTGCAAATATTACTTTAATCCCAGAGCAATAAAGTTTAAGCGTCTGAGCTTGCCGGGAATGCAATAAAACCTGTAGAAATTGAAGATGTACCTTCGCAATATTAGTTGTTTCTTTCACACCAAGGTTAAGGGTCTAGTGTTATCTCTTTCTCGAGACGACGCTCGCGCTCAGTTTATATTGCCGAGGCTGCAACACTGCCACTGAAGGCAGAATTCTGTTATCTTATGAGTCAGGTTTACGTGTAATATTATGTTATCATGTCAGAAATAAGAACTGTTAGAATAAAATGATAACTGAGGGTGCATAATATTATAGTTTACGGACTACAAATTTATATGCAGCGAGGCAACGAGTAAACTTTGGAAGTTTCTCAGTAACTTTTTATATTTATTTTCATGGTAATGAGATTGATATGTTTCTGCGAAACGAGTGTGGTTTGCTAAGTTGAATTAATGTTGTTAGGCTTAGTATATTAAGCTATATTTTTGTACATATGTAGCTTAATTTGAATGTAGTACGTGTCTGAAATTATAGAATAGAATATTACTTTATTGCAAACCAAATAATTACCAAAGAAAAAAAGAGAAATTATTACCATAATATAAGTCTATGATTTATATTATGTTTAAATTTAGAATTATTCAGAAGACCAACGGCATCAAAAGTTTAACTTGCCTAAATAATATTTTCACTGTGAATGTGATTAAACACAAAGTAATAAAGAAAAGCCGATGAAAGACTATAATTACTAAAATATAAAGTTTAACGACGGTCCGCCTTTTTGTTCGGAGTGCTGACCCTGGCTGATAAAAACTAGTAACGCGGAAAGCCCTTAATAGTCGACAACTTTTTACTGCGGCTTCCCCTCTTGTCTTGCAGTGAATAGCAGTACATTGTATTGGCACAAATCATATAAAATCTTGATAGTCTTGTTTTTATATTTTCCTACTTCGTGCTAATATTATATGCGAAAGTATGTATGAATGTATTGATGCAAGGATGTATGGATCTGTGCTCGTTACTCTTTCACGCCTTAATAGGTGGACCGATTGAGCTGATATAATATGTTATAGGTAGATATAGCTCAGATACTGGAATAACAAATAGGCTTACAGTACAGCGGGAAAAACCGCTGGGCGCAGCTAGTATAATATAAAATCTTGATATAGAGAGTCTTGTTTTTATATTTTCCTACTTTCTGCTAATATTAGAATTGTCGAATCGAACCTATGTAATAATGTATGGATGTAAGGATGTATATGGATGTGTGCTCGTTACTCTTTCACGCCTTAATGGGTGGACCGATTGAGCTGAAATATGGTATAGGTAGAGATATCTTAGACCCTGGAATAACACATAGGCTACAGTACTGCGGGAAAAACCGCTGGGCTCAGCTAGTATTCGATAAATTCTAAATGGGATCACCTGTTACATATAGGTAACAGGTGATCACATTTAAGGTAAGGTATAACAACGAAGGCGTAGTATAAAGAATAAAATAAATTCCAATTCGGTTCAGATATTTTCGCGTAATCGATAAAAAAAGATTTTCAATTCAGGAATAGGCAATACACACAGGACCGCATTAAAGTCGGTAAACAAAACAAACATTAGGTACTGAGATAATCTCTATTTTTCCTACATAAGGGCGCGGGTGGGTGTCCCTTTAGAAGCAGGTTTATGGCAAACACGTGCCGCATCGGCATAGTGTATTGATCATGTACAAAACAAAACTTGAACTATACGCACTTATATACTTCTCGCTCTTCAGTCGGTCCCTCAAAGTTGAGGATCGTGACTCCCTTCATGCTGCTTTCTCCAAACAATTTTCTTCCACTGGGCCCGATCTTCGGCAGTGTGGAGTGCTTCGCTGCCTGAAATTTCCAGCTGTTGCGTGACCTGGTCTGACCATCGTTTAGGACTTTTTCCTCTAGGCCTCTTGCCCTCTACCTTGCCTGTTACAATAAGTCTCTCCAGATTGTCACCATCTCTGCGCGCAATATGGCCGAAGTATTGCAGCACCCGTTGCAGACATACGGAAGACAGTCGATTCTCCTTATCTTTCTCCTTACTTATATAGATAGATGTAATATCTAGATTTGTAAATAAAATGTCTTATTGCCTCCTGTTACCTACTAATTGGTGACAGAACAAAAAAACATTGAGGCGATGGGCTAATAAGAATTCGTTGTATAACTATTGCATTTATAACTAGTTGCACCTAGTGTTATTCCCGGTGAATAGTCGCCTCTATATGCTATTTCAGGGTCTAAGTTACCTACCTCCCACATTTATTCAACTCTATTAGGGCTGTTTAGGCGAGAAGAGTTAACAAACACACACACACGCACGCACGCACGCACGCACGCACGCACGCACGCACGCACGCACGCACGCACGCACGCACGCACGCACGCACGCACGCACGCACACACACACACACACACACACACACACACACACACACACAAACATACTTTTTATAATATTGGTAAGATAGTATAGGATTCTAGAAGTTTTTTTTAAACATCAGCAAGATATTGTACCTACTATGTATAAGTAGTAGTCAGTAGGTAGGTATATTATATATGACAGGAAGTGATATTCAATTTCCAAGGATATAATGTCTGTCGCATGTAGGTCAGCTGTGACGTGGCAGCAAACATTGTTGACTAGTTTTATTATCATAGTGTTTCCGCATTGATCTGAAACTGACAACCATGTCTTTTGGTTAGTTGGATATGTTATGACTAAGTAGGATATAAAAACTACCTATTTATATGACTTATTTATATTTATTGTTAAAATAGTATTGCTAGCTGTGAGCAGTGGCTTAATTGCTGATAAGCGGCTTATGTGTAATTCTACTATTTGTAATTCTGTGCTAACTATAGGTATACCAAATTTCAGTTTCACCGTTTAGAGAAAGTAAAAGTTAAGAATGATAGTAAGGTTTAGGTGTGAAGTAAAAACACATAAACACTTTTTACACACAACATCCTAACTTTCGAAATTATGCTCTTTATAATCCGGGGGTAGACTTCCTTTGCAGGAGGTCGTCTAGGTGGGTACCCCAACAGTGCCAGTTATTCTACCGCCTGAGCAGTGACGTGCAAACATTACTGTGCTCCGGTAGGAGGGCACTGTAGCTAGTGAAATTACTGGGCTAAAGAGTCTTAACATCTTATGACTCTTGAGTGAGAAGCGTTGGTGCAGTGCTCCTAGAATTTCACATCATTGTGAAATCCTAAGAAGCACTCTACTAATTATGGGCAGCGTTATCTCTTAACATCAGGAGAGCGTCTTGCTCGTCTGCTACTTCATCACATAAAAAAAAATATCATAAGTAGGATATCTAATTATTGTTGACAACAGTGCCCGTGATGGATCGGTTATGATTTATTATTACTTCTATATTTTTATAATAAGAACATTCATATAGAAACCCCGATTTATAAGCAGCGTC
Source organism: Hemithea aestivaria (assembly GCA_947507615.1). Lineage (NCBI taxonomy): Eukaryota > Metazoa > Arthropoda > Insecta > Lepidoptera > Geometridae > Hemithea > Hemithea aestivaria. The sequence continues at coordinate 9,780,980 of OX382328.1, forward strand.
AGGAAAATTGGCTCCTCGGGGAGTTTTTCTCCAATTATCGGTGAACGTCAGGGTCGGTATTGTTGATCGGTATAAAATAGGATACGAAAACCTGTCTTTGAACCACTCCTCGGGTATATTAATGCGATAAGGGTAAACAAATTGCAATACTTGTGGGCCTTATTACCCGTCACATCAATCATGGAACCCCAAAAGTGTAGAATTACCTACGTACGGCTTGAGGCGACGCAATCGCTGCCGCTGCGTTCGCGGGAAGCTGGCTACATCCTGATGTATGGCGACGATGCATCATCGTATAAGCGTTAACTGAAATATAAAGCTGTGACAGACAATCGCCGCGTGACAAAATCGATGCACAACATAGTATACCATTCGAAGAAAGCTATTACCGTAACGTAAGCGCCGCAACAAAGCGCGAACACTCCCTTCGAGTTTATGAGCGGTTGTTTACAGTGGAAAATAGTGAAAAAACAAGGTAATCGTCGGCGTGACGTCGCAGCCCAGTGAGCCGGAGCGAATGGGCGCGGCGGGTGCCACCACCGCACCGCACCGCTCCGCAAATACGAGAGATAGCCTCGTCCGGAAATTCAATCAAGCTCGCACGGAGATTCGATCAAGATTGGGGTAATTAAAATACCTAACTTTTTACCTAAACAAGCGTTCTCGGAAGCTATAATATCGGGGCTTTATTAGAGATCCCTAAACAATTTATTCTCTCCGTACGTTTCCAATAAGCCGGCGTTAATAAAGCTGACTTTTTAATAACGAGTAATGGAATGAAGTGTATACAGACAGAGTTTTAATTACTTGACCGCTATCTCGCGTATATGAGTTGGCTAGTTAACGGGATGCGGACGGAGGCTCTCAACTTATTTATTGTCCACTATAGAAATTCAATATGCTCGAGCGGAGAACGTGGTAGAAGGTAATTAAAAATACGTCACTCGCAGCCGACCTTTCAATTCGAACATATGTCGAAATTGGGAATGAATCATTTCCCGTTTATATTTGTACGTTGTCGAAGTACGGAACGTGTTGGTGTTGCTCACTAATCGAAATATTTTCAGTGTATTTTTCGTGCGGTGGCTGTATTGTGCAGGGAATTTGATTTCGTTGTGTATTTTGGGAGTTCGTGCTGTCGGGAGCATTTGAATCAGATATGGGGTTACCTGTCAAACCTGTCGACAGCATCTGAACTCTGTGATGGATTATAGTTGAAAAAAATATTCACAAAATGATAGAAAAAGCTTTTTTGACATGTACGAATACGTACCTATTCACTCTTTACATTTATGTAATTATGTTAGTGAATTTGAATCCATCCCTTCCAAAGTTGGAACCCATCGCCATTGTTCTGGTTCCCGCTTATCAGATCTTCCCGACAACGTGAATTTACTTTAATATCTGCCATATTGATATTATATTGTGAGCCAAGTTATCAAGGCACGTGATGTCGTCACTTGGGATATGTCTCATTATTCTGAACGTCTCTATTTTGGTTTAGTAAATTAACTTTAGGGTTCATACCCTAAAGTCAAATCTGTGATCGTTCATACATTATTTTAAGTGAATAGATCGGCCAACGAATGAGATTTGCGGAATTTATAAGCATAGCGCTAATGAAATAGCGCTAGTGAAATAAGATTGTTTTAAATACGTGCCCACTTGGGAGTTGACCGCGGAAAAAAAACACTAACCAAATGTTTTCATATCTAAGAGCTGTTGTCCAGTTGTCCCGCAACTGGACGTCCATTGACGGTTGCTATTCGCAGTACGCTAAAAACCATGCGGGTAAATGAAAAAACAGTCGATTTCTATGACCAGCCGTCCGTATGGGCGTCGTGGCTAGCTACAACCTTACGGAGATTTAGACTGTGTCTTGCTCACATTCCTGGCCACCTTTTAGAATCGCCTATTTGTCGTTCCTATTTGTTATTTATTTAGTGGGTACGAACTGTGGGGGGACGATGCAAAACAAGACACATTTGTTAATTGCAGATTGCGATTATTTTAGAGTGAAGCCTGTTATTATTACTTTATTGTGCATGACATTACTTTGATGTTGAAAGGCATTAAGCATGAAGGCTTATGTTTCAACTCTATGATCAATTTTATAATTAGTAGCAGGAGTCTTGTGGGTTGGATATTTTCCATAAATATATTAGTTCCGTTGAAACGAAGCACACATTTTAGATTTTCGCAACTTAAGTAGCAAAAATCCAAAATCTTGTATCATGCAGTTTTGACACAAAAGTTAAACGCATTTCAATCCTAGCATCCTGTGATCTAGTTGAGTTTGACAAGTCTCAAAATACCGTAAAAAATACATATCTAACGAGTAGATAGATTTTTTTACGGGTAGGTAAGGTTACGCCACATTTCAAAATAGGTGAAGTTATCAGTGCCTAGATAGAATAAAATTTGGAATCCTATTGCTAGATTTCCTGACGAAACAGCGAGGAATAGCCAGTACTGTATTTTATATCATAGCCATTTCCTTGTCTGACCTCCAGAGGGGCACATCTGGTCATTCTTGAGTACGCGGAGCTGATTTATTTTTCGCATCCATCACCGCGCCGCGCTCAGCTGAGACGTTTTGTCTCCCCTACTCTAATCGTCTGCAGTTTTCCAGACTGACCGATTAAATATATATTAGGTAGAAGTATAATTTGATTTTTTTTTGTTTTGTTTGGATACCCGTATTTGAAGTAGAAATTCTTACCTTCTTCACTGTTAATAAATGTTACTTAAATTAAAATGAGACGTATGTAATATTAACATATTATATAACATTTTTAAATATTTTTTTTCTCATTAAAATAACATTTACCACCCAACAGCTTTAATAGCTTTGAAGCGCTCTCCGTATCGATTATTACATAATATGTACTACATACCAAAGTATTAAGTTAAAGTATTTCTCAAGTAAGTCATTTAAACCCACTTACATGCACGATACATAAGTCGTTCATGTTCATATTTTTCTAGAGGTACATATTATGTGAGGTCCTTTTATGTGTTGGTGCCGCAAAATTAGTATTTTTTTACATTGTATTTTGTTTAAAATTGCGTGTCACTTAAGTGCCGATCGTAGTATTAAAGATCAAAACATTTTATTGCCAGTCCGTCACAATCAATGGAACTCTCAAAAATGTTCACTATTGAACTGCATTTAAACAATTCAATTAATTTGTTTAAAAGTTTATATAGGTCGCAGAGCAATTATCGTGCACATACACCTGTCCATTGAAACAAGCAACACCCTAGTCTAATTTGACGTTGGCGCTACAAATTCGTTTAACATTTAAATTATATTCTAGCCACCGATTCAAACAACTGTGTCCTGAATTAATAATGGCGAAAATATTTAGTGGCACACAATTTTGCTAGGTACAGTTTATATTGTTATAGTGGCAGACAGCACACAGAAAATGACGTCAAGTGTAATCAATACGTTTGTACTATTGTGTTATAAACAATATTAAAGGGAAGCTGTTTTTCGTGTATACCTATAGAATATACCTAGGTGTGTACGTACGACCGTCTTTCATAGTTTTACACACCAGTAAACAATCAATAGTTAATCTTATTGCTTAGAGAAGTCTCATCCAAACGACCAAATATACGTTCACGGCTAAGTTTTGTTTTATACTCAGGCATCGGCTTTTACTCTTGTGTGTTTTAAATCGCCTTAATGTGCTCTTGAGGGTGTATGCTTCCGACAGACTTCATTATTCTTAAAGCGTACTCTCTCTCTCTCTCTTCACTCGTTCCCTCAATCTTGAGTATCGTGACTCCTTTCTTTCTGCTTTCCCGAGACTGTCTTATTATATTGGCTTCGATCTTCGGCTTTATGGAGTGCCTCGATGGGCGATATCTCCAAAAAAAAGCATACTATAAAACGCTCAATGTGTACTAAAGCGCCGTGTCTACCTTTGTTATAATAGTGTATAAATCCAGTATGCAATTTGCATGTTAAACGTCAATCCTTCGGCAATGCGTTGAGCCCTATCACTGAATATTAATGGGACCACGAGATTTTGTTTTACTTTGTGGAAATTCGATTATAATGCAAAGTAGGCGTAGGGGATATGCGAACTAGTGGATAGATGATAGATGTTCACTAATTTTATGTCTTTACTTCATTTTTTAATATACTCGTATATTAATAACACTGTCATTCCTTAATTACACTGCCATGATCAAATCACATAATTATTACGCTTGATGGCCAACAAATATGTATGTATGTTGCAGCTTCAGGTCGACTACAAGATCATGACCTAACGACTGTCCTCTACTCTCTACTCAAAAACAATTGCGACGCACTGATTGAACTCAGGACCCTTCGGATTACAAACCGGATGTACAACCACTGGGCCCAGAGTGCTACGAGCATTCTCTTATATCAAAATTTTACATTAGGTACCTAAATGAATTTATTTTATGTATGAAATGTATTTAAAATTAATGATACTACAATAACTCCTAATATCGTGGTTTAGAGCTAAATTATAATGAAACGTGCGCTTATGACCGTAGAGGCATTATTTTATTATTTTCAGTGTGAAATCCATTATGAGAAAGTTTTAATCCGGCGAGCCTGCAGAGCGCGCGTAGTGCCTACTTAGTTTGAGCCGGGATTAAAATGTCATTTAAATTATGAATATTTTCCATGATACTTTTATGGTGCGACACTGCGAAGCTGACCACGAATACTGAATACCTCAAATTATTTCACGTAAAGCTTGTAACACTTTGAGGTGTTCTAAACCACCAGGAAGCACACTCACCTCTCTTTACATACTCAATAATTCCTTTCATACAGAAATATTTCATTTTCCATAATTTTTAGATTAAAATTCTACACTCACAAACTTGTAATAATAACCTTCATAATTTTATCAACCTGACAGACGTCAAAGTCACTTGTGATGATCTGTCAACGTCACCATTCGTTTGTCAATCTGACACTTTCTTTTTTTTATCGATCCTTTGAGTCGATCTTGTTTATATCACTGGTAATCGATATCTTATTCGCTCGATGTCGTATCAAGTGGGCAGGATCCAGGCGCGGATCCAGACCATAATTTTGGGGGGGGTCATCGGCTAGAAATTTTTTCAAACTAAGATTTTTTGGGACTCGTTTCAGCGTAGTCTTGAAAATCTTATATTTTTCAGTACGAATGATGCACGTTTTGCTTGCTCCAACTATCAAGGAAACTAAATATTCTAACTTATAAAAGCGCGAGCAGCTCGCTGCGAGCGCCGAGAAAATTTTGAATTTTTCAGCATGAATGATGTGCGTTTAGCTTGCTCCGAGAGGCAAGGAAACTAAATATTCTTATTTGTAAAAGCCCGAGCAGCTCGCTGCGAGCGCCGAGAAAATTTTGAATTTTTCAGCATGAATGATGTGCGTTTAGCTTGCTCCGAGAGGCAAGGAAACTAAATATTCTTATTTATAAAAGCGCGAGCAGCTCGCTGCGAGCGCCGCGAAAATTTGGAATTTTTCAGCACGAATGATATGTGTTTAACTTGCTCCAAGTGGTAAAAAAACTAAATAATCTTATTTATATAGCGCGAGCAGCTCGCTGCGAGCGCCGAGAAAATTTTGAATTTTTCAGCTTGAATGATGTGCGTTTAGCTTGCTCCGAGAGGCAAGGAAACTAAATATTATTATTTATAAAAGCGCGAGCAGCTCGCTGCGAGCGAAAATTTGGAATTTTTCGGCACGAATGATATGCGTTTAACTTGCTCCAAGTGGTAAAGAAACGAAATAATCTCATTTATAGAGCGCGAGCAGCTCACTGCGAGCGCCGAGAAAAATTTGAATTTTTCAGCATGAATGATGTGCGTTTAGCTTGCTCCGAGAGGCAAGGAAACTAAATATTCTCATTTATAGAGCGCGAGCAGCTCGCTGCGAGCGCCGAGAAAATTTTGAATTTTTCAGCACGAATGATGCGCGAGCAGCTCGAGAAAATTTTGAATCTTTCAGGATGAATGATCCGAGTTTTGCTTGCTCTGAGCAGTATGAAAATTAAATATTAATATTTATAGAGTGGGAGCAGCTTGCAAGCGCAAAGACTTAGCTGCAAAGACGACATAAAGCGCAAACAGCCCAAATATAAAAGACACTGTGCAGTTTGCTACGAGAACCTACGGATAATTCGTAGGCGAGGTCCAAAAAAAGTAGCTTGGTAAAAAAAAATTAAAACAGCGAAACTGTTTTATGATTTATGAACTTGTACGTAAAGCTTGCAGCTAAGAGAAAATTTCCTAATTTTAACTGTGAAAGTAGCGTAAAACCAGTTGATATGATCGAATTTTTTTTCCGACTAAGATTTTGGGGGGGTCATGACCCCCTTGACCCCCCCCCCCCTGGATCCGCGCCTGGCAGGATCCCGGAGTTTCCTCCATTAGAATATTTCTCCAGTTGAAGGAATACAATCCTGGAGTCAGAGACCCGATTGGTAGCCTTGACAGCTGGAGAAACATCAGAGAAACCCGGTAACAGTCGCCGCCACTTGATACGAGGATCGACTAAAATATCGATCATGTGAGGGAAAATCGATGTGAGCAAGCGCAGTGTCCCATCTTTAGCTGGCTTGGTTCTGTGAGTCAGTGTCACTGATTCTGGACCAGAGGTTGGACGTATGCCCGCTTCACCCCCACGCACCGCCTCCGGGCCGGTGCGCGTGGCGGTGGAGCGTCCGCAGCCATTTTGTGATCAGCCTCGGACCTTCACACACTCAACCACAACAGCGGCGAGGTGCGTGATTTCTCCATCGGTTTCTACCACGTTTTCTCTCCTGATCATTTGGTTTAACATGCAACATTATTTGTCGTAGGATTCGTCGCCTTTAACAGCTTAAACCGGCGCACCAGTTCGCAGCACGGAACAACGTAATCTTCAAGCCTGCGCAAGCGGTGAGTTCTTGGGCTTATATTTAGTAATCCCCGGCAATATTTCGGTTAATTCAACATAAAATCTACCCTCTTTTTAATCTAATAGATTTCTTTTCGTTAACGTTACTGAAGTGTAACCTTTTGTTCACTTCAGGGTTCTCTGGAGCGGCGACAAAATCTCCAGTCATTTTTTTTTGGAGCGGCGGAAAGCTCACCAGCATTTTTTGGAGCGGCGGAAGCTCTCCAGCCTTTTTTTTGGAGCGGCGGCAGCTCCCCAGCCTTTTTTGGAGCGTCCTGTAATGCCGAGTCTTCCCAATTCGTGGAGATACGACCGCGGGTTGCCTGCCACGTCGGTGCTAGTGGGTGACAGCCGTGACCTCGGGCAGCGGGGACGTCTTGCCTACCTTTGTGTAGCGGCGCTTCTCTGCGGCCTGACCTTAACGGTACCTGATAGGGCCCGACAGCAATCTGTTGGTCGTACTTTGGACTTCAGACTCCGGTAGCTTCATCTAAATTTATTTATAACCTCTTTATATTCTTTTTGCCTGGAACCTTCTATATTTTAACTTTTAATTTCAACGACATCAGAATATAATCCTGGGATCAACACTTCATAAACAACATAACACTCACACTTCTTTATGTTATAAATAATTCTCTGTGTTATTACTATATTACATGAATGTAAGTTAATCTAGGTGTATAAAAAGTGTGGTTAGTATAATTTTATAGTACAAAACTAAGTTTATTTCTTTGTGTGTACATTTTGTATGTCCTTCAGACAACGTTGATCCAATAAACGAATATTGAAAGGAAACCTGGTGTTTTAATGAAACTGAAGTCTCAGTTTGTGGTGGGAGTCACCTGGCGCTCTTACATAAATTTGGTGCCTTCCACCCTCTGGCTCGCATCGTCTCACGCCCTGCCAGCAAGCCTTACCATCTTTACTTGCTGACTCATGCTCTGGGCCTAGCCACTCTTACGGTTCGTTCCCTCTTCTAGGGACACCGTACCTACTACGACTTGAGGGTTTCCCTTCGGGACCTGAATGTTATAAGCTCACCTGAATATAATACTGTATTATTGGTATGATTAAATTATTTTTGACATTTTAACTAGTTACAGGTGCCTAAATGTATAGGTATAATTTTATTGCTTTTCCCATATTATATCTAGCAAACACACCGACTAAATTTATTTTAATTTATTTGGTTCTTCTGGTTTTTCAATAACGAAGTATCTCATCTACCTCTATATTAATATTTATATTATAATTTATTTTAGCTTAAGTAACACTTTTAAAAGGAAATAATATTACGTCACAATACATTTTACATAAATATACCTATAATAGGTATTATCTTTTTAAAAACATTAGCGCTTTATTCGTAGACTGTAGTTAAAGGTATCAATCACTTAACTTATCTAATTAGGTATTAGATAAGTTAAGTGATTGATACCTTTAACTAAATACAATAGCATCTATCTGATTACTCACCTATCTAAACGAATCTCTCGGTATACCTACCTACTTAATAATTTCCTTGGCAGTGCTGGTGTGATTTTTTCCTAGCCCCCTAAACTAGTCGTAATGGTGTTTGCTCAACGAAGGGAGAGGTCAACTACTATTTAATCTACCGTGAATGATTTATAGACGTTTTCAAATACTTACTTGTAGCTTTTGTCGCTACATTTCCTTCTATCTTACACACACAAAAATGTTTACTTAAGAATATTTTCGTCATGTTCTTAAAATGCCTTTTTAAACGTCCTATAAGTGAATATTAAGCAATTAAACAGTTATTAATCATGAAAATTAATTATAAAAATCACCTTAAGAAGCCAGATACTTTAGCTTATAAAAAGGAAATTTGGCGTGTTGATCAAAATATACGCCGCTCTTAATGAAATTAGCAAAAAGTTTAACCACCTGTTCCGAGAGGCAAGAAGCGGGAAGGTCGGGGAGCGGGGAAGTGAAGCGACGGGGACACTGGCGGCTCTTCCCGAAATTTACCTACTTGCTTTAATTAGCCTCGTGTAGGCTTACGGACGGTCATTTTTCTTGTTTAGCCGTAATTGATAAAGGGCGCGCCAGCCCCGGAGACCGCATCAAAACGTATCGCGCTCGACAATGTGTATCACCCACAATATAAATGCCGCACGATAATCCCTCCATATCATAACGGCCCGGTTTATTTCCGACGCTGAAATTTTTATTGAAGTCATTCCGCGCTTCGTTTTTCAATATTTTCCAACGCGACCAATCCATCTAGACCATTCGACGATTAAGCCCGTACAAAGACACGTGGCTCTGTGTACGTTCACTCGTATATTGAAGCTTTTAAGTGGATTGAGTGAAAATATTAACAAATTGGCCTGGAGCCGGATTAAACAGTAAATTCTCATATCCTCATATTAGCGTTTCCCCTTCAGCGAAGGGTGAGTGGCCGACGGTGCGGCCCTGCGGCTCGTGGGGATGCAACCTCGGCAATTACGTTAAATCAGAAGCACTATTGGATTAATACTGTATCATATACATATTCTATGCATGCGATTTAAAAGCGCCGTGAGCACACTCCACCGTGACTCACATCGAGGGTCCCTCAAGATACGCAAATAAATTTAGTTGTAAGTTTTCTCCGGGTGATCGATAAGGTCGAGTGATTTGATTTGGTCGTCGAAGGCCCGACTCGAAGAGTTTCTTTTTGAGGGAGGCGCCCGTGCCTACGGAACTGTCGCAAGACCAATATTGCCAAGGAAATTAGTTTATGTAAAATGTAGAACAGGAAAGAAAATATCTGAGAAAAAGTGAAGGGAATATTGGAACCAATTCGGTTTGCCTGTTACTCCTGAGTTATAAGAAGTCATCTTTGTGAAATAGAATTACCTCGGCGGGGAATAGATAAGTTGGTTTTACCAATGAATGTTCCATTCTAGTGTCGATTTCTTATAAAATCTGTTCTTGGATTTGCAAATGTATGTTTTTTATTAAGGTAAGTGTAGACTACAATATAGAATATTTACTTGTAACAGAATATCGTTCATTCACCAATTTTAACCTGTATTGTTTAATCTAGAAAATGCTCAAGTCTAGATCCACCTTTAGAATGTTAGAAGCCTTAGGTTACCCTTGATGGATGAAGGTGCTCCAGATGAACTTAAATAAAGCGTGCAGCCACAAACTTATAAAACTCTTATACACACAAATAAAACAAATCCAATCTGGTAGAGCTCACACATTAAGCTCTCAGGATTACAATGCCTAAGGGCTTACGAAGATCTATCTGCTTGCTAGTGCACAACTTAGATTTGTTTAGTGAAGATTTGATTAGCAAACAGAGACAGGTTTTATTATGGATGGTAATAAAAACTTAAGACAGTGGTATTAACCTAAAGGGAATCCTTTTATATTAAGAGTATCTCTTCTGTTTTAAGATTCTGGAATTTGTCATAGAAACACAAAAATGATATACGCGTAAAAACAATACACATCAATACCTATATATTATGTACGCCGATGTCAATGAGATAACTCCAGCGTTTACAAATTTTTTCTGTTGGTTTTGGCGTGAAGAGGTATTATAATACTTTTTACTAATTTTCATTTTCGAATTTAAAATATAAGATTGTAAACCATAATAATAATAACCGCCATAATACACCCACCACACCACCATAATATGATATACAAATTTATACCATAATACAATTGATTTTAATTACATGATAGTACTAGTAGAAGTTGAAAATTCCAATACAATTTGGTAATAATTTTAAAAATGCAAAAGAGGGTGTATGTGTGTTATTTTTCAAGCCTAAACGGCTCTATTGATTGAACTTAAATCTGGTATTTTAGGAAGCTTTGACCCTGGAGGAACACATACATTCAAGTAAAACTGCTTTGAATACAGCTGATGATCCATAAGTTTTCCTATCTATAAAAAAATCTATGAGCCACAATCAGGTGTTTGTTTATTTTAGGACCATTATTTATACCAACCGTCGGTGTGCTCCACAACTATGGACAAAATCATACTCCCTCACAAATTATTCATAAATTTAAATGACAATCGGCTCACATCCCAAGCGTTAATGGACACGACTATGAATAATTTAATCAAATTTATTCGCTACAATATAAGCCTAAATTATAATGACTATAAATATTATTATATCGTCATCTATCAACTATTATGGTGTTAATAATTAAATTGTTACTGATGTGAATATAACTCGTATAGTTTACAGTTTTGAGTAATAAGGCTTAATGTTGATATCAATTACATGATTTATAAATAAATAAATTATAATAAATAATAAAATCATTTATTCACCAAAGATTTACACAAGCATAAAATGGAAAAGGAAATACAGATATTAAGTGGAATTTATTGTTATTAGGTGCATTTTATATAACTTAATTAATAAATTTAACTTTGGCAAATGGGCATAAGCTCAGCATAATGTTGTGGAGAAGTCCACAACGCTGATTTTCAGCTTAGACCCTGACTCATGTATAACACAAAACAAAATGCATTCTACAATACAATCAAATTGTTATTTTACGACAACAAAATCAACATTTATTGTGAATTAAAAGGAAATTTATACGGATCAGAAATGATCTAAACTTTTTATATATGTAACTTTTTGTTCATTCTTTTTCCTGAATGATCTATGAACGCAGAACCTGGAGCGCTGATCGTAGAGACCTGATATTTTCACAGTGTGTTTTTAAAGCTGCCTGCATTTCTCTAAGAGATCTCCAGTAGATTTCTCTAAGAACATTTATAAAACTCGAAATTTGATGTTAAGGTATCTTGGACAACGAAATAACACAGGACTACTTCTTGTATAACTCATGGGAATCATTTCAAAAAACATTTCAATCACACCCGAACGACGATACTGATTCACCTAGAAACAATTTTAAATGTTAGACGAAATGGACGGATGGTGGATGGTGGTGGTGGATTAGAGTTATGGATGTGAATCCATAGTCCTAGACCGTGACAGATGGAGAGAGAGTAGGGAAGCCTTTGCCCTGCAGTGGATCCAACAGACTCATAATAACAATAATAATAGTCGAAAGTGAAGGAAAGAGTGACATCCTTAATAAATTGCTATCTAATAGAGACATTAAATTATGCAACCCGTGGCATGGTGCCAGGACAGGCTGCATCTGAATGCACAGTTCGGATCCAATTATATCTCAACCCTAAAATATTAAACGACGTGGTTTGCATTTAAATAAGGTAAATAAATTACCAGTTCCAATGAAGGACATAGATTAATTTGGTTACAAATACGACGGCTTTACGAACGTATTGATTTTTGTTAAGATTATCTCAATCACAGTTAAGGACGAATTATTATGATGTCCAAATGGAGAGAAATAGTCTTTACCTACGCCAACGGGAACCAGGCGTGATTATATGTATGTATGATGTCCTCCTGCTGTTTTCCTTACCTTTTGGTTGTCTGGAAGAGCTTTTAGCGAAAATTGTAACACCTTTATTATAAACTAGCTGACCCGCGCGCACTTCGTTGCGCGTGAGAGTCAATTAATAAAGCGAATTCGGTGCTGCTATTTTGACTATGATTGTATTTCCATCCCCGCGACTTTGAAAGCGTAAAATAAGGCATGGCTATAATATTTGCTCCCGCTGTGGATAGCGAAGAATATCGGGCTGGATATTTCTATGCAGTTTTGTTCGCTACCGTAGGAACCAATGCTATGTCCTTTCTCAGAGATCACACTATTTAAGGTTAGCGGTTATTGATTTCCATCACAAATTTTCACGCCTCTCCTCAGGAATTAATACTATTTGTGGTCCTTTCCCGGTAACTCTTTAACTTATCTCTATTATATTTTTTCTAAGCTAAATTATAATTATAGGTTACTAATTTCTCACACCATCCTTCCCGCGACTCAAATCAATTCCGTAGTTCCTGAATTTCCATTAAAACTCTGACCCTGAAGGTGGGGGAAGGATCAATACTGAGTCTCCTTAAAAGTTAATTTCTGACATAACAAACTATTCATTAACAGAACCAAAATTCTGAGTACTGGTGAGTTCGCAAAATCTCTTCTTATCGGTCGCCTACGTTACATAAAAAATACGTTGTCCAAATTTTAGCTTAAACGAAGAAGTGGTTACCGATATCCTACACAAACTGCACCCCCTCTTTCCTCCCCTCAAAGGTTGATTTCTGGGATAAAAAGTATCCCATTTTTTTTTAAAGTCTCAGTCTACCTTTGTATCAAATTACAAACTTTGACCCCCTAACGCTTCAATTCGAAGGTAATTTTTGACATAAAACTTTTTATTATTCCTCAACACATCCCCAATAATCTTATTGTGAATTTGTATACAAAAGTTTTTTAGGAATAATAATTCCCGTTCCCGTAAGAATTTCGCAAAATCCCCTCCCCTCTTACGGGTCGTGAAAGTAACATAAAGAACACGCTGTCTAAATTTTAGCGTAAAATATAACTGGTTACTGATTTCCTACTCAAACTTCTACCCCCCTTACTCCCCCGCACCCCTCCCTCTTATAGTAAATTTCTGTCTAAAATAATATTCAGTGTTCCTAAACAAAACTCAAACCATGATTCCACAAAATTTCACCTGAATTGGTTTAGCGGTTACGGATTTGCATACAAAAGTTTTTCGGGAATAATTCTCGTTCCTGGGGGAGTTTCGCAAAATACCTTCATATCGGTTGCTTACGTTACCTAAAGAATACGTTGTCCAAATTTCAGCTAAAACAAAGAAGCGGTTAACGATTTCTTACCCAAACTTGCATCCCCCCTTTATCCCGCCTTTGAGGTTGATTTCTGGGATAAAAATTATCCCATATCATTTTGTAGAACTCAGTCTACCTTTCTACCAAATTTCAGCTCAATAGGGCCAGCGGTTCTAAATTTCCCATACAAATTTTGTACCCCCCTTACCCCCTCTTAGAAGTTAAATTTTGTCATAAAAACTATTTAATGTTCCTCAAAACAATCCCAACTATCGTTTTACAAAATTTCAGCTCAATTGGTTCAGCGGTTAAGGATTTGCATACAAAAGTTTTTTAGGAATAATTCCTGTTCCCGCGGAAATTTTGCAAAATCCCTTTATATCGGTCATCTACGTTACATAAAAAATACGCTGTTCAAATTTCAGCTTTAAAAGATGGCCGATTACTGATTTCCTACTCAAACTACTACCCCTCTCTTCCCCCTTCAAGGTTGATTTCTGGGTAAAAAGTATTCCATATCATTTATTTGGATTCAATCTACCACTGTACCAAATTTCAGCTCAATAGGGTCAGCGGTTCTATATTTTCCATACAAACTTCGACCTCCCTTTACCCCCCCTTAAAAGTTAATTTTCGTCAAAAAAAAAAACAATATTCCTAAACACAATCCAAGCAATCGTTTTACAAAGTTTCAACTCAATCGGTTCAGCGGTTGAGGATTTGCTTACAAACGTCTTTTAGGAATAATTCCCGTTCCCGTGGAAATTTTGCAAAATCCCTTTTTACCGGTCATCTACGTTACATAAAAAACACGCTGTTCAAATTTCAGCGTTAAAAGATGGCCGGTTACTGATTTCCTACTCAAACTTCTACCCCCCTCTTCCCCCTTCAAGGTTGATTTCTGGAATAAAAAGTATTCCATATCATTTATTTTGACTCAATCTACCGCTGTACCAAATTTCAGCTCAATAGGGTCAGCGGTTCTAAATTTTCCATTCAAACGTTGACCCCCCTTTACCCCCCCTTAAAAGTAAATTTCTGACATAAAAACTATTCAATGTTCCTAAATACAATCCAAACAATCGTTTTACTAAATTTCAGCTCAATCGGTTCAGCGGTTACGGATTTCCATACAAACATTTTTCGGGAATAATTCCCGTTCCCGGGAGAATTTTACTTAAATCCTTTTTTATAGGTCGCTTACGTTACCTAAATAACACGCTGTCCAAATTTCAGCTAAAACAATGGAGCGGTTAACGATTTCTTTCACAAACTTGCAACCCCCCTTTCCCCCTTTTAAGGTTGATTTCTGGGATAAAAAGTATCCAATATCTTTTTTTAGGACTCAATCTACCTGTGTACCAAATTTCAGCTCAATAGGGTCAGCGGTTCTAAATTTTCCATACAAACTTCGACCCCCCTTTACCCCCCCTTAAAAGTAAATTTCTGACAAAAAAACTATTTCATGTTTCTAATCACAATCTTAACAATAGTTTTACAAAATTTCAGCTCAATCGGTTCAGCGGATACGGATTTGCATACAAACGTTTTTCGGGAATAATTCCTGTTCCCGAGGGAATTTAGAAAAATCGCTTCTTATTGCACGATGAAGTTTTCCAAAGAATACGCTGTCCAAATTTCAGCTCGATCCGTCCAGCCGTTTGGGCTGTGCGTTGATAGCACGAAAGTGTACGAACGATTTTATATAATAAGAAGATAAGTAAATCTTTAGATTGATATAACTCTTTTATTTAAAAACCGATTTAAATAAAACCAATACTATTTAAAAATTAGAGAAATTTGCAACGTTTTAGCGAAAACTGCATACAATTCGGTTGTGCCGTTTTATCACACATAAGTAATAACCTTTTTACAAATTAAGCCTAATAAAACTACTCTGGTAAATTTTCGTTTATGGCCACATCGATAGATGGCGTATTTTTAGTTTGTCGCACTTTTTGCTTTTTGATTTTTTTGAATTGAATTTACTTTATATTCTATTACTTTTACTTCAAAATTTTGATGTAAATTAGGGGCGATGTGTCCGATATAAATGATTATTATTTATTTTATTATTTTATTTTACGTTTCCCTAGGAAAAATTGACAAAATGTTTTACGAATTAGATCGCGCAAGCGACTTTTTCGCGTCGTTTTGTTCATATGCGTATTTTCACAGTTCACCTTAGTAAAGGATCACAATGAATGGGGAGAAATTTCCATTCTTATTATATGTATGGATATGGATATGGATGGATATGGATATGGATTGTTTTAGTACTAAGTTTTTGTATATAACTGTGGTGTCACAATAAAGTATTTTCTATTCTATTCTATATATTCTATGTCCATCCAGAGTACTCAATATTGAAGGACATCGTAACTGTCCCAAAACCGTTGTTGAGATAATTTCAACAAAAATAAACATTTTAGTAGGTTCAGTCGTTTATTATATTTAAGGACAATAGAGAACACTCACGGTAGTTTCTAAAATCATGAATGTAGCAGTTGTGAGTATAAAAAGGTAGAGTTAATAGAAGAATAAGCTCACATTAGAAATACTGTGTTGAAAACGATGTCCTCTGAGGGTTTCGTTAAGCTCAAAGTCAGTCGCATAGTTTTTCTTCTTTAACTTTTCAAATCCAATAATGACAATTTTATATTATACGTTGTCTTTTAAGTCGTTTACTGCTAAAATCAAATTCTCTAACAAAACAAGATATAAGAGCTCTTTGTCGAAAAAGAATTTCACATTACGATACTGTAGGCGTCGCATGGAAGTGGCATGGTAGGGGTCACAAAGCAACATTCTAAGCTTCCAAAAGTGCAGCGCCCACCTGTCAAATATTAATTAATATCGTGGGGGTGCAAGCTGCAGGCAGTGTAGTCTAGACCTCAAGTGCTATTAGCTACGTCGCGCCAAACTTCGATGAGCAAACTTCAATGGTGTCCATTACGCGTCTTAAAGGTATTATGGCGAAAATTAACTGATAGGGTTGGAGCGGGATTGGGAAGTAGAATGGAGAAGTTTTGACGGCCAAATTAGTTTGTGTTCTTGCTTTGACATTTGATTATTTTGTCATATGATTTGAATTTGTTTTTACTTAAAAATCATTTCATTACAAAAACCCAAATCGTTAATCAATTAATTTGATAGATGCTTGGCAAATTCTTTTGATAACTTTTAGGGCAAATGTTTTTTATTATAATTAACCCTTTAACCGCCACCGTCGGATATATCCGACAAGCCTGTTCTGTTACGTAACCGCCAGAGTCGTATATTTCCGACAAGTCGTATTTTTCCGACTGCACTTTAAATCTACATTTTTTAAGTCATAACACAGTATTTTATAAAACTATACTCGTAATTAGATAAATAGTGAATAAAGTTATGATTTACAGTTGGTTTTATGCTTCTCTCCCAAATAGAATAAATATTAGACATCACTCTTATTGTAGGTATTTATAATTCAAAAAACTTGCCTGGCGCTAGGGGCACGACAAGTGATTTTAAGTCTGGCGGTTAAAGGGTTAAAATTGCATTAAAGTAACTGTAACAATATTGAAATAGATCCCTGAAGCCGTGATATTAGTATTTTACATTGGTACTGCTTGAAATTTCATTTTGGCGCGTGGTAGTGATATTTTTTGCCTAAAGATTTTGGCGCCTACGGACTATTGCTTTAATTATTCACCAAAAGTAATAAAGAATAAATTTAACTTATCTGAACAAAACCATTACGCTATCTAAATAGCACTTACACTATTGTCATTCCTAAGCCTGAACTATAAAATGGTAATATTTTGGTCATTATTGTTAGACCTGATGACTTATAACTTTGAACATGCGATAAAAGTAAATTCGAAAACAAGTTTTAAGTATGTTCATCGATTACGCAATGGCGTCTGAACCAGTTTAGATTTTTTTGAGTAAATTTTCCATGTGGTCCTATTTTAATATAATCGAATTCGGTTTTTAATTATAAATTAAATAGACCTTGCACACAAAACGAGCTGAATATTTAAATTAAATTTTATAATAATTATTTTCACTAATTTCTGTTACATCTACGCGTATATTGATGCATTTTAGGTAATGTTCCTTCCTGACCAAATTAACTACAACACACTCGAACTGGATGACTAGAGGATATTAGAAACAGAGGACATTATTTTCCTTTTTCTACTGCATAGGGGTGAAAGGAATGTACAAAATTTGCATCCCAAGGGGTCCCGAAAGGACTTATAGATTTGATTTAAAATACCCATATTCAAATTCAGACATTTTCGGGACTGGCCACATTTTTCTACGACCCCTTTAGAAATTTCTGTTTTTTTTTTGTATTTATCTATTCCTGAAAAAGCTGATAAAAAAAAACAAAAATACTATACTGATGTGTAATTTTCTCGCGGCTTTGCCCATGAAGAAACGAAAAAAACGAAAGTTAATCAGTATTTCATACTCAAGAGTCATAAGATGTTAAGACTCTATAACCCAGTAATTTTATTAGCTATGTAATTATATATAGTGCCTTACTACCGTAGCACAGTAATGTTTGCATCTCGCTGCCCAGGCGATAGAATAACTGGCACTGTTGGGTTACCCACCTAGTCGTCCTCCGCCAAAAGAAGTCTACCTCCGCCCCGGTAAGATATTCCCACAATATCCTGGCACAATTAAGCTATCGCAACAAAATAATATTCCAAAATAAACTTAAGACCACATAATCTTCATTCCTAGAACGAAACAAATTACCAAGTTTTATTTGCATGAACATTAGTATTGTGTTTTCGAGTCTCCTGATCCAAATACTGAGATGATTAAATCTGCGAAGCTTCGCAACCGAACTGAGAACTGCCCCGGGAGCAAACTGAGTGCGTTGTCTATGTGACGTTGTTCGTAATTGGATTTTTGTTGCCATGCTAATGTAAAGGCTTTGATTCATGTATTTTATTTTAGGAAGTAGGCAGATACTGCTGGTGCTATATCACCAGGCATAGGTAGGCACAGGTTGAGAAAATATTGTGTAGAAGTGTGTGAAAGGGTATCTCTACATAATTTATTATTGCACTTCATCTCCCGAAAACCAAGTAAATTAGTACTCGTACACTACCGATCTTATATGTACACGATTCTCTCACCCACACGATGAATTTGATATCATGACTTTTAAATTTAAATTTGTATAGGTAATTTACTTTTGGAGAATTTCGCTTTTTGACTCCGCCGGGTTATCCCTGGTTTTGGTTCCAGCCATCTTCGGGTGTGTAAAAATATACTGACAAAGACACCGCAACCTGTTTACTCTAAGATACTAACGACAAAGTCAAAGTCTAAGATATTATGCGAAAATAATTCAAAAGATCTTACTGGTCTATCTTTAACTCTTCGATATAATAAAACAAATACTTTGCCTTAGAAAAGGATTTCTGTAAGTATTGACTTTACCTGTTTCGATTGAATTATGATCTATGTTTAAATTTATATTGAGACCAATACATTGTACACTCAGAACTCGTTCACATGTTTTACTTTACAATACGTAGGTATAATAAATATCAGATAGTGAATCTAGAACAGAATTTATGAAAACATATGAAATGAAGCTAATCACAGTGGGGGTGATGTTTATGACCGCAGTTACACGTGGCTGTATAATTAATGCCCGGTCTAATCCTGGCCTCTATTGATTACGTGTGTCCACCCGTACTAAGTTTACTGTGGAAAACAGTACCTCAGGTATTATGTGATCTGAGGGCCTACTGGCTATCGCCAAACGACATGTAAAACACTAGAATCCATAAACAAAATTGCGTACATTACTTGCTTAAACCTCCTCATTAATATGAGTAAAATAACAAACGCAGCAATGTACATTGAAGTTGTCATCAATCGTAGTGGGTGAGAAATAGCCAATAGGCCATGATGAATTAGGCGAGCTCAACATTCACATAAGTGCCTATTGTCTCTATAGAGCACAGCATGACCAAATTCGACTCTCTTTTCGCCATCGTCACGCTATCGCTTCCTGTCAAATGTTAAACCACATTTTGATAAAAAAAAACTTTAACAAACCCTACCGTCGCAAAAAGTACAAGATACAGCTCGTTGAAGACAAACACCTCTACGATGGACTGAGCCCAAGGGAGCTCAGAATATTCACAGACGGGTCTAAAACAAGCTCAGGCACAGGTACAGGGGTCTTCTCAGAAGACCTAAACATTAGTATCTCAAAACCCCTAGGTATACACAACACTGTATTCCAAGCAGAATGTATGGGTATACTACTAGCAGCCACAGCCATAGCCGACAGAAAGGTAAAACAACACTCTATAAGAATACTCTCTGACAGCATGGCAGTTCTACAAGCACTGGACAGCAATATTATGCAATCAGGGCTAATATACAACTGCTACCAAATACTTTCAAAAGTAAGCCAGCTAAACAATGTCACCCTACAGTGGATCAAAGGACATAGTGGCTCAAGAGGTAATGATGCGGCGGATGAACTGGCCAGAAGGGGCTCGGATGCTAAGGCAGTGGGCCCGGAACCCATAATCCCGATCCCCTTCAACCAGATTCGAAGCTTACTCAGGCAAAGAACCCGGAGCCAACACTCCAACTATTGGAGAGAACACAGTGAATGCCGGCAAGCGAGGGAAGCAATTCCCGAGATCAACCGTCGGCTCTCACAGGCGCTGCTTCGTATGAATAAACCCCAAATACGGATGATGACAGGTGCCATAACAGGCCACGGTTCGTTCAATAAACATCTCTTTGTTCTAGGGATTACAGACAGTCCCCTATGCAGAGCATGCATGGAAGAGGAGGAAACAGCGGCTCATGTTATTCTCGAATGTACAGGAGTGGCATTATACAGGGCACAACACCTCGGATCTCCGGGGTCGCTCTCCGATGTCGTCGGTAACCCCAGAGGGCTGCTGAGATTCTTCGGAGAGCTTGGGTGGCTCGAGTGATACAGCACCCCCACCCGCACGCAAAATGGGCCAAGAGGCCTAGTTGCGGAAAATTGCCCGCGTACCAGTACTAGTACCAGTAGTACCCTACCGTCGCAGTACAAAATCAAAGACAATTTTTTTTTTGTTTTGTAAGTTTTGGTAGCTCCAAAGTGGCATTTTTTAAAATAAATAAAATACAAGTGCACTGCAATTGCAATATTACTTGGGCAATAAATATTATTTAACGCATCTAATAAATGCAAGTACATATAACACTACAAAAACGTAGTAGCTTTGCATGTAAAGCGTTTGGAGCAAAGTTTAGTAACTGAGTTTCTGTCTAGAGTCCATTCGAGATGGAACAATAGACGGACCCCCATCAACGCGAATGGTGCTACCATAGCAATGAATGACGAGTATAATTCTATCCACAGGGGCTGGACAGTATTGTTATCAGAATATTTTATACATAATATTATAATAAAATTCTCTGTTCACTTTTATGTTTAAAAAGACTTTACCATTATCAATTATCACTGGTGACATGTGTCACCTAAATGGACAATAGAGGGACAGTAGAAGACAGTAGAAGACCTAAAGGGACAGAAGAAGACAGTGTGACATCTCAAAAAAATCTCTCTTAATTATCCAAAATTTTAACTTTTTACCAATGGTCGTCATGCGAGTAGTAGCAGCTAAAACAACAAAAGCTTCCCCAGAGTTAGCAATTAGCCACCCCCTTTTAAAACAAACATAAATTAGTCTAATTTGAGAATAAACACATTTCAGCTTGTAGGCGTAACCTTATTTTAGACCCTCTAGAAATCGACGCACTTGACATTTTCCTTAGCGTATAATTTTAGACTTGGTAAATTGGCTTGATTAGATAATAGACTGTTAATGATCATTATCGTTTATAATGTTTAATTTATTATGTTCAACAGGAACATTCCATTCACGGCTTTTAAAGGAAGAAGCCAACTTGGCCACGGTTGTCTAATGGAACAGTGGACGTCCGGTGGGGTCCAAGAGGCATTTAATCTTACCCTGAATTATGTGTCGACGTTAGCAAACCGGAAAACGCTCGCTGTCCGCGCCCCACTCATTTTACTTTTCATTATACGCCTTATATTAGTTGGTGGCCTATTTATTTTTTTACTCGTTCCTATGCAAGAATGCTCCGTGTTGATTAAATTACGCGTGCTTTATATTTATGCATTTCCTTTATGCGTCCGGCGCGGCTAAACGATCGGTTTAGTCCGGTGTGCCAAATGAAAAATAAAATTTTCATCGCGAGTATCTACGGTAATCTCATAGCAGTTTCAGAACGGATAAAAACAAGAGCGTCGGTAGCCGTCCGTGGAAAATTCCCTGATGTAATTATACCGAGCTCGCCTGAGCGGGTCCACTAACACAATGACCGATGTCCGATATACGCTATCCGCTGCCACTTGAGCCACTGTCGCCGCTCTCGCTCGCTCTTTGTTCTTTGTTATGGAATTACAAACATCGTTTGCGTCGTATACACCCGTACAGGTACAAAATAACAGGTTTATCTCGACCACTCAAAAATGGACTAAGTCCGCCCTGATACCCCTGGCACTGGCAGTTTAGCTGAAACAAGCACTTTTAAAATACGGCACTTTTAAACGAAGTTCTAAAAAAGGTTTTGAGATAAAAGTGGTTTGCTCGGCTAAAATTAGATTGTTATTTTTACAAACGCAATATTCCAGTAGAGCTAAAATGTTAAGACTTTTTTATTTTCATGTATGTTTTATAGCAGTTGCTTTTGAGTAATGAGAAAAGTTGTTATAGTTATACTAGTTTCAAATGTTCCCATTTACATGTGTCGGAGACTAATAGAAAACTTTATGTTTTATGTTATCCATAAATACTAGAATATAATATTCACTTTTTGAAGGTGAAAAAGTAAATATGTTTTGTTACTATAAAATATTTTAGTATAACTCAACTTTTTATTAAAATGGTCCTCAAATAATCCTCAATGATGAAACGAAATCTTACAGTCATTACGAAATAATTGCCTTGCATTCAAAGTATCTATATTAAACCTAAAAATAAAACTTAACTGACTGGATCTGTCAACGCTCCGCTCAAAGCCCACAAAAGCTATGAGAGATATTTTCAATGTGGGCAATGTCGCCAGTATAAGCTAGTTATATAAAATCTAAGAAAAATACTAGTACGAATATTATTGCGCGTATTTATATTTGTCGCTAGTTAACTTGTAAAGATTTGATACAATATTAATAAAATTACACTAACATAAAAAAATATAATTAAATTATGTAAAAACTCAAATTCTGTACGTTTAAGAAATTTAAAAAATAAATAATTGGGAAAAAAACACTTTATGAACGATACTAAAGTAGAAAATGTAATAAAAATAATTTCTGTCTGTATCTTCAACGCGCATTACACCGAAACTATTAACGTGCAGAACGGAATTGATCAAACTTTAGTACGTAGAGGTACACACATCATCATCATGGTCTTAGGTAATATCATACGCAGTATTATTTCCGATATTCGGTACGGTTCCCGTGGGAGACGGGCATAGGATATTATGACAATAAACGCGTCATCCGATTTCGAATTTTGTACCTATAAGCATATGAACAACAAGTCGGCCAACGGCTCACAATCAAGGTTCACTGCAGCTACTAATTACGGACAACGTCTCCTGTTTACCACCAGGTATCTAAAACACCGCAACGGGCACAGCCATTATTAAGTAACTCGACAACCCCAGGCGGCGCAGGAAGGTAACCCAATAACGCTTGCAGGAAACGCAGTTACTGCCAATTAAAAGTATGCCACTCTCACCGGCGAGAGAGAATCGAGTTAGCGTTGTGAATTCACCTTGAGATCCAAACAGATAATCATGGAATAATTTTTCTATCAGTTTATGTGACTATACGTGGGATTTAAACTTTAACAATCTATAAATTGCAGAAGTGCTCCATTGGAATAGGCTTTATATGAATATAAATGCATTTTTATTTGAATCAGGGATTATGAAGTAGGGAAAGTTAAAGTTGGAGATACCAGGTACCTTAGAACACTAAAACCTGCGGAAAGATAGAGTACTACAATACTAGCAAATCAAAAATGACTCATTGGTTGATTGACTGATCTATCAACGCACAATTCAAACTGCTGAATATAAATACTATTGTGACACCGGCATTTGTTAAGAAAGAATTTTTAGCTTTAGCGATTGCTGTATACCATAATCTGACTCACGTTAAAGTAGCGACTCCTTTAATAATAATAGACGGTGTTGCATTTCAATTTATTAAAATCGATATTGCCTATCACTCACACATAGGTACTTAGCTCTCAAAGTCTGAGTGTTGCCTAATTTAAAGTTAAATGAGGTTGTTAAGCGCGAACACAGTTCTTCTCCCGTGCGACTGAATGAGACAGTGTCATTAAATTAAAGTTTCATTTGTCTTCATTTGCTAAACAATAGCAATTATACAAAGCCCCACAGCGGGCGAGTAATCAACCGTCCCTTTAATTAAGTACAGAAACAGTGCCAAGTAATTGGATCTGAACAACTGAGTAAACAAATCGAAATGGTAGGTAATAAATCTGACAAACACCTCCTTTGGCATCTGAGCATTGGTTGGTTGATATCAGGGATATGTATTAGAATAGATGCCGCCAGTTACTTTGCGTGCCTGCTATAGAGAGCAATGCTCTTTATAGCACTCTGAAAAGTCTTCTTCATGTGGCTATTTAACTTATGATTCCAAATCTGGAGGCACGTCAGTGCCCCCGCCAAGTCCAGCAAAAAAGCGGCACGGCCGTACCATCCTTTTTTGGATCTGATCATCATGATAACTATCATGCTCGCGCCTTCGCTCCCATGAGAAAAGTTTTCTTAGCATAACAAAAATACCTCTGTGTTCAAAATTGCAACGGCTTAAACTATGCGTTAAATAAATCATTTAATCAGTCACAATTTCCTTCTACAAACGAGTAAAGTACTAATAAATCAATACATCATAGAGCCATATTATAGAGTAAAAACCGCCAAATATAATATTATGTGATCGGACAAGACAACAAAATTTGTCTGTAATTTTAATAATAAAAAAATATTCGATACCTATTTTTTTATTTGAGAATATAAAAAAAAAGACTGAGATATAGAGATTATAAGTTTAATGGTAACGCATGACGTCATTTGTGGATGCATTTTGTATCGACTCGATATGGTGATAGGTGGTAACCCGGGAAGGTGCGCCCGAAAAAGGTTTGGATGAACTGTGTGTAAGTGGATATGTGTGTTAAGGGAGTGGATGCAGATATTATGACGGATATAGAGCAGAATGGAGGAGAAAAACACGTTGTGCCGACCCTACCTAATGTGGGATAAGGGCAGGAAGAAGAAGATTTTGTATCGACTCGAGTACCTACGAGTGACGTTACGACCCTTTCCATGTAACTTTAGTGCGTTGTAAATCACACGTTTTTTTTTTTATTAAAATTACATACCAATACGTGTCCAATATTTTTTAATCCCCTAATCAATCCCCTATTGTACATACAAATCTTTTAAAAAAATACGATGAATGTTTGTTTTCACACAACTCAAGTCACTCATGGCATCTATCTACATATGTATTATATACATCTGTGGTAGATATCCACGACGGCTGAGTAATCGGAACAGGAATGGATAGAGTTTGCACACGGTGTGTCGGTGCTTCGTTTGAATCCGGACTCTAAGTCCATTGTTTTGAGTCTAAGTGGACTATGTACAAAATAACTGCACATAGTAGAAATGCTGAGATTTATTAGGTATGACCACTATCAATAATTATGATTGGGGCTTTATTTCATCTATAAATAGACAAATATTACTCACAAAAAGAAGTATAAAAAATACTGAATACGCATATTTTGGTTTATTAACTAAAAATATATGAGATGATATATGACAATAAATGAGTAAACGGGCTACGTCTCATTTGATGAGATGTTCCGGCCAAATACTTAAATATTTCGTCTTGACCGTCAAACAATAACTTTAGTGCGCTATATATTATGTATACTCGTATATGTAAAATACAATGCGCTTTTAATGTCATTTACCAAGTATTCCATCTCTAGGTTTAACTTTTTTGTCATCATAAAAAATTATGAATTCCATATAATCAAATCAGTATAGTTACTCGTAAAAGTTTTCCGTATGCTGTCCGAAATCCTTTAAAATCTTACGTTCGCTTCGTACGAGAAACTGATATGGCTAATACAGCTTTTAAACTAACTTTTTAGCTTATTTTGGAACCACGCTATTAGCTAACTAGATTTCTAGGCTTCATTAGTATAATATGGCTGACTATCTAACGTTTGGCTGATGGCTAAGGCCATAATGATTAAACTGAATTAAATTCTGACTGTCTATGAGGTGCATGAAGTTGTTAAAAACTATTTTTACTAACAATTTTTAACTAAAACCACAAAAAGAGCAAACTCACGTCTAATATTGTTGAGAATCAACGGTTTTGGACAATTTCAATGTCCTTCATCAGGAGTTTACGACTGATGCATAATGTAGTCTGTGACTGACGTTAAAGCAAAAATCGTATAATTTATATATTTTGTTACAATTTGTTTAAAAGCTAGACAATAAATTTTATACTATAATTTCTAACGGTATATAACTAATGTTATCTGCTTGACTAAATTAATATTTTCAAATGCAAGGCTGATTAAAACTATTATATGCCTTGTACAGTTAAAAAAATGTTAGTTTTAAAAATTCCGAAATAATATTGTCATTTACATTGGAAAATATATGAATAAAATATTTTAAAGCGATCTCAGGTGTTCTAACAATTCTCATGTTTTCATTTTACTTAACCGTCTCTAAGTTTATGAATATACAGCGGAAGTCAGCGTATTTAAGAAGATTATGCATGTTGTTGCGTAAACATTGTTTTGCTGAATATAAATAAAAAATATTGAAGTAGCTCTCGAATTCGCGTGTATTTGGTTATTATTTTTATCTGCTATATTACATTATTCTTCCCTATATTATAGTATGTCCATAATGAAATTGTCGCCAAGCGGTGATTATGTCAGTGTTCCGGCATGATGTTTAATGAAGTCAGGGCCCGTAGCATGCCATGCGGGATCCTGCTGAAATGTCAAGAGTAGAACTGTCATCCCATACATTGTACTTTTGTGAATGTACGAGTATGAGATGACAGTTCTACTCTTGAAGTTTTGTCGGGACTCCGTGTGGCATGCTACGGCCACAGGAAGGGATTTACCCCGCTTTCTAGGTTTAGTCAGCAACCGTCTATAACCGCATTAAGATCACGTGGATCACCGGTTCAACAGCTTGATTTCCCGTAATAATAAATTAAAAAAATAGTGATTAAACTCATCAGAAAAGGTTATCCTTTTCATCCAAGGATGATATTTGGTATACAGATAAGAAGATAACTATCCTTTATTATTTAAACGGGACTCAAATAATGTTTTAGCAAATTATGACAATTAATGGAATTAGGCGTTACTTTGCGGAAATCCATTACAATAATTATTAGCTATTATTAAATTATTTTAGAGCGGAATTACCACTAAATATTAAATATATTTAGCTAATAATTATAGCAAATTATGAGTTAGTGATTTTAGCGTGAAGAGATAATGGGCAGACATACTTTCGCATTGATTTTAGTATGGATGTTGTAGTTTTTTTTTTTTTTTTTTTTTTTTTTATGTGATGAAGTAGAAGACGAGCAAGACGCTCTCCTGATGTTAAGAGATAACGGCTGCCCATAATCAGTACAGTGTTACCTAGGATTTCACAATTATGTGAAATTCTAAGAGCACTGCACCAACGCTTCTTACTCAAGAGTCATAAGATGTTAAGACTCTTTAGCCCAGTAATTTCACTAGCTACAGTGCCCTCCTACCGGAGTTGTTTTATTCTTAGAGACTCTACCTACTGAATAGCTCTAGTAATTTAAGCTTTGTGCTATGGTATTAAGGTATAAAATTGATATTGTAATATGTCAAGGAACCTGGTGTTTCGCTTCATATATTGAGCAGGGATGTATTCATTTCCGGGTTCTTACATTTTATTCTGTTGCTATTTTCCGGCGCTCTAGGGTTGGTAGAGGATGTTTGTTATTCTATTTGTTTTTAATTTATTACCTTAGTTCTTTGTATGATAAATAAACCGTATTTGTTATTTATTTAACATCTGCATTTTCATAAAATAGGAATTTATCCCGCCTTCTAGGTATAGTTTGTTGCCATCAACGGCCGTATCGTCGCTTAATCACGCGAGATCGTGGTCAAAGGCTTACTTACCTATAATAATGAATAAAAAAAAGTTTTTTTGAATGGAGAAAGGATTTTTGATACTAACAAAACATTAGTTCTTCAATCGTACTCGTATGTACATACCTACCTATTTTAAATTTCTGGTATCCGATAACCCATCCATACTCGAGAAGAATGTCTAGTTAAACTTACAACTTAAGAAATCTAGCAGCAGATAATTTTGTCCTATGAGTCAGCTAGCTCTTTATTATGTTGAATATACCATTGACCATTGGGTTTGTGCCTCTAGACTGCTTTATCATAGCCTTGATTCATATGTTGCCAGGTTGGAAAGAAATTTGAGTCTCATGATATGTGTGTATTTTTTGACAATGATGATCCAGACGAGCACTGTAATAAAACAGTCATAGATTTCACGTTTTCAAGTAAAAATCCCCCTCACACTACTATATCGCTCATACATTAACGAGTTACATAATCCCACTGAATAATTGAAGTGAGAGAACAAATTCCTCAGCTTGTTAGATGTGTATCAATGTATAAACAGTGTAAATCAGAGATCTGTATCGTCGGCCCTGCCTCTTGCCTCTTGCTATCTAGTTAGCGACACGAGTCTCGAGCTGTGCCCGTATATTTATATTCATGGACCAGGGACCTTCCATCCGTCGGAAACAGAGATAATATATTAAGACGAATGTTGTAAATACGCGAGTTTGCAACAAAACAAGAGTTTTTTTAGCTTATTCCGCTACTATGATTAAAAGAGGTTTAATATGCATCTTTTTTGTATTTTACACTTTCGTGATCATCATCAGCCCCAACCTTCCGATGTAAAAACTAATCAACCAATTTTGATAAAATTTAAATGGCAATATAATTTCCTCGAAAATTGAAACATTTTTTCAAACTTCCAGTTATCGGTAAAAATATAATATAAAAAAATGATTTTGACAAATTAAAAATTGTGTATGTTTATGCATGCTGTGCAGGAGGACTGCTATAAATGTCAGGAAAAGTGCTACCGTGTGCATTACGTGGATTTATTATTAAGCGGAGCATTACTCCTTGAATCTGACACGTAAAGAAACGAAACACTTGTTCACGACATCGAATTCCCTACATGCACTGTGATGGAAATAGTTCCTATGCTATTCTCATGTATGCTCCCGGAGATAGTAACAAACAACCTTACTTTTTTCGCTGTTGCGATTTGATTGTAGGGATTTACTTTTATGGTCAGATTTATAGACAGTCTGGCGAGATTTGCTGTTCGACGCGATTTTATGCCGAGGGGCCTTTGTTTAAAACCGTGAAAATGAGGATTGTTTTGTTATTGTATTGAATGCCCATGGTTTTATATTGCTGGTGTACCTACTTTTATTAAATTACTAGCTATGCTCGCGGTTTTACCCGATTGGCAATTTTTTCTTAGCAGAGGTCTGTTCTGCGGACCAATCCAGAGCGCGACTTGAACTGTGTGCTGATAGATAGATAGGTTAGTCAGTTACGTTTTTTAAATAAAATATTTAAATAATTGATCGTCAAAGAATATTATAAAATATTGAAAGTGCAAACTCTAACGATTTCTAAGAAATTTTATATCGCAAATGATAGCAATTTTCCATTTGAAATATTTTATAATAATCGTATAGTAGGCTATTATGCAAAATGTAGGTCGTACATAAAATTATGTATTGAACAGTTCAATGATCTCGGTGGTGTCCTCCCTTTTAAGAATAAATGATAGTAATTTTGTGTCGGAAATGCATTTAATGGCTTGCTAAGTGGCTGCCGTTTACCAAGATTATTTCCTGTCCTTAGCCCTCCAATGTTTCATCTATTGGTCTTGAATCTTGAAATGTTTTAGCATTCGTTATTTTTATGGCAAATTCCAAGTGTTAACAACATATTTTTTAAATTTTGATTATATTTGTTTCTGAAGCTTACTTTCCTATAATTATGTACAGGTAATCAAAATACATCACAATGTTACTGTTTATTGTAATGTCCCTCTGTGAGTCCAATCTATAGAAAATGTGCCCAAATACAGTCTCTGTCAAGTGCATTGCTAATTAATAGAAACTAGCCTACGTATTACATATTTTATAATTAGGTAATATTAGAATAGAATAGAAAACTCTTTATTGTTCACACAAATACAATAATATAGCTTAGAACTAAGATTACACAGAAATAAGTGTTACAATTGGCGGTCTTATCGCTAAAAGCGATCTCTTCCAGACAACCAAGCAGGGAAAGGAAATACATAAAATAGAGCGACGGTGGTTATAAAGATATATAAGGAGACATAAGTACATATTTTAAATCATAGCTATTTAATTATACCAAAACATACTATTAAAACCAATATAATAAATTATAATACATACCTATGTACATAATGATATTACGTACTTATATATGTACTTATATAAAAGTAAATAGATTCACTTAAAATAATCTACATTATACAAACATGTTTTAACATTACTAAGTTTCGTATCTAAAAAACAAAACCATATAGAATTACCACAAACGTAATCCCTAGATACAATACTTTGAAGATATTGAACGTTGACTTATGAAGCATACCGCGGCACACTCGTATTCTATAGATCAAACACTGTCAATACTGCGGTCAGCTTTCATTTAGAGGAGCTTGTACGACCACTAAGCCCTTGTGATTTCACTAAGCCCACGGCTTACGGTTTGTTCCAGTTATTAGATGTTTATTTCTAGAAACCTTCATAACAGAATCATGATGTAATCAGATGAGTAAAGAACGTACAGAGATAAACTTATTAATTAGGATATAAAATGTTTCTGTGATGTTACAGGAGGCTAAAATAAAGTCAACTTTTTAAAAGAATTGTAATTAATTAGAAGCAAACGCACGCCGAGTTCGTTTACTTACTGCAAATTATTATCTAATATTTTTTTTCTTATAACTAAACACTATATTGTTCCATTAGTTTACATACCTACAAGGATTTTAAAGCTCGAGTTAATATACCTAAAACCCGTACGTTTACATACACAATTATAATATAATACTGGGTATTCAAATCATATAAAATTACACAAATTATAGCATTCTGTGCAAAACTACTTTATACACATCTCAAGCTTGTACTACAACAATGTATCTCGAATCTTTATTCAACTTTGTCTCTGTACGTTCTTACCTCATGCTACAATTTACGAGTATTAATAAAGAGGCAGTATAGTTATAAATAACTCTCAGACAGGTCAATACGTCGAACCTGCCTCGGCCTATGCGTTGCAAGTAGCCATATTTCAGCTCAGTCTCGAGTCGAGTTGCAGCTTTCAAAGACTCGTACAAATAGGACCAATTTACAGCCTTGATGCAATATAAATTGAAGGAGTGTCTAGCTCGGATTGAGAGTAGCAGAGGCTTTGTTTAACAGTAAAGGCTTGCAGATGGCCATTATTGTTCGTAGAATGTTGGTAGACAATTCAATTCTATATCAATTTGCGTAACGTTAAAGGCGTGCTGATATTTTAAGAAGAAAACTGTGACTCTTGTTATCCATTTTTGAAGAAGATTATATATATATAGTATGTGTATAGAATTGAGATGTTAAAGCATAGTATTTGACGTGAATTTTGGCCTAAAATTAAGTCTCTATTAGTAGAATAATTTGTTACTTAACAAAAATGTATTTGTTAACTCTTCTCGTCTATGCGGACAATTGGGCTCAGCTTGTAAATATACTTACATAAAGTAAAGTTTTATTTTACTTCATAATAAAAAAAAATTGTCCACTTGGTGACTTGGTTTCGTGTCCAGTGAATGGTAACTATAGTCGCAGCCGAAGCCCACTAGTATGAAAGAAATCATTTTGAAATTAAATCTTTTTCTTATACAGAGAGCTCTTACTGTTTAATTATTTATAGTAAGTAAAGCCAAGGCATCAGTCGAGCATTAATTGAATAGATACGTCGGTAGCTCGCCTCAATCTAACCTTAATCACAACTGAAAAGGTCGAGATAGATCCAGCTGATACAAGCCGCTAATATTGTACAACGGATCGCACTTTACGCTCTACGCTTCTTGTTAACTAACTTGGGACTTTTGTACTCGGAATAGGTAAAGGTTCAAGGTGTGACGTAGTGAGGATACGAGAGACAGTGAACTAAACATATTGCTGAAAAACTGGTCTATTGGTGTAAAAAGCCAGCTGGAAAGCGAATCATGGAAATTATAGGCTAAATGCTAAGCAAATAATCAATTCAATATGTCCAATGTCCTTGGTACACAGTAAGCCAGAAACTAGATAAAACGGAGTAAAAGAATCCGGAAAGACTCCAGTAAGGCAGAATTTCCTAGGTAGCAGGTACATTGAACCAAAGTAAATACTTAATATTATTTATGTATTTATTATATTAGGTGCACAAAAATACAACGACTGAAGATTTTCGAGGAAGTTAGGAAGATATACGTCTTCTAGATTTAGTCCACTAACTACAGCTGCATCGTATTTAGTATAATATCAAGCAAGATGGAGGTCAAAAGCAAACTTGTGAATAGAAATACTCGTTAAATCGATATCTCCCAACAAAACATTTTTCCAAGCTCTCTTCTGTTTACAATTCATTCAATTTTTTCAATTTATACAATATTATATAAACATTGTATCAAAAAACAATTTCAAAAAATATTGTACAGAATTAAAACTATCCAAATAACGCGGTGTGAAACGAAATGAAATTGACAAAACAGAAAGAGCGGCGGCATTAATATTTTTTACTCGGGAAAATTGAAACTAGTCGCGGTTTTTCACCATAAGCGAGATTAAATAAATTTCCATTTGAAAAACGTTATGAAAGAGTTAAATAAAATGGTATACGGTATCAAGTCGTAGATTTAGTAAATACATACGTAAATCAACTAACATTCCAAACACTAATTTTGATTTCTCAATATTAACAATTATGCCTGACTAATACGACTACCAAACCTGTCAATCAAAAACGATCACAGAACAAAAGATTTTTTTCTGTCTCGCCATTTTGTGCCTTATTTTTTTTTTCACGAATAGGTCACGTTTGACTACATGCCACCTGATGGAAAGTGCAGTCGCAGTCGACGATGAATCTCGTAAGATGCCAAGAAAGCTTGGAACCTATTCACTCATACCGTGAAGATTCCTATACGTATCGCTCGGGAAACTGTTGACGGCAATGTGTTCCTAATACGCCCATGTCATAACTCAGGTCATGACAGAGTAAAATCAAAGCAAACAAAAGGTACACGGTATCAGTGGAAGCAATTACATTTGCCATAAGTGTTCGTTCACATTTGCAATTAGCAAGTGGTCCAAAAACGTGCAAATCGTTAACCACCGCCGCCGAGAGCCGTGTTCTTGCATATTCATGCCCTGCTTAAAATATTTTAATACGGGTCGTCCTCCCCGTCTCCCGTCTACGCTTTCTACTAATGTTAATTTTGCTATGTAATGAATAAAAATTGGCGACGCATGTTAGTTTATGCGATATTTACCTAGTTTCAATAAATATAGGTTTCTATCAAAGGTTTAGGGTTTCATACTCTCCAAGCATGGCGTGCGGGCTCATGCAGAAATGTCAAGAGTACAACTGTCTCCCCATACATTCAGGTAGATTGCGAGCACACGATGACACCTGTCAAGACTAACCTGTTTTTATCTTACGCCAAGAGAAGTCTTACGTTTAACAAGATGCTACTCGCACTTTCATTGCAAAGAGATTTTCAGTTATTCCCAATGTCAATGTGCTCTTACAAACGTAGGACTACTCTTGACACAAGATAAGAGTTAGTTAGTGTTGACAGGTATAATCGTGTGCAAAATAGGTTGAAGGGATAAATGTAAATAGGCACATTATATACCAAAAATAGCTTAGATTGTAGTAAAGAGGGCTATTTAAAGTTATTACATTCTGACGATGGCGGGCAAGAGGCAAGAATTTAGCTAAACTGAAAAGGGACGGCATGTAGGGAAAGTGGCTTCACAATTTAATATGAGGCTCTATTTATATTGAATTAGTCAACTTTTGTTTCTTAAACGTTATCAATAAATGTAACAAAATGCAGCAAAATTATTGTAAACTTAAAATCCTGTACATTTCACACGCACTTTAATATATAAAGGCATTACATACTTTATATTACTTTTTATTTGACTTTATTATATTACCACATTTTAGTCAACCTAAGAATATTATTATAGTTTAAAGCAACTATCGCTTAATGTAAAGGTATTCACTATATTATTCACTTATATTGTAGGCAAGTCTTTTAGAAACTGATTCTCTTTTCACCAGTGTCGGAATAATATCGCGAATTTCCTAAGTCAGATAAAGAGCCGCACAACGCGGCGGTCGGAATTTATGCGTAAAGAGAGGTAATAGCGCGGCTCATTGGTTTTTCACTCAGTTTCTCAAATGTAGACGGATGAGGTCGTCGCCGAGCTCGCCCGAGACAATTGTCAGCCATCGCTCAGTGTCCCCGCTAATTGCTAATTCTCATCAGCTCCATTTAAATCTCGATCGACTAAGAATGTCGACCGCAGCTCCAAATTAAACTTTAGCTTCCCACGATCTCGAAACTAAAGTTCAAGTTGACGAATCCCAACTGCCTAAATAGCTTCTAATCAACGAAATCGAAGTAAACTCAGTCAAATTCTCAAAACATTATTTATTTCTGAAGAAAGGCAGGCAATTTGGGCAGAAAACTCGTAGTAAAATAAATTCGTTGTACCAATTAAGGATCCCTTATACCTAAATACCCTTTCAAGTGGTTCCGAGGAAGGAAGAGGGCGCGAGCGGAAGAAATTCTCGATAACAGGGAGTAAAGAGTGGAAAATTATAAAACGTTAGAGCCCAGACAACGTTTTGAGTGGATAATATTATGATTATGATCGTCGGAGTCTGAAGTAATGCTGACGTAATAACTCGACGGTATTAGGTGTTCTGTTCTGGAGCGTTCTCGTTTCAATGTTGCCAGTATGGTAATAATATTGCTAATGCAGGCATTCTCTTTTATGAAGCCCTCTTCACTTTGTCTATTTGACAGACAATTTGCTTATAGAGCATACAGGAGACTAGACATGATAATAATCTTGTTTCCACATAATTAACTCTATACGAGAAATTTCGCGACCACACACACAGGTATAATAATAGATATATTGGAAAGAACGGCATCAAAAACAGAGAAATGCACCCTTAGTTACTATACTGACGGGATTAAGAGAAAAGGTTTAGTATTATGTTTTAAGTCCAGCAGCAGATATCTCATAGTATGTTTTTTTTTATTAAGAGCCTTTTCTGCTCAAAGAAATAAACCTTCGCGTCAGTGGCTATTATGTTTTGAATATTAAAACAAAAAATCAAAAAGTTTTTAATTTTTTCTTTGAGCAGAAAAGGCTCTTAATAAAAAAAAAACATACTATGAGATATCTGCTGCTGGACTTAAAACATAATACTAAACCTTTTCTCAAAAAAGTGTTTTTAAAAAACACTTTTTTTAATAAGATAAACTCTATTTGTGGCCAGTTCTCGTGGTAGTGAAATAAGAAAAGTGATTTTCATTTATTTGTTTAATTATAATACGAGTACTACTTTTATCTGTGGTTAATGCAAGTAGTTATTTACTTTTGTAGTAATATACCCCCATTTTTCCCAATAAATGCTGGTTCATAGTAAAATATTTCGTCAGTGTGACGTCACAGACCGCGCACAGGACTTCATTTTCACTGGCGACACATGTCAGGCCGCGTCACACGATATCCATGCCATTACCATACGCCCGGCCCGCACAAAGTGAACTGCGATTAGGGTCGCCAACTCATAACGTATCTCTGAAACTTAACGCTTTTCAAATCCGTTCATAAAAGACTTTGTAATTAGGTTTAATAGATTTTTTTTTATAATATAGTAGACTGTAGAAACATAATCTATTTGAAGTTTTGAAAACGTAAGTACCTACCTATTATTATAATACTTAAATAATTTTATCATATGAAAAAAGTTCTTCACCTATTTTTACATCTATAATATATTAAGGGGATT
This sequence comes from Hemithea aestivaria, assembly GCA_947507615.1. Classification (NCBI taxonomy): domain Eukaryota; kingdom Metazoa; phylum Arthropoda; class Insecta; order Lepidoptera; family Geometridae; genus Hemithea; species Hemithea aestivaria. The sequence continues at coordinate 9,817,003 of OX382328.1, forward strand.
TACCGTAAAAGCTTTTAGGTTTAACATTGGAATAAAACCATTTCAGAGTTTAAAAATATTTGAATATTTACCTAGCAGTTACCTATATTTTCACAATATAATAAATAGAAAACACCGACCTCCATAAATTAAAACGAATGAAAGAAACAGTGCTTTCGATGCCGAATGCTTTTTATTGTTCACGGGCATTCGTAAAATCGAATGGCTCGTGATTCGTGATTGATTTTCATATTTTGCATTCAAATTGATAATTATAAAATGTTTTATTGTTCGCTATAAAATGCCTATATAAAATACATTTACTGAAGAACAATTACCACTAAGTTTTAAAACTTTTCGAGTAAAATGTTATGGCCACAAATAAAACCATCCTAAAATTTCTACATTAAATTAAATTTTTTCTTCAATACAATCATTTTGAGGCTTAGGAGTATGATATTATTTAAACACTTTAAGGACTAAATTACCATTTGCTTGTTTAGACAAAATTGCGAAATAATACTGTACAAAGTAGTGGACCCTCACCCAGACATTTTTTTGTATTACTACTTTTGATACCAGCATATCAATGAGACGCTGTAAAACGAATGCAGAATGCAGTGCTCTACTAGTCCGACTTCAAAAATTTTAGTTTTTGATAAATATCGAGTATTCTTTTCTAATTAAGACCGTCCAGCAAAATAATTGAAAAAATTGTCACTGCAGTATCCGCTGGAAAGATCCCCTTTACAACTCATAAATACGCTACATGACAGACCAGGGCGTGGCCAGTGTTTGATTAAAACGTTACTTGATGTAGCTAGCGCCCTATGGCGGCCTTTACAGCTTGTTTGCTTTGCTGAAGCTGACGTCGCCTTAATTACTTTCGGTACTTAAATAAGCATTGAGTTTGATATTTGCTGTCTTTGGAAAAAGATCTTTATTCTTCGTTTTGGTTTAAACCTAAATCATTATCTGCACCATCAGAATTAAGGACCATTTGACTCGATAAAATGAAGGTTTTTTTGTTTTGAGCAGACAAGGCACTTAATTAAAAAAAACAAACATAAGAGGTAATCTGCTGCTGCACTCAATATATAATACTCATCCTTTTCTCTCAATCCGTTCAGTCTTATTAAGAACACTTCAATATAGAGAATGCGATTGTAGTACCATCTACAGTGAACAACTATTCAGTTCTGTGTTTTTTATTTTCTGAATTTTAGGCGTAACTAAAATTCTTTATATTTATTTCATCTTACCTATGCCAATCAACGTAAAAATAACATGTTCTTGACATTTTAAAAGTTTGGCTAGAATCAAAGCGATTTTACCTTTGAAAAGTAATGCTTTTGACTTCTTTTGAGACGCGTGCTTGCGGAGAAGTCATAAGAAATGATAAAATATAAAAAGCTTTGCTTTTATAAAATGGGGACCTGTTGCTAACGCAACGAGGGAAAATTACCCACCAACATGTTCAGGGGTGAAGTATTAGGAAGCGGTATTATTTGCCATGGCAACGGACGCCCTCTTCGCTTGAAAACATCACGACGTTGACGTCTGATCACCTATAGAACTCTATATAATCTTCCACCAGCGTTGGTAGTTGCAAAGAGTCTCCCTAAAATTTGCAAGTCGCAGGGGTGCCGCGATTCACGACGCACGCCAAATAGATGACGGGATTATTTTTGTGTTTGACATAATCGTAGTGACAAATGTATGTTTTAGGGCTGTCAAGGTTTTGACAAGTTCATTTTCATACACCTACATTTATCATATTTGGTTGTGATGTGAGATAATATCAGCATCTGTTTTTGTCACATGTTTTGTTACAGTGTGTTTTTATCGCGAATTTTTGAGCTTGCATATGATAAAAATCCAAGAGGGGTTCGTAAAGAGATTAAAATTTGTTAGTTTTTTTTATACAAGCAAATAAGCGAGACAAACCCTACGCCCGCACACCCTACCCCTATGGCCTTTTCATTACAAATGTAGTGTTGCCTATGTATTGAATAGGCATGAAGTTAAACACAGTACTACGCTGCGTTTGTCATTCAGAGACATCATGACAAAACATAGCCTAGCAAAAAAAGAGATTTAGTCTAGATTCCCTGGCCAACCCACTTCCAACGCCCTTTCAACGTTTAAGTTGCAGTAAGGTTCTAAAAATGTATTTTTCTATTGATATTCAAAAGATATTCAAATTTACTTAATTTAAATACTTTTACATATTTTTTTTGGAAATGTCAACAGTGTAGTCAAAATTCGTCCCAACTGGTGCAACCATACATAAAAAACATAATATTTATCTAATCTTTGTTATTTCAGCGCGAAAAAATGAAAGCAACAGATGCGAGTTTGCGATTATTGTTCCACAAATATTTTGGAGTGTTAGAGCTTAGTGAATGGCGAGTGAATAGAGTCGTGCGCGTGACCGCACCTCCCTTGATAAGGGGTCGTTATGGACAGAGATTATAACCCAAAACTGTCTTTCATAACACATGACACTCGACCGCTGAGTACCAAAAATACCGCCTAATATAATGTAGGAGAGTTCATACACTAATCCGCAACTGGTCAAATTTTCTCAGGATATTATGGGAATGTTTATTTTACAGGAATATGAATAATGAAAAGTAGGTTAACTTTATTCAAATACTTTTTTATTAAACCATAATATTAAATCCTACAAATTCAATACATCAGATCCATATTTCGTAATTAAACACATTTAATCTTTATAAATACATCTTATTTAAAAAAAAGGTCTCATGTTCGTTAACGTAAAGTTAAAGTCAATATGCTAGGACTTTATGTAGTAAGATCTGACGAATAAATATAAAATGCACTTAGTGGGAAAGATAGAATTCCTTAAGCTTTAGCCCTTAGGGTGTGTTTTTTGTCGCGGGCTTTGTTTGTAAGCACAAAAATCGCAGCAATCGCAGTCCAATATATGGTCAGCGGAGTCCAAAATAGGCATGTTGTGTTAAGAGTAGTTTCAGTTTTCGTATCTACTTTATTCCTTAGAACAAACTCAAGTTGGCTACCACCAAAAGTAACATGAATTAAGGCAGGTATGTAAAGGTTTCTTCACACGAAAATTGCAAAATTATCTTCATTCGTTATCTTCAAAGAGATGTCATGCGCATCTACGCTGCTAAGTTATTTGCGGCACCGTTGGATATCGTTTTCGGAACTTAACGAGCTATATCAAAAAGGAATTACGTTCTATTTAGTACCTTAAATTCACAATGATTGCATATGATAGGTACTACATTAAGCCAGAGCCACACTTCTGTGGCAGAGACATTTTTAGTCCCCGACGCAAAAACGATGGGGTGTTATAAGTTTGACGTGTCTGTGGCATCGTAGCTCCCGAACGGATGAACGGATTTTGATTCCGTTTTTTTGAGATTTTAAGATGGCCGCCGCTACAAAATGGCGGATTACTTTTTTCTTCCACGACCCCCTCAATATGGGTATCAAATGAAAGGGCTTAACTAGTAGAATACAACCCACTATATATAATTTAAAATCCAAGATGGCCGCCACCACAAATTGGTGAATTATGTATTGCGTTGGGGGTTTTTAAAATGTTAAATTTAATTCACTTGTTACATAGCGTAATGTGCTGTCAAACACACTGTAATAATGTGTTTCTAGCCATATTACGTAAAGATACAAATAAAGATTTTGTTATTCGGGCTAAATGTTTGAAACTTAATGACTCAGGCGCGTCACAACACATCACACCATTCAGCAGCATTATTCACGATTATAGGAGAACCTCTAGCATTGATAAGACTGACGCCACAAGCCGAATTATATTGACTTAGCACACCTTAATTTATTCTATTATATGTAAGGCGTTCAATAAAGACAATTTTCGAAATATGCAAAATCACATTTACATTAGTTTATTAACATAAAGCTTATATAAAAGTAAATTAGATTTTTACTATCAATATAAGTTTTGTATTTTAATACTTATTCACCGAATGCTATTCGTTTTTGCTTTATAACTAAAACTTTTCAACCCTACCAATTTATATGCAGAAACATAACTAGTTTATGTTTAGATCACAGCTGTTAGATTCGCAGCACGGTGCAGAGTGAACGCGGAGGCACACGGCGCCTGTCAAAAGTGTCATAACCACTGACCCTCAAAATTCACCCTCAAAGGGACGCAAAACTAAAACTGCCTTTGAAAAGTTCCTAACAAGAAACATACTGTGAATAAAAAGGTACGCCTGTTTGTAAAGTTAACTCATATTATACGAGGTGGAACGAGAACTTGTATTTCTTTTTAAATTTCATCAAAAGGAAGTGATTTTAGTTATTCTCGGTTCTTCGAAAAGTTCGTTTCTTGAGGTTTTGGTGGAGATTAAAGAAATACACTCGTTATTATGTATGTAAATTCAAGTGCTTTGAGTATAGGAATATTACTTGGACTTTATCGTTAAAAATGTTTCCAAAATCATTAAATTTTGTTTCTCGATAGCGGAGACATAATTATATCAATATGGGGAAGCTGTGAAATAAAGTTCAGAATCACACCGACTCAACCTTCACATATCGACAGTTGTTTCAACATACATCAAACATTGTGATAATATTACGATGTTCCGACTATTATAATATAGTCCATTCAACTTAACTAGTCCTCTAGTTGTTATGTTAGCTGCCTTGAACACAGAGATAGCCATTATATTGTAGCAATGGAAATCAGTTCTGCCAACATAACAAAAAAAATTGTTTCGCACGCTAGGCTCATATGAGTCACAAAAATAATAAATTTAAATAACAATTTATTATTGAAATTAAATTTAATCTAAAGTATTATTGTAAGACTAATGGACTAATTATATTGAATGGACTATAAATAAATGTATGTATTTACACATTTTCGACAAACAAGTAGGTATACGATGATAGGGATACGATGTTTTAACGCGATCCGATGTGTTTAGAGATTCTATTTCCATCCACGTGAGTTTAATCACTTTTGAGAGTTAAGGTCCTAATCTGTCACAAACAGGTTAGCTATTTTAAACACAACTCATTATTCTCAGTAATAGCTTGAAAACCTATTTAGCCTTTATTTAGTATTTAGGTTACGCTCAAGCATTGTTCCGGCATCAAAAACTATTTTGTTGGAGACAGGTCAGAGTTTTGTAAATTAATTCGGTGGTTCCGAGTTATTACGTAAACTGTCAGCGCAGGTGCGGCTCTTTTCGTAGGTTATTTAGTAAGATTAGAGCAGCTATAATAGGATTTTACCATAAATACAACCTGTTGTCCTAGGTGAACATTAAACCCAATGCGAATGTATCGGGTTTTTCTTCATACTCACTATGGAGACGCTGGCAGTCAAGCGTTGTCGCTAAACATTAGGCGAGCGTCGGGTTTGTCTCGTTCTTCTGCTTGCAATAAAAAAGTACAAACAAGAACATATTATGTAAACCAACGACAGACATTTACGAAGCAGCGTTCTTGAATCGTGGGCTTTAGACTGTAGGGTACTTACACTTCCACCGTATATTTTTTTTTCATTATATGATCATTCTTTCACCACAATCTTGCGTGATGCTAAGCGACAACGCGGCCGTATATGGCAGCAGACTATACCAATAAGGCGGGCTAAATCCCTCCCTGCAATATACCTGTAATATTTTAAAGTATTTAACGGCCATTCCTCTTTCTTATTTCCTGCGGCACTTTTCCTCCAGCGCCGCGTGAGCCTCGCTCTGGATTTGCATTCGGAAGCACCCCTACTAATTTACTCCTTACTTTCCGTCGAGTCAAACTAAACAACATTCATATCTCATGGTGGGTGCGAGTCTCTATGACTTTATTTTGAACGTTCCAGGCTGCAAAAATAAATAAGATACCATGATGGCATGTTCAGCAAGGAATAGTTATTTGTTAGACAAGCTTGCAATGCTCTTCTGCTTGCTAATCCTTTAGGCTGTCGGATAAATAGTTATTTGTTATACAAGAGTGCAAAGTTGCTTTTTTACCGCGTGCTCAGTTTGTATGACCGAGCTAGCGAGGGATTCTAAAATTAAATCACGAGCGTAGCGAGTGATTTATTAATTAGAATCCTGAGCGTTAGCGAGGGAATCAAAAGAGCACAAGGTCAAAAATCTTTGCACTCGAATGTGACACATAATTTTTCATCCCCCCTCAGCGAGGAAATAACTCAATGCTAAAAGTTTTTTTTTAATTATTCTCACCATGGACGCGCACAGTGTTGCCAGTGCACTATCTTCAAAAATAACCAGTATTCAATTTTAATTTACGTAGGTACGCTTACTTAGAGTCCTTTTCACGAAAGAGGTCCCACGGAATTTAGGGGAACTAATTTTTTATTATATTATTATTGGACTTCATATTTTAAATCATTTTTATTTGTTACATAAAATAAATACCTTTTTGATTTAGAAATTATATTATGAGAAATTATGAGGCGTTAAAAAGTTACAGGTATTTAAACTTTTAAAATGTGCGATAATGGCGTCCCGCAAAAAGGTCTCCTTTCGTGAAAAGCACGCTACCTATTCGTTTTAGTGATTATTTCCTCATTTTCAGTTTATTACAGTGAGAAATCGTTAATATAAAAAAGTTACCAAAAAGTAATACTTAGAAAAAATCTTGCTACTATAGTCGGGCCGGCCTAAAAGGCCACATTTGACACATCATCAAAATTCCCTTACAGGATGATCTAAAAATTTTACTTATTTTTTCTGTAAATAATATATGTCAACACTTAGCTGAACAATAAATAATATGACAACACTTAGCTGAACACTGAACACTATACTCGAATTTACAATTGTCAATTTACGCATTACCTTTAAAATTTCTACCATTTGGTAGATTTTTTGCCTACCATTTAACTTATTACCAAATTCTTATATCATAATTTCTGCCAAAACTACCATTAAATTTTTCTACCAAAAACTACCATTCAAATTTCTAGCAAAATCTACCATTCTTTTTTATCATTTAGTTGATTTTTTACCATAAAAAATCTATCAAAAACTACTATTCATTTTATAGATATATTTTTCTACTGTGCATTTTTGAAAACTAACGTGAGAGTTATCCATATTACTTTTTTTTTTTTATGTGAAGAAGTAGAAGACGAGCAAGACGCTCTCCTGATGTTAAGAGATAACGGCTGCCCATAATCAGTACATTGTTACCTAGGATTTCACAATTATGTGAAATTCTAGGAGCACTGCACCAACGCTTCTTACTCAAGAGTCATAAGATGTTAAGACTCTTTAGCCCAGTAATTTCACTAGCTACAGTGCCCTCCTACCGGAGCACAGTAATGTTTGCACATCACTGCTCAGGCGGTAGAATAACTGGCACTGTTGGGGTACCCACCTAGACGACCTCCTGCAAAGGAAGTGTACCCCAAAAAACAAAACAAAACGACAAAACGACTAAAAACTCACGGAAAAAATGGTCGGAGCTAGGCTCGATCCTGAGTTTCGGACAATTACGATGTCCTTCATCAGGAGCTCACGCATTTTTCTACCATAAAAAAGTCTACCAAAAACTACAATTGAAATTTGTACCAGAAGGAACACACACACACACGCACGCACGCACGCACGCACGCACGCACGCACGCACGCACGCACGCACGCACGCACGCACGCACGCACGCACGCACGCACGCACGCACGCACGCACGCACGCACGCACGCACGCACGCACGCACGCACGCACGCACGCACGCACGCACGCACGCACGCACGCACGCACGCACGCACGCACGCACGCACGCACGCACGCACGCACGCACGCACGCACGCACGCACGCACGCACGCACGCACGCACGCACGCACGCACGCACGCACGCACGCACGCACGCACGCACGCACGCACGCACGCACGCACGCACGCACGCACGCACGCACGCACGCACGCACGCACGCACGCACGCACGCACGCACGCACGCACGCACGCACGCACGCACGCACGCACGCACGCACGCACGCACGCACGCACGCACGCACGCACGCACGCACGCACGCACGCACGCACGCACGCACGCACGCACGCACGCACGCACGCACGCACGCACGCACGCACGCACGCACGCACGCACGCACGCACGCACGCACGCACGCACGCACGCACGCACGCACGCACGCACGCACGCACGCACGCACGCACGCACGCACGCACGCACGCACGCACGCACGCACGCACGCACGCACGCACGCACGCACGCACGCACGCACGCACGCACGCACGCACGCACGCACACACACACACACACACACACACACACACACACACACACACACACACACACACACACACACACACACACACACACACACACACACAAATCTTTTTCATCCCACTATCTCGGAAAGTGTAGTTTTACTCATCGATATCTGACTGGAAAAGTCTATATTTTCCTCTAGAGAAATTCAAACTTACTTTACCTTCTAGAGACAAAAACATAATTAAACCTATTTACTTCCACCTCTATGGTACCGAAATAAGCGTACAACTTTTTTAAATTTGTTAAAAACTCGGAGTAAGAACCTCTTTAGTAAACTTTTTTTTTTGAAGTGAAAACTTCTTTAGCGGCGCTGAGCACTTTTTTGTATGGGTAAAAACTTTCAAACTCGCGTCAGGGTCACGTGATGCTGATCGAAAAAGCGTAAGATCGAGGGGAAGGGAGAGGAACTAGTATCTCCCACTCTTTCTATCGTGCCTGAGTGTGCTGCTCTGTTTAGGTGGCACAGGGGGCTTAGACAAGCGCGCGCCCGATATTTTTTTTTTATATTTTATATTTTTATATTTTATATTTTTTTTATTAGACACTTAAATAGGTTCGAATCAAAACTGTTTGTTTCTTACTTCAGTTATCATTAACCAATTGTATCAGTTGTAAAAATTTGCGATGATGATTCTGATAATAACGATGGTGTAAAAGTCGTCGAAATTATGGATGGAAGTTGATTTTTCTGAGAGATAAAATTTAATGTAATATATAAATAACGATATAATATTATAAATAACAACAAATAAATTGTCATATTTGTGTACGATAGCGCAATAAATAAACATTGTATTCTACCTCATAAATGATAGTATTTTTATACTTATAATTAAACACAACGTTAATATTGAAGTTTTCACTTCTGCCGGCACTCCCGGAGTGCTACCTTTTTTTTATTTGCTTTGGGCGCACCATCAGCCTTGCCAGTAAGTTACTTTTGTAACATATTACGTTTCTTTTGAACTATATTTACGTTAGTTGTTTAGATATAATTTACATTTCGAGGCAATAATGTTTTTAATGAATTATAATATATAGTACTGTAATAGTAAATAATAGTTGAGTTAATTTAGCAGAGTTAATAGAATAAGCCAATTTTTTATAACTTTATCTAGTTAGTAGCAATATTTTTTCTAAGTATTACTTTTTAGTAACTTTTTTATTAACGATTTCTCAGTGTAATAAACTGAAAATGAGAAAATAATCACTTAAACGAATAGGTAGGGTGCTTTTCACGAAAGGAGGCCTTTTTGCGGGACTCCACTATTGCACATTTTAAAAGTTTAAATACCTTTAACTTTTTAACGCCTCATAATAACAAATAAAAATGATTTAAAATATGAAGTCAATAATAATAAATTAGTTCCGCTAAATTCCGTGGGACCTCTTTCGTGAAAAGGACTCTTAAGTAAGAGTACCTACGTAAATTAAAATTGAATACTGGTTATTTTTGAAGATAGTGCACTGGCAACACTGTGCGCATCCATGGTGAGAATAATTTAAAAAAAAACTTTTAGCATTGAATTATTTCCTTGCTGAGGGGGGATGAAAAATTATGTGTCACACTCGAGTGCAAAGATTTTTGACCTTGTGCTCTTTTGATTCCCTCGCTAACGCTCAGGATTCTAATTAATAAATCACTCGCTACGCTCGTGATTTAATTTTAGAATCCTTCGCTAGCTCGGTCATACAAACTGAGCACGCGGTAAAAAAGCAACTTTGCACTCTTGTATAACAAATAACTATTACGGGTATAATAACAAGATAGAAAATGAAAGGAAAGGTAATCTATTGTTATGTGACTGTTTTTGGTTGTCAGGCCTACAAAAGTCTTCTTGCGTCTCAAATTTTGATTTTTGACAAATCAAAATTAGTAACACATTTTTGGGATTTGAGTTCATCTACGTATATGCTACATCTATGTTTAGTTATTATATGCCTACACTAAGCCTTTTCCAAACGATTTTTATTGATCTCAATTTATTTAAGGCATTATATCACTTAGCGGCTGCACTCAAACCAAGACAACAATTATAATTTCAGTCCATTTTTAGGGTTACCCACAAGCATTGCTCCTTGCCTACGCTCCTTTTTCAGAAAATTCCCAATTAGAAGTAACATTAAAATATTGAAACACATTATTTCGTCAAATATCAACAACCATTTACAGACAATCTTACTAATTGACACCTTAATTCGGTTGTCTGTAGGGTTGGTAGGTACGTTCACGTGCATTATACGAGTTCGCGCCGAATTTCAAACTGTACGCATACAAGCATGGAACAAATTAAAGCCATTGTGTTAGACGGATTATGGAGCGACGTCCATTTATATGTAAAATAGTGACGCGTACGATCGAAGTCAGCCATCCGTGCACGTGCCAGCCTCGCGCCGCGCCGCTTGCAAGCGCCGACAAACGATCTACCTCCTACCTATGAATTTACAGTGAATCAATAATGAAATGAAAAAATATATTATGCAGACTCATCAAACCGACATTCTAAAGGCGAACATTAGTACAGTATGTTTGTTACACATCGAAATGTAAACGTTTCATTCGATATGTATTATTTCATTTCTATAAGCTTAAACGAGTAAACAGATTCCTAAAATGTAGTACATAGGACACACCCTAGATCCTAGACATTAGCTCAACTGGAAAAGCAGTTGGATACAGCCAGAAAAGTTGATATTACATAGAGTTTATTTTGCACTGATACCTACATATACCTATCTACAAAGAAAGGATTTTTGAATGCAAGCAAAGCCGCATCAAATTGAAGGCTCAAACAACCTTTGATAGGTTTGATGACTAAGTCCTTCTAAGAATACATTAACATTATTTCTTTGTTGGACCGACTAAATATACTTACATATAATGTAGGTCGTAGGTGTTTCAGGTATGTAGCCTACATAAAACCCACAAAGTGCCATCGCCGCGATCATACGCGAATTCTATGAAAAGAGGATATTTACCAACATCAAAGTAAATTACGCTCGTGTGCCGTAATTTCCTTTTCTAAAAACCGTATCCATGGAAATAAACCAGCACACATGTCGCGAGTCGGTTAATCAGTATGAAAACATGCACGTAAGTAATTTTTCTGGATTTTTTCCTCCAGGTCTTGTAGCGACTGTTTGTAACACCTGATCGAAGAAAACTAATATATGCCTCTATGTACAAAGTTACTAAACTAAATTGAAATTAACGTTCTTATTAATTAAAATATATCCACATTGCAAATTAACAGTTTTGTATGCAAATATTTACAAAGTACCAATGATACGAGTAATTTTTAGAATGCCATTCTACAGAAATACCATATCAATTAATTAAAAAAAACTCCCAACATTCTTTACGTTTCATCTGTTCAAATCTTTTTGAGCATTTTAAAATTATGTCCATTCTTACGTGCACTGTAAACGCTGCTGCTGCCTAAATTAACCATATTAATTAGAGCATTTTACTCCATTTTCGGCCTTCCCAACGTGTAAAATAGGTGTAGTCACGCCATCTATTCCTATATTATTTCTTTGACCGGATCAAAGTTTCCTAGGCAACGAAATGAGAGGGCGCGATACAACGAGTTGAAACAAATTATGACATCATGTTTGTGGTTTGACTTATTTAACTGGGTTCCTTGTTTTTACTTATTCTTGTTCTATAACATCTTCTAAGAGGCGCAAAGGAGTGTATGTTCTAAGGCAATTGGGAACATCGACACAGGTTTTATAAACATGGCAAGTGGTTTTTTTACTTTTTGCTTAAGCATTTTTACTTTTGCAATTGGATGAACAATGCGCTGCGCTCATCTCCCAGAGATATACGAGTAAGACGTAGTCTCCTACCGTCCATCATTTCTTTAAAACTGGAGCGAATCACGGCAGAATATTGGGTGAAGTTGTGATAACTAACCCAGACGAGAACTCGCATTAAAATTAAAACCCTGTCTTCTCAAATTATATAACATGCAAATTATGGAGTACATTTCGTCCTTTTTGAATGAAGCCTTAATTGGTCTCATCAAATTCAAAATATAGAAAAAACATGTTGCCATGCGGTCATTGTGACCATGTTCCGTTATGAAGTTCAGTGCAGCCAGCGTGAGATTTATCCCGCCTTCTAGGTATAGTCTGCTGCCATCTACGGCCGCATCGTCGCTTATCATCACGCGAGATCGTGGTCAAAAGCTAACCTATAATGAATAAAAAAACACGTCAGGTTTTCAAAACATTTTCTAATTAAAATTAAAGATCCGAAAATGACATTGCGGCAAGAGTCGCTGATACAAGAATTTAAGTATAGCATGGTCTTAAGTTTTATACGCCGGATTCCCGTACTTTACGAGCGGAAGGAATCTCTTAAAGGACGGGCCTGGAACCGCTTTGTACTAATGACATACACGTCTATTTCGAGCCCCATATATTAAACCCGCCTTTTACATAAAAGAATATTTAATTTTCAGCCTGTAAAGGAAATTTTTAAATGCTTCTGCTCATTATGGTTGTATCTACTGAAAAGTTTAGATTAAAATAAAAAGGGAAAATACGGTACAGGTGTCTCTCAAATAACCTGCTTCAATTAGGTTCATGCACTCAATTTGACTGTGCGAGTCGGTGCAGCAACCGACACTTTCGAACTCAGCAGGCCCAAGTTTGGCTATAGCAACAATAGCGCGTACCATACCTTGTAAAAAAAAAAGTAAATCCATCCAGCGGTTTTCGTAAGTGTACTGGCAATTCAAATATAAACTGCCTTAACTTTAAGTGACAATATTAGCTTTCTTTATGCAAAATTACAGGTTTCTAGGACTTATAGTTTTTCTATAAAACCGTGGACGGACGGACAAAGCGTAGCTCTTGCGATTCCATGTTGACTAAAGATCCGTAAAAATTAATGTATCATATATGTAAATCATCCCTATTATGTCGTATGAACAGAATCTGTACTTGAGATTCTGTTATAGAACAAAATACCGAGAAAGTAAGTAAAAAATGCAAATGATCTTTCAAACAACTTGAGTTGTTCTGCGTCTATAATAAAAGCGAATTATTCACACCACGGCGCCGAGTTTTATATTCTCGTTATTTGTAAATGGCATAAGTAAAATTGTTCCATTAAGCCTGCTCTACACTACTGCCTCAAACGCGCGTAAAACTGCGAAACGAGAGTGTGTGCGAGTTCGCGTTAACTCGAACCAGAGCTGAGTATTGATAAATCGGTCAAACAATCATATTATGTTCGTTTTATATTATACTAGCATATGCTCGCGACTTTGCCCGCGTAGTAAAAGCCTTTCTTAGCGGAGGTCTACGTCATGAAACCTATCTGTGTTCCAAATTTCAATCCAATCCGTTGAGCGGTTTGGGCTATCAATGCACTGCCCAAACCATCAGTCAATCAGTCACTCTTTCCTTTTATATATTTAGATTAATGTTATAGGTGCAAAAGTATTGTTGTAAATATATGTGCTTGTTGTTTGTTCACGTCTAAAGGGCCGAACCGATTCAGCTGATATTAAGTGAAATTATGGCTTGATATACGCAAATGCTACATTAATCAGGTAAAACTATTAGGCGCAGATTAGTATTAAACGCAAAATTTTTTGATCGGTAAAATTAATAGACGGAAATAAACTCTTTCAACATTCACCCAGCGTTCGCGCGCTACGTATTTCGTACGTAATGCGGAATTTGTGGCACTTTCTCGTTTGCGTTGACAGACAGAGCCGGTGACGTGAATAAAGTTTTCACAAACATGGCGTGGGTGTAGAAATATCGCCACTTGCAGCCGACGCGAATTCCAAGCCTGCTACGAACTACGAGGAGCTACGAAGCTACGGAGCTACGTGCTACGACCGTAGATGACGGAATTATTTATTTTTATCAGAGCAAAGGATACATGACAGTCAAATTTCAGTAACAGATTTAGGTGTTCGCTCAACTCGAATGTGGAGACCGTCTTTTCTACTTATCTGTACCTTCATTTCTTTAAGACGACAGAGTTATTTCAAACTTAAAAAGCATTTATTCAAATATGCTGCAATACCCACTTAGCACTGACTTCACAATATTTACCTAATAAAAATTGTTTTATTGAAAACCAAACATATTAAATCATCTTAAAAATAAAATACAATTGACATAAAAAAAACTTACAGCAATTCAAGCCACTGAACTGATCTGATCTGAATGTACTCGTAAATTTGGTGTAATATTAAATATCATAGCGTAGACATCCAAAGAGAATGGATTTCTAAGAAGCAAAGCCGGAAAAGTAAGGTAGTTTTTAGGTGTATCAATGGATATTTGAAACGCACTCGTTCTTTACCGGAGAATTTTAAATTGCAGCAATCTCTGCGGTATTTTTATTGTCTTATCCATCGGTCGCAATTTGTCGCTGTAGACAAATCGTATCGGCTCTCGGTCGACGTTCGTTAGCCGGTGGTTTCTCGACACTATTTCATATCTATAGAGTAGATATAGATACCTACTTATAGTCATAAGGTACGTATTATATCTGACGTTATATGTATACCTATTTTTTATACAACGAAGTAAAAAGACGAACAAGACGCGCTCCTGATGGTAAGAAATAACGCTGCCTATAATTAGTACAGTGCTACACATTTTACGAAAGTAAAATTCTGGGTGCACTGCGCCAATACTTCTTACTTTGAGTCATAAGATGTTAAGACTCTTAAGCCCAGTAATTTCACTAGCTACAGTGCCCTCCTACCGAATCACAGCAATGTTAGCACATCACTGCTTAAGGGGTAGAATAACTGGCACTGTTGGGGTACCCACCTAGTCGACCTCCTGCAAAAGAAGTTTACCCACGGTGCATATGGATAATATTATGTAAGACTAGTGGCGCCCAGCTGATTAACTCGCTATACAGTAGCCTATGTGTTGTTACAGGATTTAAGCTATATACACACCTAATGTGAGCTTTACCCTTTCGCGGCGGTCCACCTGTTTATATGTGTAAGAGTAATAAATATTTATACATCCATACATACGAGTACTTTCACATTTATAAAATTAGTAGGATAGGTCGCTATTACAATACTTTGTTCTATATCTCACAAAAATAAACAAATGATAAACAAATATTTATTCCAGACAACCAATGACTGTAATGGTTTTATCGAGATACAAAACATAATTATAGCTACAGTTAAATCAAGGAAGCGAGATAACTCGCTCACTTTAAACAGGTATAATACATACATAATAATATGCATTATACATATGTATGTATATATTTACCGAAAAGCGTTGAAATGTAAATAAGTACACTTCTGCGCTTTCGTACCACATGTTCCAGTGAACTCAATTCCGGACAAAATTCCAATTTAAAAATGGTTTTCCGCCCTGAATTTAGATCACGTTCAATCCTAAATCCCAGAATGGTAAATATATTAATTTCACTTGAGTTTAGAAATAGGACGAAATTATAAATCGAAGTAAAGTTGGTCCAGTTTTAAAGTGCATCACCATTTTAGTTTTGATCATCTAAACACCATTCAAGTTTTGATTTGCACTTAATCCAAGTTTTCCGGCTTCAGAGATGGTAAACCTCGAAATTCTGTATCAGATTTTTTTTATCATAATCATCACCAGCCTACATTAGTTTACTGCTGCACACATGGCTTAATATCGGTCGTATAAAATGTCATATTGAAAGTCAACCATGCAACCTATAAAACTATTAAAAAAGAAGAGAAAAACAAAGTTATAAATTCAAATAAAAACGCTTGCTTGTCTCATGTACAACACAAATAAACTCACAATGTAAATTGATGGCCGCGATTCAAAGTGCAAGCACCCAAACACCATACTACGCTACATAAAAATAAAATAGGAAACAAAACGCAACAGGAACGTCGCGCCCATAGAGGACTCAACCATAGAGAACGCATCGCCGGAGGCATGCTGTCGCCGACGATATGCATTAACACTGCATAACACACGTCAACATTGGTTGCACCCAACGCGACGGCACCTTTCAAGACTAATCAATTTTTATCAAAGAGTAGTTTTACGTTTACTAAGAGGATATTTTTGCTACTCAAGCTCTCATTATACACAGAGATTTGCAATGTCATTGAACTCTTATAGAATTGTCCAAAATAGTGACAATAGAAAGAATACTCCTAAGAATATGCTATTGCCGAACGTACTTGGCCCGTTAATGACTGAACCAAAGAGTTTCTACTTTGAACGAGGCAATCAAAACTCGCCAACCGCTTGCACTCCGCCATGTTTTGGGGATGTTTTCATACAAAAACGAACTAGTGAAATTACTGGGCTGAAGAATCTTAACATCTTATGACTCTCAAGTAAGAAGCGTTGGCGCAGCGCATCCAAAAATTTACCTTTGTAAAATACTGGGTAACACTGTACTAATTATGGACAGCGTTATCTCTTGCCATCAGGAGAGCGTCTTGCTCGCCTTCTTACTTCGTTGTATAAAAAAACACGAATGTGAGGTCTATTTAGGTTATCTTGTCTATGGTCGCGCCCCATACAGCGACACTCGCCATTAGTTTACATACAAATGGGCATCGTTTTACATAATCCATCGTGCACAATGGAGGTAATTTGTTGCGAACTGTGTGGATAAGCAAGCTGATCGCAGCCTTCGTGGCGCAAACCCGATAGCTTATCGATGCGAGGTCGACGCTCCGTGTTATGGACTTTATAACATGTGATATGAGATTTGTACTGCGGGAATTTTCAATCGCTTCCTGATCTTGTTGATATTATGATTCTAGTTAGCTTTCAAATATATATTATAAGAGTACCTACATATGTTATAAACAGAATACTAATAAGTTATTTAGTAGTAGTACTTGGAGTACATGCATTAGTGTGAAAATAAAATGTTAGACTATGAAAAACTCTAGCTGATTTCCAGTGCACAAAGTAGAATTTAATGAAATAAAAAAATAGACATGCAATTATTGTAACGCATAAAACCTAAAACAGCACCTACAGCGAGTCAGACCACTGGGCGTAGTCTGCAATAGATGTCACTAATCCGCAAGTGAAACCATAAATTGATGAAAAACGTCATCGGTCCCTCCAGGCCGGTTCTAATAGCAGCGGATAATTGGCACACTTCCCGTTCCGTTGACGACTCTCACGGCTCACTGGCTACAGCTAACTGATAGAGAGGCTGTCATGTATTTGTGATTAACCAATATCTCCGGTTTTGGCCCCGGGGAATCGAGATAGTAATTGATTTGGCTCTACTGACTTGATATTTTTGAAGTACAAGATTTATTTCGATTACACGGATAAATACGAGTCTATTAAACTATTATATTTTTTCAATTTAGGTACTTTTTATTTCGTACCGTGATTTGGACCGTGTTCCAGCAAAGTAATATTTTTTTAAATAGTAATAGGTGCTTTTCACTTGCCATTTTCAGCAACTTTGCGTCTTCTGTCTCAATCAGCGGTGTCAAAACTGATGCATTCGCCAAGACATCTACGTCGAAACCCGCCTACCGCAGCATTTTACAGTTTAAAGCATGTGTGAACAGCCCATTGTCACCTCATTTTACTTCTAGAACTCTCCTTTCCTTATTCCCTAAACGAAAACTTTATATAAAATTTACTCTAGCATAAAAAAAATAAAATTTGGTTTATGTGGTAAAGCAACAGTACGAGTAGCTAATCGTTTTTCATCAGGTCAATCTCTTAAAATTTCGAGAAATTGTCTCATTATGATTTATTCTTATTGACTTCTATAAAGAGTGTTTTATTAAATCAGACTTTTTAAAAATTGAGTAGGTAACACATTCATTTAAAAAAAAAAAAATTTAATTTTTTTTTAATAGATATATGAAGGTGTATCTGGTAGCATTTTACTATTTTAACTTTAATATCACAGCTCAAAATGGCACTTAACCCATTAGAAAACGAAGAACGGATGTAAGGTCATACGTACGCTCCTTATCTCGGCTCCATAACTGCAACTGAAATGTTTTGTACTCGAGCATTTACAGTTGTACCCGTGTTATAACAGCTAGATTATTCTACTCATAATAGCTACTAGCCAAATATGCAGCTCGTTTACTACTTTAAACTTTCAAAAATAGTTACTGCATTTAGCTGTTTTATGTAGAAAAGTATTTTTTTTTAAATAATATTTTCAATTTGAGGAGTTTTCCATTCGCTTTACTGGTATTACGAGCCTTCGGCCGTGGTTACTTACCACCCACTGAGAAAACCGTGTCGCCAGGCGGTAATTTTGGCCTGTTCCGGCATGGTCTTCAGTGAAGCAGAGGCAGATACCCTGCCTTCTAAAGTGACAAGGTGTTGGAATTATGACTGATTGACCGACTGATTGTGATCGAAATACCATTGGTGTTGCAAACGTTTACAGCAGGTGATGAAAATTGCTCACTTTCAGGTGAACCGTCTGTTTGTCTGCCAGTCTATAAAAAAAACTTAGACGCATAATTTAGAATAGAATTAACACTACATGTTAATATTTAACTTATTATATTATTTATTATGGTTTTCCGCAAAGTAACGCCTAATTCCATCAATTATGTAAAGACATTATAAAATATCTCCTCAAAGAGAAGTCCAAGATGTAACTAGAACCCAGTAGTTAAATAAGTGTCCTAGTATTTATGTAGCCAGCTATTTAATGTAGAAGCTTAAACTTAAATACTGCTCAGCAATTCAGTAAGTACCATATCTGGAAGTTTAAAGCCCTGTTGCAACGGTGGAGCCACTGGCTTTTCTGAATGGAGCCTGTTATTTGCGCTGCGTGCATTTAGTCCGTTGTGCTGGCATCTACCTCTAACCGAGTACTTTTGTTCCTGTCCAATTTGTAGGGCAGAGGAACCTTTTTGCTGGATTTTCCTAACTAAGGTAGTTGTTGTGCAAAAATTCAAATGTGCGGTTACGTCAGCAAAAACTTAATTTAGTTAAACTTAAAACTTAAATTCAGTAGTTAAGCATAAAACCACATAATAACATAGGTACTGTGTCAAAACGTAAACAGATTTAGCTCTATAAAACGAAGATAGAACGAAGAATATCTTAAAATTTCAATAAACCTTAATATGTGCAAATAAAACAAAAACTTTCTTTAGTATAAAAATCGCATTAAAACTTTTAAATAAAATGCTAGCTAAGACCAAAAAAAAAGTTACGTATAAAGAGATACTCGTACGTAGATGTACCTAGAGGTATGTATATAATAATATTATACCTCTACTGCTCTCTAAACAAAAGTATCCAAACCACACGTGCTTTATAATTCATTAGGGCTTATTATTTCACTAGATAAAGGATAATTTGGTTTCTACCATCGGGAATACGTGTTCATTTACTTTCTCATATTAAATATGTATTTTAATAAATATCTGAGAGGGTGAAAGTGGATAACCCGATAATAAAAACCCTGAAAATGCGTCGCTATCAACGTTCTCGTCCCATTTTCTCTTAGACCCTTGCCGAATGTCAAACATATAGGGTTACAGTATCAGCCCCGCTAATGGACACTTATGAGCCAGAGCGAGCCTTTTGAGCGTCGCTGTTTTGACACCCCTAACAACTGAAAGCTATATTGTACTAACACGTCGCAAAATTAGGAGACCAATATTGGCTCCAACAATATATTGTGTAAACGATACTCCACTTTGTAATATCACACGACCGTGATTGGCTTCACTTGTTTGTTTTTATGACTCTCCCTAATAAGGCACGTGTCTTCAAGACATTGTTTGCCATCTCGATGTCTGCCATAAAATTAATCTTAGTTGATTTTCTGTACGTCTCTCTCCTTAATAGCAAAGAATACAATCCCAGACACAATTAGAGGAATGAATCGCGTGATCTCTGTCTTTATCCTCCATCCGGTAACCACCGGTAATAACCGCCGACCACGAATACAAAAGGTTTAAAACATTCAGAGGGAATAAAGTTTTCTTCGCTGGAAAATTACATTCGTAGATTTTATTTTCTTAACATTCTTTTTTAGAACCTCGCCGTCGTTCCCGTGCATATTCAATTTCATACATACTTATTGCATTTTGAATACTAGTGGAGCGTACCTACGCTGCGGTGCGGCTGAAGCGAATGTGAAATAATTACGTTCGTTTTTAGGCGGCTTCCCTTTGCGAACTAGTTTGTCTGGAGCTCGCGTTTTTTTCACCTCGTGTAGTACATTTCCGTGTTCTGTTCACAACGGAAACTACCCTTCACTGTTCACGTGCAAGAGCAAAGAAAAATTCCAGCCAACAGACTCTCGAATACCCTAGACCGATATTTTTCTACCTTACAAAAGCTCTGCTCCGTAAAAGTTTTCGGAACTAAAATAATGTGTTTCGGAAACACTTAATGTCACGCGAGACGTGTAAGCTTAATTCTTGTTTACTGAACTGTTTTGCTGTTAACTTTTGAGGTGTAAACGGAACATTTATTGGGTTTTTATATTGAGAATGCGGTTTATAATATTAATCATGTGCAAGGATTTTCCGTGGGCGCTTGATCATTTTAGCATTTCAGAAGCTATCAAACAAAATGCCGCAGACAGGCGTTTTGTTTAGGGCCAGTCAAATGACGCGGAAACGTGCGCATACGCTCAAATGAACCCAACACGCGCTGTGTTCGTTCACGTACTCGTAGCTTCAAAAAACGCTTAATTTTTTTGTTATATACTAAGTTAAACCGTATTCATTTGAGAATAACAAATACAGGACCTATTAAGTAATCTAAATTCACAAGAGCATACTTTACATTATTAAATCAGTTAAGAAAACGTATAAGTATTAATTAATTGGGCTTGGTGTAGAGCCAAGTCATTAGGATTAGGACTTTAATCGCCAAAAAATTATAACTCCGAGATGAAATTAGCGCAAACCCAATGTTGGATCAGTTTGAAGAAAGTGGTCTTAGTTAAAGTTACGTAAAATATTCGCGGTCTACGCGGTCTATCGATATCGAGTGCAACTACTTCGACCACGTCAACACTTACTACTAGCCAAGACTGTGGTCGCACTATGCTCTTTTAAGTTAGGCAACGTACCAGCGGTACCCTTGGTATTGCAGGTATCCATAGACGATGGTTACTACTCACCATCAGGTGAGCCGTCTTCTCATTTGCCACTTAAAACTATACCAAAAACATAAAGAAACGCAGCCCTATTCAAAATTGAATAATATAATAGAATAAGAGAAATATTATAAACATGAAGATGATTCTCAGTTAGACAATGTAACGGTGTGATTCTCTGCGAGCATTATAAAATTTAATTTGAATCCGAGGGTGCAAATAAGATAGGATTTCACCCTTGCTTATCTGAGTAACGTAATGAACGTTGCGTAACATGCTGTTACGCGAGACATCGGAAGCTGGGAACAGGTAAGCCTTTTTATAATTAGTAATCGCACCGACATTAAACCTTTAAGCTTGGATGGAGCTCATTAAAACAGTTTAATGAAATGGTTTGTGTGAGCGATTTCCACGTTTTATGCAGATTTCATATTATAGTGCCTCGATTATATTAGGTGCTTTGGAGACTGTTTATTTTGCACTTTATATAACAACTGGGACTGGCAACTTTTTCGCAACTTTCCAGCTGTCTTATAAATTTATGACTGCTGCGGAACTTTAATTGAAATGAAATAATATAATTGATGCTGCTTGCCAATTTTAGGCATGTTCGATGTACCTATTGCATTAAGATATATGAAACAGCTAGTTGCCAAAATGTTTTCAGTGTTTGTTGCTTCAATAGTTGCTCAATATACTTAGGAATTAGTGAACGCATATTAATAAAAAAACCTATATACTGCAACAAGGAGTGGAAATCCTCCTTTTGAAGTCAAAAAGAGAACCCAAGGAATTCTGAAATTATGTTAGAAAAACAAAACATCCTCAAGCTCAGTCATGAGCTTACAATCTCGAGCTCATCAACATTGCATTATTATTCAACGTGTACAACGTCTTAATAAGAAAACGTGTATCTAACGCGGTGTTTGATATTCGAATCGTCTGTATATGTGGTGTCATAATGGAAGGAATCACAATATCTCGTTATAAGAGAAACAAAGAAAAAGGGCACGTGACTGGAATGTCGATCCCTTGTACTCCAAAATTGAAGATAAGGTAATAACATAGAAAACGCGAGTTTACTTGCTCATGTGTAAGAGGTGTTATACTCTGATTAGCACCCTGTTACGCCTTACGGCCTTTGTTGACCGCAGTGCGGTAATCATTCCGGATAACTGTGCTCCGGTAGGAGGGCACTGTAGCTAGTGACATTACTGGGCTAAAGAGTCTTAACATCTTATGACTCTTAAGTAAGAAGCGTTGGTGCAGTGCACCTAGAACTGCACATCGTTGTGAAATTCTGGGTAGCACTGTACTGATTATGGGCAGCGTTATCTCTTAACATCAGGAGAGCGTCTTGCTCGTCTTCTTACTTCTGCACGTAAAACTGAAATAAAAAATATTTACTAAGTCAAAGTTTTTATTCACAGTGCAGTGTGGCTGGAGCCAATCAGACCTGTCAGACCGTATCAAGTTATTTATTTATTTATTAATGAACAGTTTGTAATCAAATACACATTAATTGTGTCGGGACAGGATACCGGGCGCTTAGCGTAGTAACCTATATGTGTCACTATTGTCGCCCATTCTGGAGCCCCTCAAGCATGGTTTACAGCGTGGATATAACGGGCGAGATGAATAAGACATCACACCACAATATGATTAGTTTTATTACACTTGCAAACAGTTACATTACAATGTGATTAAGGATGATATTACACTACTCAGTATTACACAATATTAACGGGGACCGAGTGTTCCGCAAAGCTACGAACGCTTCGATAACAAATAACGATTATAATCGATACCCAAACCGTATAGTGACCGTCCCAGTCACCCATTCGGACATAACGTCCGTCCGAGGTGCCGTCCCGAAGTAAAGTGACCGTCCCAGTCGCCAGCCAAACGTAAAGTGAGTCTCTGTCGTCTACACAGCTCAATATAATACCTCACGCCCGTCCGCCCTACCGCTCGCTCATAACAGCGCCCCTAGCGGACGACCGTGTAACTACTCGACTCTCATTGGCTAACGTCACTTCCCGTCACTCCCCTTTACTTGTCAACCGATCACGAAAATGCGATGTTGCCTGCGTTACACAAGAGATGGCGCCACTTCCGTCTCTGGTCCACCGAATTTAACTATGTGGCGTCTAAACTAAGTAGCTATAATCTAAGCTGCCGATAATTGTAATTATAATCAAAATACGATATGCCTTAATCACTAATTTTCTAATTGTAATATTAAAGGAATGACTGGGCTGGCTAGAGGCTACCCTAGATGGAGAGAACTAGAAAAAAATTTGTGTGCTTGTTTAGCATGGGCTAAGTATACTGAGAAATCTTTAGTTTTCATACAAATTGACGTGCCAAACCGTGGATAAAACCGCGTCGCCAAGTGATAACTATGTGGCCGTGATGTACCGTGATGTGACCATGATGTTCAGTGAAGCCAGGGAGGGATTTCTCTCTAAGGTTTAGCCAGCTACCATTTATTTATTTATTTATTATACAAATGCTTAAAGTGCTAACAGTTATAACCAAATCGCACTAAGAGCTAGATTTTTAATACTTACCATATAACATATACCTATCTACTACCACATCGTCGCTTAACATCACGTGGGACCGTGGTCAAAGAAAATAACAATAATAATTGGGCTACTCCAACAGAACAGGTTACCCTACTTACACTGTCAGAGTCAAATCACAATTTATAGGTTGTGTGACGAACCTGTATGTTGCAGTTTCAGGTCGCCGAGATTACTACAGGGCCTGCGACATGACCTAACGACTACCTCCTACATATCTTATAGGAAACAGCCGGGACCCACAGTTTAACGTGCCTTCCGAAACACGGTAGCGTCCAGGCGAAAGTCTTTGCCATACTGAGATTTAAACCCAGGACCTCCGGCTTACAAGCCGGACGTATGACCACTGGGCCACGGACGCTACAACCACGCCAAAAATAAATACCTTTTATGAATACAAATAAAAAATGTGCTCGTCCTCTTTCTTGCTATATCATCTTTGTTCAAAACCTTGAAAATCTATCGAGAGGTGGCTTGGCCTGTTGTTTATCGTACCTTTATTAAACAAGGCCTAAAGGCTCTAAAATATCGCAAACGATTTTAACTTGTGCCCTCGCAACGATAAATACGTTAAATAATTAGTTTATAAATTACGCATCTACGAAATTGATTTTGAACCTTTTGTTCCGGGGTGTTTTATCACTGATTTTCCTAAATTGGTTTTAATATTATTTAAAAACCATTGAAAATTATGAACTGAAGCAAATAATAGTTAAAACTGATTTAGAACTCAGGGTATCTTTTCGTTGATAATTATATATCATATTATGAGTACATAAATCACAAAAAATTATAATAAAATATGAACATTAAGAGAAATTGACAATTCACATTAAAACATTTTTTTGGGTTATTTTATGTTAGATACCTACAGACTACAGACACACAAGCACTGAAACATTGAAAAAGTGCTTAAATAAGAATAAAATAAATAAAAAAGAAAAAATATATATTACGTTCATCTAAATTAAAAAATAAAACGCGGTTTACACACCTACTATAGGAGTATAAGTCTGGTGATTCGTTTTGCAATACTCCTTAACCTAATTTAGGCATTCATTTCACCAGTTCACTCGTAAAAATTTAATAGCCAGAGGAAATGTCGGCCCTGTAACGGGGATGGGTCTGTTAGGCCAAGTGATATACCTACTGCTTATGTTGCTTTTATTACATTGCCTCAATATATTTGCAATTAGATGGCCAACGAGCTCTGTGGTATCGCTTGTTCTGAGGTTACTGTAACGCTTTTGTATATAAAGTAGATAGATAGTAGATATAACACTTTATTGGAACACAAAAAAAGTATACAAAAGAGAACTTGAAAACTTAAACAATATAAAAAACTAAGTGTTACAATTGGTAGTCTTATCGCTAATAGCGATCTCTTCCAGACAACCATGCAGGGAGAGGAGAAAATAAATTCACATGGGTTGGAGGTGTGATGCAATTTAACATAGAACAAATGTTAGTTAAGTGTTAGTGTGTTAAAAATACTTATATCGAAAAGTTTTAAGACAAACGTAAATAATATTGATATTGAATAAGGTGTGAATCTAAAATCTAAATATAAAAAGGAAAGAGTGACTGACGGATTAATCTATCGACGCACAGCCTAAACCACTGGACGGATTGAGTTGAAGTTTGGAACACATTTAGGTTTTATGACGTAGACCTACGCTAAGAAAGGATTTTGCCACGCGGGCAAAGCGGCGAGCTTAAGCTAGTGTGTGATAAAGGGATATGTAAATAATTTCAATACCTACTTCGAAGCTTTATCGAAAAGAACCATCTACTATAATATTAAATCATGTTAAGTAGATTTAACGACGAGAAAATCAATACTTCCAATTAAGACTGCCGCCAATAGTCACTTAAGTTCAGATTTTGTGTTTTTAGTTATACATTTTCTGTATATTTGTGGTGTTTCAATAAAGAGTGTTATATTCTATTTTATCTAATATCCAGCGAGTACTTTCTTATTATTAAGAATAAGAATAAAAATTATTTATGGCCACACAAAAAAAGATACAATAATGACAAAAAGTACAATTATTACATTAAAAAAATACACCGTAGGCAAAAGGGTGCAGACTCAGCTGGTAACCATATTAACACCAGGTTAACACGGTTGCTGATTTTCAGTCTGCCCCCTACGTATTATAATCATGAGCACTCTCGCAACAACAGGCGCTAGATCTGATCTGATCTGATCATCCGTCAGCGAATTCCAAGCTGAAGAAAGAGCATCAGGGCAACCACGAACTTACTCATTTACTCGTATATATTAATACATTAAACTACATCTTATTTTTTCTTCATTATTAATCCTTTGTAAGCCCAATATAGGCTCATAATATTATCCATCTATCTCTCACGATCTTCATAAAGTTCTACCTAAACGAGCACACACTATAATGTAGCAGTTTAATTACCCATTGTATGATACTTCAACAAAGTCCGATCATTCCCTTTTATAACCATGTACGCTAATAAAGTGAGACTAAAATAAATCCTTTCTCCGTTCATTTCTTAATTGGATTCTCAAGTTTATTTTATAGACCGATCCATTTTAAATAGGCGCCTTCGTTTTACGACTTCGGATCTGTTTTCACTAATAATGCTTTGGTTGTAGGAGAAAATAAAATGATTGGGATTTAATGAGCTTTGGTGTGCCTGCATAGTCAATTTTAAGTATTAATGATTTGGCTGAGCGTCACAGCGAGGCTTTCGCTGATTGTAAAGCAATCTTCTTCCATAAATTGCCAACTGCCGCCTGCTTTTCTACTCGGCATTAAGGAGTCTCAAAGAGAAGGCCCTGAATTCCTTAACTTTTATATTTATTTTAGTTTTAATTAATCTTTCAAAGATCATCATAGGTTCCTTAATTTTAAAATATTTTAAATTCGTGTTTTTTGTTATCTAATCTTAAAATAAAACTTAGGTAATACTCCCACTCAAATATTGGTAATTTTAAATGTTATTCTATGGTTTTGTTTAAAACTTGAATATAATAATATGTTATTGAATAATTTAGGGGATTAAAAATACTGGTTGATAATAACTAGCTAATCTTTAATATCGCCCAAAACTATGGTCTAATTTTACTGAGTGGTTTTATTATGTTGTTTTAGACATACATGTTCTTTGCAGTATTTTATGAAATTGTAGACTTTTGCACAGACGTCAGTTCTTTTGAGTATATATTGTAACAGCGATTGGATAAAAACTTTAAAGGCGGCCATAACACATCCAGCGCATCCTGAACCTTATACGGACCTGCGGAAGTGCCCATAAAGCGAACGTTAAAACGACGACTCTTTTTACACTTTATTATCATTGGATGTGAACGCCGGTTCAGATTCCTTCGCAATTTACCGCGCGAGAAGGAGACATTCTCTTGTTGGACGCGTTTTATCGCTAAATCGATATCACTGATTATAGGCTCAGCTATGAAACGTCATGGCTTATGAACTACGTTTTTACGATGGACATCGAATCGCCATTTGGGTGTTCTTACAAAAACTGCTTTTTAACAACTTCTTTACGATGCTACATGTCCCTACGAGTAGTTTTCCATTAACGCACGACGAATGTGAGACATTAAAGTTCCATAAGGCTGATTCCGTGCAGCACTCAAGCTATGACCAATTATACCATTATTATTATGCTAATGCCGTATTGTCAGTTATCGCCGCATTGAAGCCGGATCGTGGAGATCGAGTTACGCAAGTTTCGACCAAGTTTTAAGACCCTGCCGAAGGCCTCCTACTAACTATCTTCCTTAACGCCTTAGTTAAGAACCGCCTTATAAGAACTTTGACGCTGAGATTGAGGAAGCTATTACGGGATCCGTTCAGATGGATATAAGCAGGATGTCGCTTCCACGATACACTTGTTAACTTCGCTTTGACAATTTAAACTTTAGTATTACAAATTCTTTAAAAAAGCCATAGAAAAATTTAATATCGCGACTTGGATCATTTGGGTCGTAGCCGAATTAAGAACTGTCATTGTCACATTGATTCGAAACTTCAGCGCCACTTTTTAAAGAACGTGCCAAAAGATCGTAGTTTTACTAAATTGAAGTTACTAAAGATTACATTAAATTGCTTCGTTGCTTTATTAAATCCGGTGGAGAATACCTATCGGGCGAGCGTTATCGATAATTATATTATTGCTCGAGATGAATATTATCTTGGGCAAATATTTGTGTAGTGCACTAACAGTTAGTGGAGTTGGGCATCGGGCAGTGGTTGCATCCCGCTCTATCATTACTTCCGCCCCGCTCTCAACTGGGGCAATCGATAAAGGGAGAGGGGTGTGCCCCACCTCGCTCTACCTCCCCGTATGGCTCTTCGCGAGCATCACTCCGGTGACAATCGCTCACCTATCGCTCACGTTACGATCACGTTTCGCTTACCTATCGCTCGTGCTGCACTGCTAGCTTAACCTTGCAACATAGATACAGCAGACATATTCCCCTGTATTATGTGTAGTTTCGTTTGTTGTATTGCTAGAATCTTCAATTTTAAATTTCTATAACAAAATGCTGCTATTGCTATTTTTTATTATTTTTGCTTTTATCAGGATTCATTATGTTTACAACTTTACAATCATCAAAAATATTTAGTTTTCAATCATTACAATAATAACATTTAATTGTCATAATTACTTATTTTCTGAAAGAGATCTTTTCAAACACATTTGGATAGATGCATATTTTTTCTCGTTAAAACGAAAACGCTATCAAATATTCAAGGTTACCTTTAAATATCCACCTTTTTTGTAACACCTTACATAACAGTCACGTCGAATCATTTACTCGTAACTCGGGCCGTGTACCTGCGAAACGTCCAACAAATAAAAAGATTGAAAGTATCGAATAAGGAGCAGGCCGGTAATAAAATGTTACCCTCGAGTGCCAGTAAAATAACGTGCGAACTCACCAAATTTCAAAATGGTCCTTGGAATAAAATGTAAAAGGGGCTGGAGGTATAATTCGACACCTGTTCACGCAATCGGTGCACCTATTCTAATATTTATTGCGAGTGAATATCATATGACTTTTCTTTGCTTCGAGTATGATTGCAGTATCTCCCTTCTTCCATAGAGTTACGTACAAAACAAAGCCGAGCAAGACAACAAATATTTTTTACGGACACATAGCAGGATAGAAAAGGAAAGCGAATCGATTGTCACTTGTTATTGTGACCGTTTTTGTTTGTCAAGTTTGTATGAATTACGTGCAATAGTCCTAACTCCGTGTTTCCCGAATGTTGCAACTTGGGCATCTTCGAGACACGATTGAATAGATCTTGTCACCTTTCTAGACATTTCCGCACTTTCCATCAGGTGGGACGTGGTAAAACGTAAACCTATTTAGAAAAAAAAACGCTAGTTTTTTCTGAGGCGCTAGCCTCAGAATTTGAGCACATACGTTTTTGGAATATCTGTCGATCTACGTACACATACCAAATCTATGCATTTTTCATAACTCCGGGGTCATGGACCGAGATTCATCGTAAATGAAATCATTTTAGGAACTGCTCACGTTTTATTTTCTTATAATCCGAGTTAACGGCGTCTGAAGTGCACCTATTTTGCTGATCAACGTTTGTGAAGTACAAATTAGTTTGTCTAGACTGACAACAGCTTTTATCGACAGTTTTATATCAAATTTTATTGGAAGTAAACTAATATCTATTCAATCTTTAAGGAAATTGGAGAATAGTGACTTTCTTTCTATTCGTAGAAGGCTGGTTTACAAATTATTTCTTCTTCCTCTCTGTGTATGTATATGATTATAATAGTATTTAATTGTTAGAAGGAAATGGGGCTTTTGAGAGAAAAGATCCCTTTTGGAAATGAGTCTATAGGCATGTATTTGCAAATCGATGAGAAACTCTATTTTTTTTTTGTAACTTGGTTTTTAAAACCTAAACCTTATGCCAAATTTGTTCATTAATGATAATTATATCAAATATGTAAAAGGAAACTCTATCAACGCACAGCTCAAAACAGTGATCGAATCGAGATGAAGTTTGCTATGAAGATATCGTGACATAGAACTAACGAACTATATTACAAATGAAAGAATTCAAAACCATTATAAGCTTAGATTATAATAAAAACATGTTTTGCCTAACACATTTATAACGTGAGGTACTGCTTGTTTCATTTAGAGCTTAGCCCGTGCGAGTTAACAAAGCGGTCACATTCTTAAGCTAGTGGGTCACAGGCTCATTACATTACTGTTATCTAAGCTTCGTCTGGTATACTGTACGAGGACGGTGGGAAGTAAAGTGTGGTTGGCGAGTATATGAGATCTAAGTGAAACAGTAGTGTAGCTTGCATGTTTTACAATGTTTTACAAAATAGTGTCGTTATATTTTACGAACCATCCACAAGGTGGACAGACGACCTTATGAAGGTCGCCGGAAGACGCTGGATGCAGGTCGCTTCCAACCGGTACATATGGAAGTCTAAAGGGGAGGCTTATGTTCAGCAGTGGACGTCCTACGGCTAAGTAAGATGATGATGATGATTTTACGATTGTTCTTCGTAGACGGGTACCGGGTAGGTATATGATTAACTAAAACTCAATGAAATATTTTAGAAATAACCGAAATATATATACGTATATAAAATATATATATATATATATATATATATATATATATATATATATATATATATATATATTCTGGGCCTGCCGCGGCGTCGTTTTCGGTTTGGTGGGCTCCACGATGGAGAGATGAGCTTGACTCATATTTACCGGATTGGACCCGAATTGCAATAGACAGGGATGAGTGGAGAGAGAGAAGGGAGGCCTTTGCCCTGCAGTGGGACAATATAGGCTAAATAATAATAATAATAATATATATATATATATATATATATATATATATATATATATATATATATACAATACAAATACTCTTTATTGTGACCAAATTAAAAACATTATATATATATATATATATATATATATATATATATATATATAATTAAACAATTAATCGAGCCTTGATTTTAACTTATTGAAAAGTATCACATTCTTATATTCTTTTACAAATGATAAGTATCCTTACCCTCATGACTAAATAGTTAAAGCTGCAATTCTGGTTTATTATCGATCGATTTTTTAAATAATGAAATAATAATTGGTGGCACCCAACTATTTCATATACCTATACGAGTATATAGCACATAGGTACATAATATTTCGACAGTCAGATACCAAAAACATATTATAGGTACATATTCTATCGAAAAATTCTATTACAGACTTTAGGAAAACGTAATAACTTCCAGTACAAAAAACCGCGCGACGCAATATTCAGTAAATCTAAACCAAGACAAACATATTCAATGTTTCCAAATCATAACTTTCAAATATTTTGTTTGTGACAACGCACACTGAATACAAATAACGCAGCAGGTAGCTTCAGTCTTGGGCTCATGGGGGCTACTATCCCCTCATTTTGCTGTTGAGTATTTGAACTGAACTGAACAGAATCTCATACTTACCACGACTATTAGGAAGGTTTAAAATTACCACCAAAAGCAAATTAATTGTGGATTTTAAACTCACTGATGAAAGCAGAGAATAACAAATAAAAATTCTCATGTCAATCGCTAGTCACGTTATTTAAATTCGCAAATGTACGCAATAGGTGTCAATTTTTAATTGAAACTAATACACTATTTACTTAAGACTTTGCACTAAATGGAGAGCCGGCTGTATAAATACGTATTGATTTTCTATGGTTACTTTTTCAGTAAGCTCTTTTCGGATACTTATCTGTAAAGTAATTTAAATTAGGTCATGATTCAAACGATTCATATTAAAAAAAATAATAGACTAAAAATTGGACAGTTTCTTTAGTTTTTCTGTATCTCATATTGAATAAATGATTGTAGAGTTCTCCAATAGATCATAGTAACCCCCCGGTTCGCCCTCTCACCTTTTCTAGAGGTACAATCCAGCAGTGTGTGAAATGAACCCGACCTCTTCCTTGGAGCTGAAACACTGTGTATACAGGCGCCTCAGGCTACAAGAACAAAAGGCTCGTGTAATTAGACCGACCGCGGCAATACATAAATAATTTGCCTCACGTACCGCTTTGTTCTCAGAACAGCTTTTTATTTAACGCTGTTATATCAAGAACAACACTCTGTGTGCTTTTGATGGCGGTAATGTGGTAATCTGCTATCCTTTTATCTGCAGGTAAGATATTATCAGGCGCTTCCATTGTTTTAATATCAGTTGCGGCACTATGTTTTAATGTGGGGTCTAAGTTACGGTGACACTGTGATAGAGCGTTATTAGGTCTTTTAAAACATAAGTACTCGAAAAGGGGGGCGTGAAATAATGTCATAGTAGTTTCCTCTAAAATAATCATTTTCTGGCCATTGTGTAAAATTTGGCAATAAATTTATTTTCTTTCTTTTCTTTCTTTCTAAAGAAAATGTATGGAAACACTACAGATATCATTCTGGCGTCACAACATAATATCACTGGATTTCTCTAATTTAACTGTACATAATACATAATAATATTGTCCCTACAACCATGTGACACAAATCCGCAAAACATACCTATTCATGCGTAAATCCGTTTTAAATACCCCTAAAAATAATCAAATGAAACAAAGTTTCAAATGAAAGCACAAAACCATTGAAAATGGAAACTTGAATCCGATTCATAGAAAATAGCTTGGGGCCTATCTACCGGACACCCTACAATTTCGCCCATTGTTATTTATTCACAAAAACTCTTTGGTAAGCGGAGCTCTACAAAATACGGGGATTTAACTTGGGTAAAAGAAATTTTAGGTTGGTCCGTTAATGAAACAAATTTTCAGGGCGGCAACATTTAGAGCCTAGCCCTTTGTAGTGCGGCTCGACGACGCTTTGTGCCGGGACATTGCCTGGACAAATTGTAATTTACGGCAGTACATAAACTCACTAGGTAAACATGCATACATAAGTTGCAAGTTAAATAAAAGCTCGTAACTGCTGCCTTTTGTTATACTCTCTTCAAAGTACCAACCTACCTACTTATTTAGTCAATTTCTTCTAGGACTAAGAACCTATTCATATCGAAACTTTGCACACAACATCAATGCCGGATACAAAGCTTCAAAAGCAATTGGGCTGTAATCTAGTTAGAAACATACTATTTTGTAATAATTAGTAGTAATAATAACTCAATAAGCCTGTAATATATTAATTAGGTAACAACTCTGGGATATTGACACTATTCTTTTGGAAGCAAACTTTGAACAACGCCTCTGTTTAATGTAATAACAGTGTGAGTTAGTGCAAATCCAGTAAAACTTTCTAGAACTTTAACCACTGTTTTACACTATACCGAGCGTCCAGGAGCGACAATCCTTTGTGCCTCTCGCGAAATATTGCTAATTACTATTAAACGCAGCGTACTACTTGTAGCTTCAACTTTTGTGCGAAAAATACAAAGTGATTTTGTTCGTGATCTATTTTTTACTTTTATTCCACACAGAATAAAAGAAGATTATGCTTGAAAAATTATGCTTGAATATTAAAATATCAGTGTTAGCTAAGACTATGAAATCTTTTGAGCACTGTGACGTCATCTGAATTCGTGTACGCACTTCAAACACTTTGTTCGTTATTGGTACACACGTGCGATCCTAGTTTTTGCATATAATGCAATCATGCAACGCAAAATCATGAGTACGTACGTACGCGGCTCTAAGATATAATTTATTATAGTTTTCTTCGTAACAATATTATGTGAAAGTGTAGATGTATGTTAGTATGATTGTGTGTTTGTTACTTCTTGAGAACTAAACGGCCAACATTGAGCTGAAAGTCGGTACGTAGCTTAAACCTTTATTATTTTTTTATCCCAGGAAAAATGCGTTACGCATCATCACCCCACGCTGGGGGGCACGGGGCGGTATGTGGGACTCCCCCGCCGAAGATGGGGATTTTTTTTTGATTTTTCACGGTGGGGATACCCACTAAAAACCTGGGGGTGTTCCTGCGGGACGCCAAAATGCCGGGGCAGCGAGTACGCCATACTCATCCGCGGCACGTAGTTTAAACCCTAGAATAACACATAGACTTCATTCGGCAGGTAAAAACTATGAGCTTGTTCGGAGTTTAATTACTTTTTTGTTTTAGTTAGATTATAAAAGTTTAATAAAGTATTTTTCATTAATTTTAAAACCTCTGCAAACCTTCAAAATATATTTAAATTAAAATTGGCGTCATGAAGTTTATTAAAAAAACTTGCACGGCTAATTTTAATTTTACGGGTGATAAGAATTAAAACGCCAAGAAGCGTAGTTAATTTCAGTCGACGTCAACAAAAACATCTCAGCTCGCATTTTTAAATGAAGTATACACAAATTCTCAAAGTAAACAATAATAATAGATAATAATATTATTATTTCTTCAATATTTATTAAAAGAATAGAGATAGAGTAAATAGAGTTAGATATATAAAGATAATATTGATATGTATATATTGGTAATATTATATTAGTTTGACTCCTCTACAAAATCGCACCCTACTGTTGAAAATCTGGTTGCCTGGAAGAGATCGTCCTATGAGATAAGGCCTCTCATTCGCCATTGTTGACCTCAACATAAGTACGTTAATTTTGTTTTAGTATATTTTCTCTTAAAGTCTCAATAAAGAGTACCTTTTGTAAACAGTGTAAAGGGAACAGACGCGCCCTCCGACCAACAAATCACCTGACAGAAACCTCCATCCAACTCCAATTGATGCAAATCACAATTTAAGTTTTCATTTCTCCCCCCATATACTGCGCGGTGCAAGTTATGCCGTCAACGTGACCTACTGTCTATATTCTTGCGTCAATGATATTTTTCTCTCAGGATTTCGAGTTTTATACAAGCTTTTATTTACTTTCACCTGTCGGTTTTCTGTCGGTCTGTAATCAAACCTTGCAAGTTATATTTGACCATTTCCTGGTTTCCGATTGAGCTGAAATTTTACATGCATGTATTAATCAGATGACAATGCAATATTATCATGACATCGAGCTGATTTGATGATGGAGCTGGAAGGTGGCCATAGGAATTCTGTAATTAAACAACGCAACCCCATTTGATTCTACTAGAGGGTAATAATAATAAAAGCTTCTTTTTAAAAATTTCACTTGTTTCTAAAAAAAGTCCTGAGTTAGTATTCTACTCGGCACTGACATTATAATTATTGTAAATATTATGTATGTCAGTTACATAGCCCTCCCCCATGGCACGACACTCAAATTAGTCTATCATCCTCCTCTTCCAACCACTCCCAGCGATCCTGCGGATATCGTCACCCCATCTTGACCAAAAACATCTAACACTACGTTTTCTGAGATGTGGTCTCTACTCTAGAACACGCCTGCCCTATTTGTTATCGGTTCTGCTCAAAATGTGACGAGCTTGCAATGCTCTTCTGCTTGCTAATCCTTTAGGCTGTCGGTTGAAAGATAGTTTAACAATCAATAAAGTAACGTTAATAACATCTCATTACTCCTTATTTATTGCGGACGATTCCAATCCATGCCTCGACATCCCAACTTTTGTCATATCATCTGTACCTGAAGACTATAGCTTTATGGTGTTAGAGGAAAAAAATCGCTACAAAATTTTACGTCCTCGCGACACCCCTCTAATAATGTCTGCTTAAGGGTGGCGGTAACATGGAGTACACATTTACGCTCCGTTAAACGAGAAAAGCTTTTTTCGTGTTTAGTGTCACAAAAACTGTTATTAGCTTGAATTTTGGCAGTTTCGAACTTGGGAAGGTACCCCCCACCTATATTTACAAAATAATTTCAAATATAAAAACTGCCACAGTTAAATAACTTATTTGCAGTTTCCAGTCTAGATTTGTATGTGTCTAACTACACTTAGTAACATTATTTACATTGTGTTAGGAAAGAGTCTAAACTGAATGAACAAACACTGGCACCAACCTCGTAACACAGGATCCTTTTTCTCTTCCTCCTGGGCCCAGGGTGCTGGTGTGTCTCCACGTCTTGGTTGTAGTTTTCTTCACTATTTTATATAACTTCGGCGGCCGGCACGCACATATACATGATTAGTTTATTTTAATTTCGAGCGCGGACGCACAGAATGGCATCGTCGTGAGAGGTTTGACTTTGACAGGAAGATTTTTATTTCTTTTTTTTGAGAGGGCGCTGTCAGGGTGGCGCCGTAGGTTGTGATATTTGCCAATGCCATAATAAAAAATGTAGTAAGCATTAAACGCGGAGTTGTTTGTGCTAGTTTACTGAACATGCCGCCGACCTTAAAATATCTACTTATTTTAAACTAAAATATTACAACTGAAACTGATTACAAAGAGAATTCTACCTATTGGATAGGCAGAGGACAGACCTTGACGACAGGCCTTTTAGAAAAGGAATTACCTATGCGTACTGTGACAACACGAGTAATACCGTCATATCCGGGGTGTAGCTTGTGTACACGCGCCAGACGCCACTGCAAGGGCGGCAGCGAATTATCTACTAGCACTACTATCGTACCCTCTTGGACGGGTGTGTGTGGTGTATCCCGGAACCATGGACTCCGCTGGGACAGTTGGTGGAGATATTCGACACTCCACCGCTTCCAGAAATGCTGGACGGCTTGTTGGACGACTTGCCAACGAACCAGGTGGGAAACCTTATCTGCCTAGAAATTGTATTCTGGCAGTGAAGTCAATGGCTCGCCGATAAGAAAATGTCCGGGTGAAAGTGGTAAGGGATCTGAAGGATCGTTACTTTGAATGGTGATAGGACGCGAATTCAAAAGTACAAATTGTAAGGTTTGCGGACCTACATGTAAGTGAATCAAATGGTAAAAATCTATTAAAAGTTTTGTTAAGGCAAGTCGTTGTGGTAAAATAATTTGATGCTTAGCATCGTAAGAAAGGTTAGATTTTTGAATTCTGCCGCCGACCCTGAGAAGTCCGGCGTCGTCTATAAACGGACGGAGTCGTTGAAGACGATTTGAACAATTTTTACCATCTTTGATGCGCGATATGTCATCGGCAAATTCCTGTTGCTGAACAAGCAGGATAAGTTTCGTCAGAGCAGATTCAGTTTCGTGGACTGTATAAAATTTGTGAGACATATTTGTAGCTTTACGACTCTTCGGACGGAGTCGGAGAATCAAGCAAAATACCCTTAGAAGCTTGGGTAGTGATGAAAATCTTTCAATAAATTCGGTTACGAATTCCGGAGAATCAGCTGGGCACACAAGAATGTGCTTACGACGTTCTTCGTCGGTTTGAAGATCAACGTTGGACACTGGCCAAGTTGATTGGTTACATGAGAGCCTATAACTTCGGCGGCCGGCACGCACTTAGTTTATTTTAATTTCGAGCGCGGACGCACAGAATGGCGTCGTCGTGAGAGGTTTGACTTTGACAGGAAGATTTTTATTTCTTTTTTTGAGAGGGCGCTGTCAGGGTGGCGCCGTAGGTTGTGATATTTGCCAATGCCATAATAAAAAATGTAGTAAGCATTAAACGCGGAGTTGTTTGTGCTAGTTTACTGAACACATTGTTATATTATTATTTAAGCCTTCCTTGCTTTCACTTAATAATTGTATTTTGCATAAATTTAATATTTTTAAAAAGGTGTTTAGTCAGTAAAAAAATTATACTATTTACTATTATTAATAATTATACTATTATTTATTAAATTATTATTTTTATTATTAAAAATTATTTTCTGTTAGTTTTCATAAAATGTGACCAAAAATATTATAATATATAAACTTTTTGTATGCTTATTGTTTACTAGAGATATTCTAAAATCAATCAACCAGTCTTCAGTCGCCTAGATTCATACAAGGCCTACAACATGACCTATAACGCCTCTTCTACATGATATTATCTTGTACGAAACAGCAGCAGCTGAAAATCGGTGCGTCCATTCAAAAAAATTAATCATCTTCTTTGGCCTGGATTCTGGAAATCAATAACTATCCTATATCCAGTGACTGAATTTTAACTGTTTGTCTTACGCGCTGGTTTAAACCAAATTAATTAAGGCGTTCAAACCTTGACATAAAAAAATTTAGTATTTATCGTTCGGAACTCATGTTTAAAAGATGATAATATGAAGGACAAAACCAAGCTAAGCCACTTGCCATTTTCAGCATAAGTTAGGTAATGACGACCTCTGTGATGCGGTGGGCTAATACCCGCTTGCAACGCAGAAGGTTGCGAGTTCGATTCCTGCATGGGACAAATGTCTGTGATCCACAGGTATTTGTTTCTGGTCTGGGTGGCTTTCAATATCCTATTAAAAGTATGTATTTACAAAAGAAAAGTATATGTGTTATATCCGTTATCCTAACCACCATAACACAAGCATTAAGTTGCTTAGCTTGGGTTAATGTCCTGAAATATTTATTTATTTAATGAAGCCTTCTTGCATGTATTTTCCCCAGAATCACAATAGTTCAAAGAAACCGAACAAAAGTAAGCTCCTTTACTTATCGACTAGGACACTTGACTGACTCCCTTAATGTGCGGATTGCGTGGTCGGAAATGGACATTTGAATCCACGGTGGAAAACAACAGAAAGGCATTTTATGTGTCCGCTGACCATCATTATGGTGGTGAATTATTCAGATTTGGACAGACATGCCTTTAGAATACATCTATTAATCATTAGGGAAAAGACAGCGGGTGTCATATGGGTCATTGGAAATCTATTACTAGTGAGTATTTTGAAGCCTAACATACATTTTCTACTTGTATACTATACACCGCGAATATTTTGAGTTGTATAATCACACTTCTGACCCCCTAAGAAAATTATTATATTATATAGTTTTACAATACTATGAGTTATATATAACTAAAAATAAATAACGAAAATTTAAATCTTATATTTAAAAAAAACAATTACACCCATATGAATATCCTAACCACCATAACACAAGCAGCTTGGGGTTAGGTGACGCTGTGTGTTATGTCTTGAAATATATATATAATATTATATTCTTACCTAACCATACTAATTCAAAACATTAAATAATATATTATGTTGCTAACCTAAACAAACCGAAAATTACCACGCAAGTAATATAGTTCAGCAGAAAGTTTATTTAAATGTATGTTGCGGTTACAACCAAGCCGTAGTAGGTGAGGTTTCTGTCCACAATACACGCAAAAATAGGAGCCTCTGGGGATTCCCGTTGAAGTGCTTCGAATAAACTAGTTTTGCCTAGTACAATCTAGTTTGTACTGAAATTGGATGGTACGGATAACGTACTCGTAGGTCAGATTCAAAAAGTCACTGGTATCTTTTTACGCCTAATGTACTCGTATTTATTGATTTATTACGTTTATATCTATAATTTGTTTTTACTTATCTATGAAAATAAATCTAAATATATAAAAAGAAAGAATGACTGATTGACTGATCTATCAACGCCCAGCCTAAACCACTTGACGGATTGGGTTGAAATTTGGAACACAGATAGGTTTTATGATGTAGACCTCTGCTAAGAAAGGATTGCGCTATGCGGGCAAAACTGTGAGCATAAGCTAGTATATTATATTAATATTATAGCAGATGTTTTTAAAAAAATCTTTTATCGAGTTATCGTATCGTATCGTTAGCCTTTGAGACGATCTCGCAACGTTGCGACCTTAGGTGGTAGCAAACTAAACCTAGAAAGCGGAATAAATCCCTTTCAGACTTCACTGAACATCATGCCAGAACACGGTCATAATAACTCTTTGGCGAAATCGTCTTGTCCAGTGGGTGGTAACTAGTCACGGCCAAGCCTACCACTAGCCACCAGTACAATATATTTTTTATGTGAAAAGTAAGAAGACGAGCAAGACGCTTTCCTGATGTTAACGAGATAACGCTGCCCATAATCAGTACAGTGCTACCCAGGATTTCACAATGATGTAAAATTCTAGGTGCACTACACTAACGCTTCTTACTCAAGAGTCATAAGATGTTAAGACTCTTTAGCCCAGTAATTTCACTAGCTACAGTGCCCTCCTACCGAAGCACAGTAATGTTTGCACATCACTGCTCAGGCGGTAGAATAACTGGCACTGTTGGGGTACCCCCGGTATTAATGAAGATCAAGTTATTTTATATATCTTATTCTGTTGATCTATGTTATTATTTGTAATTCAATGAGTAATTTAAGCTTATCAACGTCGTGGTCCAACTAAAAAGGTAATAAAATATTAACTTTATAGAGGTAGTATCCGCAGTAAATAATTAAACAGTGGGTAAACTTAAGCATGTCGAGAGTTTATTGGGCGTTAATGTAATAGGTAATAACTAATCCATTAATTCGGTTTATAGTTACGGCTGATCGTAAGTGACCGCACCCCGTCGCTTGCAGTCCCCACCGCAAACAATGGCGTTCTATTTCACGCTAAAACTGTGACCAAATTTCGTTATAAGCATAAATCTGTGTACCTAATGCAATATTTGATAATACTATAAATAAAATAAATTACATCTGCTGCGTGACTGACCTGTGTGGACGACATACAATGCTTTGGACACTTCAAAACATTATAATATATCGAGGCAAGCTCTCAGAAATGCCGGGATGAACTGGAATCCTTCTATAATATTGCAGGACGATCATATCACTCAAAAGAGAAGTAGTCTAAGGGAAAGAATGCCTTTGCCAATCCGGCTGAGATATGTGCATTCTAATCTATAGCTCGTGGTCATTGCAACCTTGTTGCAGCACAATTTATACGACAAGAAGATACCATTTAGTATATGATTCCATCAGGCAAATCGGTGGTCCAAAGTGAAATAAAATTAAAATTATAATGACGCTCTATTTTGGAAAAATGTGGCGCGATACTACTTTTAAACGAAAAGTAGAGAAATGTTTTCAAGACAATTTTCAGGCGGCCTACCTGATGGTAAGTAGCTGCCGTCGCCTATGGATACCTGCAATACCAGGGGTACCGCTGGTGCGTTGCCTACCTTTCACGTCTATGTTCACTTGCCTTATTTTTAATATTTCAAGGCTCACGTCACTGAATTTAGAGCCGTATTTTAAAAGCGTATAGTAATAAAGTAAAATGCAAGTGAGCCTTAGTCATTCGATGAATAAATCCTTCTTGTAGAACATAATTGCACAGTAGGTACCGCTCGGTAATTGTAATTTATCGCCGGTTTCTCAGAATACCGTGTAACGTATGCGGTAGAAAAAGCTTCGTACTAAGATATTGATCATTCTTACTACGTGCCACGTTGCTATGTATTAACGTTACTGTGAAATTTCAGCACTATGCAGTACTTTTGTTGCTTTATTTTGTAATCAAATGACGTCTGTAAAAGCTATAATTTTTGAAAGTAAACAAATGAAAAATACTGTGTCCAGCGGTTTTATCCGCTGAAAAGAAAGCCTATGTGTTATATCAAGATCTAAGCTCTTAATCTACGCAATTGCAGATTAATCGGTTCGGTCATTTAAATGTGTAGAGTGTAGAGTTAATAAACGCACACACATCTGTACTTTTGCATATTATATAATACAATAACAAATAGTATGGAATTTAATATCACACTAACACACTGCTCTTATTAATAATATTTCTCTCAATAATATTTTACATGTAAGATAATGTCGTATTAGAAAATAAAAGTTCAATCTTTGAATTTGTCCATCACAATTTTTATTATCGTTTTGCGTTGAGCCACATATTCTATTTTTAATCTCATAAAAATATAACATTTGACTTACAAGCAATTACACATTTTAATACAGCAAAAAATGCTCTCATTTTAGAGATATAATATATCGTAAAAATACTAGAACATCATGTGAAATATTACGAACATAATTTATAAACTGTCACCTGTCTAGAGTTTTCAAAAATTATATTTCAAACATATTGCTGAAGCTCAACATTTTCAGACTATGATGAGGTAATCCGTCAAACGAGTATCTATCAATATTATAATCTATTTTAATAATATTATGTACCTACTCTAGCTAGGGTTTTAGGGGAATTTAATAATATCACGTACCTATTGCAGTATACTATGTATTTATATATTTGACCAACTTTTTGCTATCTTTTTTAACGATAATGAGGGACGAGCCTTGCCAATAAGATCCGATTATGATTGCCCATAATATCAGGCAAAGTGCAACCAAGTATATTTCTAAATTCAAATTCTGTACGATATTGAATTGCGCTTTTCACCCTAAGATATTATACCTATAGTTGTTAAATCTCGTCATGTCCAGTCATTTTACTGGTAAATCAACTTTATTTCGTATTTTCTAGTTAGTGCGAGTAAAAAAAATGATTTTGTGCGTGTAAACAAAACGTAATAGTGTATGGAGGTTGAGGTTGAATGGTTCGAAGGACGCCAGAGTGACGGCAACAGAAGCGAGATGGAAGATATTAGTTTTCGCCACATTGAACGCGTTGTGGGATCCCACTTATTAGGAGATGTGATCATGCGAGTAACTCTCGCTTCATACGTTTTATTGCGTCGGGGTATTGGTTTCCAGCGATAATGTTCTTTTATTTCAAAATTAATATCTCCTCGACGTTTCTCGGGAATTTCTATTTGATCCCATGATTCGCGCGAATCCAATGACGGGCGGATGATATGGGCATATTATTGGAAGCGACTTTGGTAATAATCTTTTTTTTTGTGTAATAGTAGCGACCCGCCCTCGCTTTACTTTGGTTACCATTACCCATATCTACACTTAAATTCTCCGCTCTGTTTGTTGATAAATAAATTGTTAATGTTGCTAGTTTAAAAAGATGTAGGTAAGCATACTGACGACGAGAAATGGCTTTGTTTTATATAATAAATGTAGTAAACGGTAAGTGATAGAAAAAAGGAAAATTAAAATAGTCATGGCAATCTCTTACATCTGATATTATAAGAAGTGTGTGCCCAGGCATTTGTTTTAGGTTAAACAATTTTATATCTAGCCAATTGCTGCCACAGTGCTTTAGGTCACTCATATCCCTTGAAATAAATAATAAGTCAATATAATTGCAACTAGTATCAATAGTTTAACTTTAATAAGGTTTTCACATTTTCTTTTTTTTTCGGGTTTCATTCTCGCCATTCAGCTTTTACACAACAGATGGCTTTACATTTATACAGGCGGATACCGTATTATACCGTATCTATGTGGTATTATTTTTTAAAGCTCAAAAGTACCTAAGTTGAAACAAGATCGAAGCGCAATCATATTTATGCATGTTCAGTTTCATATTTTCAGGAGTATTCGAAAAATATTTCAAAGAACGTTTTTCTGCTCAAAGTTGTCGCAAATTCGTACAGAATGGTTTCTAAAACGGGGGCGTTGTACCCCAATACAATAGATACCGATTGATTTTTGTAAACGTCTATTTTTGGTTGACTGGTTGGCCGTATCGACTTTCTTTTATATTGGTTTTCAAATTGGACAGTTCTATAAAAAAATGTTGTTAAAGTCATGAATTCATTCATTTTATATCGCATGATAAGATGTCTTTTGTCTTTCGAAAGTCAAATCATTAGAGGTACCTATACGAATCATTATAATTAAA
Source organism: Hemithea aestivaria (assembly GCA_947507615.1). Lineage (NCBI taxonomy): Eukaryota > Metazoa > Arthropoda > Insecta > Lepidoptera > Geometridae > Hemithea > Hemithea aestivaria. The sequence goes on from OX382328.1 coordinate 9,860,564, forward strand.
TCGTTAAAATAATATATGAGAATTAATATTCGTGTTTTCAGAACCTTATTTGTACATAAAAGCTATATAGTCCCTATCCATCATCGTTGTACCAAAGAAACCTGTTTTATTCTCAGAGTAATTACTACTTACCTTGACCTGATTGGATAATAAAATTGAAGGTAAGGTCTAAGAGTCACCTGAAATCCAATCGGGTAAAGTGCGTGGTCCAGCGCGAGCGCTTTGAGACTTATTTAGCTGAAACGTTTCGCTTGTTGACAGGACAGGAGGTGCGCTATCGGCCATTGCAAAATTGACTAGCCACCCTCCTACACATTAACCTACGTCACCCACCTTACATCCAATTTGAAAGTCTCCTCTACCTCACAAAACTAATTCCTCTCTAGATTGCTGAACTGAATTGCTTTGAAACTAGATACCTGCTCCGTAGCCATTTGTTTGCGAGCTCCAACTAAAGAGAAACAAAAGTTAAACTATAATGTGTTTTCACAAGTAGCTAATGGATGGCAAGTTTCCGTAGGTACTTAAGAGGCCAATTCTTAAGACAAGACTACTTTCCGAGCACATATTAGTGGGCGCTTCTCTGGCTAAATCTTAACTATGTACTTAAGTCGGTGTCAGGTTGAGCTCACGAACGAATTGAATGAGCCCCCCGCTCTTACATTTCTCCTTTTATCTGCTTTCATTACATGAGCTTCGTTCTGAAATTCGGTTCAATTACTGCGTAATTTGGTAGATCGGCGTGGCTTTTTGTCAGCTTCCCGGCCTGTTTGGCTGCCATCGGCAAAGTAATTTTTCCTCATCTCCAAAGTCATCCGTTTAATTAGTCCTCCTTGTCAACAGACAGTAAGCGGCTTAAATTATTACAAATCTATCATGATGTAATTAATTAATGATGTTTATACACGAAATGTAAGGAGTACGTAATAAGAATTTATTTTAAGGGATATAATTGGAAGGTTTATTGGGTGCAAATTTTAATGAGTAGCAGCTAAATCATGATAAATAAACAATACAGAATTGGAAAACAATGAACAATAATGAAACATAAACATTCGTTTAATGTAATTGGAGGTAGATGAATGCGGGCTCGATGCAATCACACTATAAAATTATTTATCGCCCCGTGCTTGTCAATTTCGATGGAGGCTCACTTCCGGGAATTCCAAGCCAATGAAAAGCCTGTACTTTCCATGGTGGAGTAATAACAGAACACGCGGTGTCCTCGTAAAAATATGTTTAATGACATCATAAAGATTCGATATGTTCGCGGTGCGCTGAAAGGCGTCCGCTCAAAGTATACATTATGCTATGAGGGTCTCTATAAATCCGAGAGTGTCCCATTTATAGCAATATCTCTATCGACACTAAGGCTGCACTCGCATTTCATATTTAATAGGCGACTATAAGCGATCACACACAGATGCATGAGGCGTTAGATGTACGCGATGAGGTTTAATTATAGCTGTCACTTGGTGATATGGTAAGCATGTAGAATATAGTGTAATATGCTGTGCTCCGGTAGGAGGGCACTGTAGCTAGTGAAATTACTGGGCTAAAGAGTCTTAACATCTCATGACTCTTGAGTAAGAAGCGTTGGTGCAGTGCTCCTAGAATTTCACATAATTGTGAAATCCTAGGTAACACTGTACTGATTATGGGCAGCCGTTATCTCTTAACATCAGGAGAGCGTCTTGCTCGTCTTCTACTTCATCACATAAAAAAAAAAAAAAAAAAAAAAAAATATTCCGAAATGAATTCCAAAATGTGGTGGAGTTGATAAACAAGTTGAATGACCAATGAGTCTGGTATCCAGCACGTAAAGTGTGAATATCTTGTACCGAGTTTAAATCGTAATAATTTGCGGTCCATTACTCACAATGCTCCAGTCTCGCTGTTCAACCTTCAAAATGCTTGAACTCGTTAAACTACTTTGTTATAATTTAGAATATAACAACTATCTACAATAGAAGTTACACAAAGGCAGATTTTACTATTGAATTGTCTCGAATATTCGAGCCCTACATACCCACCCTCTTTCCTCCCCTTTTTGGGTGCTATTAACCACAAGTTTCGTTATTAGCGACTGCGTCGGAAAGTTATAAGGGAATCACCTTCATTTAAGTTGAGATTAAATTCTTACTTTGATTGAATAAACGCGCGTCATTTGTTACGGCGCCATAGTTTGCTCTGGCTTTAAATTTATAATGAGTACAGTGAAAATTTAAAGTTGCGGTATCAGATTTAATTACGCAAATTTAATGGGTTTAGAAGACCCTTTTTTGCAAATAATTTCATTGTCTAGATGTTAAACCAAATAATCCTAATAAGAACTTCAGCTACTTGTATTACTATGTTTGTATAAAATCAACAAAACTATCTCAATATCCGCAAAGTTTCTCAATTTCATTTAGTGGATCTAATTAAACCTATTCACAAATGTTTTACGCAGTTAACTTATGTTAAATAAATACAAGAAAGTGACGGTAAACAATAAATTAAACACAAACTTTGCGAAAACTTTGTACAATCTTCAAAGGCCGTAAACGAGATCAAGTAATTTAGGGCGAAATAAGCAAAATTACTCCGGCATTGTCGGCTCCTCAACGCTGAGCATTCCCACAAGCGTTTCCACCAAATTAAATTTTATATTTAACATCATTAAATCAACATTACGAAACGATGTTATGATATTAGTCGTAATCACCCTTTTATAATTTGTATGGAAAGCTGGTTCTTCGGGGGTGGGCAGATGTCCTTCGTTTTTGTTATTCCGTGCGCGAACTGTAAAGGAAAATTAAGGTAGGCCGCGGCGGACATGTGGACTTTGATTCCGTGCCGATTTTTGCATGTAAAAACAGCTGGGTCTCATATGGAATTTATAAATGTTTCCACTGGACACTTGTGCATGGCTTCCTACACACAGCCACACATAATATATGTGACTATAAGATATGTTTTAGTCCGACGAAATTTAAAATATTGTATGACTAAGCATTTTATTTACCATTTTATTAATGTGATTACATATATTATGTAACATTAGTACCTATAACAAAAGTGAAATCTGTATAATATTGTATTATTAGCTTCTTTGGTAATTTTTTGTGCCTCTACATTATTTGTGTCCAGATTGGGCTTTTTCTAAAGTGGGTTTAATAGCTGGGCACAGTTGGTATTACAAATATTTACATGAAAATATACACTGAAAGGTACTCTATTTCTCATTGTTTCTAAGCTAATACCGCACCAAACTTCAGCTCAATTGCTGTTCAAACTCAAACTCAAACTCAAAATTCATTTATTCAAATAGGCTACAAAAGAGCACTTTTGCAAGTCAATTTTACATTTTATTTTAATATTCTACCGCTCATTCGCAAGGCACCTCTATGAGAAGAATGAGCAAGAAACTCATAGGGATTGCTTTTTTTAAATATGTGTTTACAATTATTATCTTGGTTACATGCTGTTGTGTTGCTCTTGCTTTTCAAGCGTGAATTTGTAACAAACACACACACACACACTCACACTTTCGCATTAGTATGATTAAGAACACAATTAACTAAATTAGTTGTGATTTTCCACAAAATATTTGCCGCAATTATAAATTGACAGGGCGCGGGAGCGGCCGCACGCAGGTGGTATTTGTTTTGCAGCTAACGTCCATTTGGTAACAAAGCAAGCGACATAAATGGGTTGTGATTAATGGGTACACTCGTTAGGTTTCTTGTTTGAACAACAATTAGTTGTCTGACCAGCGCCGGAGTGGGTATTCTTTTTTAGAATCGGCGATTTTCCCGTCTTAGCAATTAAATATAGGCATCTTTTGTTGAAAATCATTGATTTTCTAATGTATATGTTACGGCTAATGTCCGAAGTGCGGCTACACCTAGGTTTAGCCGGTTAAACCTAGGTGTAGCCGACCGCAGTCGGTTAAAGTTAGGTGTGAACAAAATGTTTGTAAAAAAGAACTTGTTTTTTATTACGAATTCAGGGCAGACCGACATTAATTGGTTAGGTTAGGTTTGAACAGTTATTACAACGTGCGAGCCGAGCGAGCGAAGCGAGCGTGCTGCGGTAGCAGCCGGCGAAGCACCAGATCCAACTTGTACTTATTACAGAGTTCTCAATTAATCATTAAAGAATACTTAATGCTTATTTTATGAAGATCACCATGCAAAAACAATTAAACATGTTGACAACATATTGTCTCACGTTTGAAACGCGTGAGGCCGAAATTAAATCTTCTACATCTAACTTTAACCGACTGCGGTCGGCTACACCTAGGTTTAACCGGCTAAACCTAGGTGTAGCCGCACTTCGGACTTTAGCCGTAACATATATATATGAGTAGGCAAAGTCACACTAAAGTTCTATATGTTTATAATATTTAAATAGGCTACCATGACGCCATAGCTTAAAAGAAAAAACTTGCAGTTAGTCAAAATGCTCTAGGCATAGTTTTATTTCGTAGATTCTCATAAGAAAGATATTCTCCATATTACTAATAAGAAAGACCTATTATGTTACCTAAATTAAAGAAAACGTCGAATCACTTTCTTCTTAGGTATTTACTGCGTTTATTTGAATAACTACTAAAATAAAATAAAATCCTTAACGTGAACAGTGAACATTGATGTCATCGCCTACAATTCCCCGCAAATAAATAAGATTTCCTAGCTATAATTAGCAACCTCGTAAATACAATTTAAAACCGGAGACCATTATAATTAACTGACCACACTTTCTATCTAATGATTATATTATTTCTATCATGTTGCAGGCCCTGTAGTAATCTCGGCGACCTGAAACTGCAACATATAGGTTAGCCACACAACCTATAAATTGTGATTTGACTCTGACAGTGTAATAAGGGAAACCTGTTCTGTTGGAGTATAAACCCCAATTATTATTATTATTATTATTCAGCATGTTCTTCAGTGATCAGTGAAATCAAGTAGGGATGGGTTACTTGGATGACAAAATGCCTTAACAACCCACATAATGGGCTAACCGTTCTCCATCAGCCTTCTGACGTGATGTCTCCTAACATCAAAAATATACTTTAAGACAATTCACTTGCAAGAGCAGTTCAGAAACTATATTGTGATGTAGTAAAAACATCCTCACACACGTCCATTCATCCAAACTCCCGCATTTATAATATTAGTGAGATAAATAAATGTATGACCGAACATCTGCAGTGATAAATCCGGCCCTGGACTAGAGTAGTATCTTTCTAACACTATAGTAATATTATCAGATACCTAGCCCCGTAACACAAAACTGATACCGTGCTGTAATACCACCTGAATACTTTTCTTGATCGGTGCGATCCAATTTTCTAGAACCGGTCTTACATTCAAACCTAAATTTTATTTATTTAAGCCTTAATACGTTTTCCATGTTGAACTCTCCAAAATGCTAGAGATCAGTCTTTAAAGACCAAAATCGTACCAATAATACCACCACCGGTCACCACCGGTATAGCACTTACTATAAATACGAGTACCTAATTATCAGATTTTGATATTCCTTGCCTGTTTGCCACCTGCCTTGGGCATTGACAAACAAAATAAATAAGACAACTTTTTACTGATAACTGATACCACACAGAAAAGAAAAATTTACAAGTATAAATTATTACTACTGTTGTATCAATTGGCGATATTGTCGCAAAGCGCTTATCTCTTTCAGACGACCATGCAGGGATATTCAAACAAATATTCAAAACGGGAAGAAGAGTGCAAATACTTTCTTTTTCGTTATGAAAAATTAAATTAAATTAAAAAACTTTTTTTTAACATAAACAATCATGCTGCATGGTATCTGACTAGATTCCATATTCTGGTATTAGAGTAGTATTTTTGCTTTCGTCGCGTCGCTCGGCCGCACTCCGGAAGCTCTCCCATCCCGTCATAACTTTCCAAACTTATCTTAGTTAGGGACGATCAATTTTCATTTTCTTCAGATTGCGTTTCTTAAGAAATGAAACGCTAACACGGTTATTGTGATATACTACTAATTGCTAACCGAATTAATGTGTTATGTTTGTGTTTTTGTATGTTTATTTTGACAAGCGTTCATGTAAAAATAACTAATAATAAAATACGTGGTAGGTTTCGTACCACTAGTAAATTGCATATCGTTATCGAAGACTTCAGGAATATTTTTTTTGGCTAACATGTGCAATTTAAAAACGGTTGAGTTCTACCAAATAGAAAATGCTTTATGATAAAGCTGTTCTTTTTTTTTGAACGAGACGAGCATTTTTTTGAAGCTGTCGTGTTTATTTGTATCTAAATTATGTGTGTTAATTGTTAATGTTTATTAATACTCGTACACTAGCTATAGTAATTAGATAGCTTAGATTATTTAAACAAAAAAAAAACTCACGGTGAAGAATAAACACTTGGTGGGATTTACTTCCTAAAACTTGGGGGTGTTTCAGCTGAGCACCATAACATGACTGTTGTATGTATATGTTACGGCTACACCTAGGTTCAATCGGCTAAACCTAGGCGTAGCCGCACTTCAGACTTATCCGAAACATATACACGCTAAAACCATAGCTTAAACACTCTTCCGAAAAGATAGGTAGGATCTTAAACTAACTCTTTTTTAAGTATAATACTGAGCACAGATATTTCAAAAGAATAATAAAAAACACCATTGATAACTAATTTCTCAATGAGAATCTCGCCAGATTTCCTATTTATATCATGTGCGAGTATTATGAAAACGGAAGGCACATATTCGCTAGAAGATAAAACGAGAAGTTATTATTCAGGGAATGTCGACGTAACGAGCCGGTCCGACCGTATCATCACATCATGTCACGTCCTATCCAATACAGAATTTATCAAAAGTTCAAACAACATTTCATATTCAAAAGAAACTTTTGACGCAACTCCATACAGCTAATAAGCTGGGAATATACAGGGTTACGCATAAAATTATATTACTGTTACAGATTTACGGAGGTTTCTGATTTGTATTGATAACTGCGCCAGCCAGCGGCTTCACCCGCTGTACAGTACTATACTTATGTATTTTTATTTATTTATTTATTATACTTAGATAGAACGGTTTACACCACGGTATACGTTATTACAGCCTGTATGTTATTTCAATTCCAGTCTAAGCTAATCTAGTCTTTATACCAAATTTCTGCTAAATCCGGGCTTAGGCGCAAAAGAGTGGTCGATTTTGATTTGATTTATAATATTAGTAGGATTATTTTCATTGTAGTGTCGTATTTTTTCTACTTTTTGCTAATTTCGATAAAGACATCAAATAATAACATTTTCTAGAGTTTACTCATTAACTTACAGGACATTTTGCTAAGATCTCTTTCTGATCTTAAGAAAATAAGGTTTTTATTGATTAGTCATACTCTAATTTGGCCTGTAAGACAATCTCTAAAGTAGGTAAGAATGCGGTCAAACGCCAGTTAAAAAATCGAATTGTTTGGAGAATAATGATTCAAAATTATGAACACTACAAATTGTAATATCATAGAGATATATTTAATGACTGCCAGCAACCCTGTATACTGTTATTCGAGTCTATTTTAAAGTGAGACCCGCTCAAATAAACATCACTCACTGCGAGGATAACCTAAATAATTCATTAGATCTCAGTGGTAAAGAATAGGCTTTCAGTGAAGAGTCGTGTTCGATATGTATGGTGTCTCGACAAAGGTGTGGAGGTTCTTTAGCTAGGTATATATCGATCGTCGGAGGCCGGTAGATTGATAGCCTCTGTCAACCGCCACCGTTTCAAGCCTGTAGGCCTGTAGGCTGAACGACTAGAAATAGAATAAAATGCCTTTATAACAAACATATGATTTTCTGATGGAAGTTTTAATATTTATTTATTCTCAAGCTATTATTGATATTTTTTAATTTGTCATGTAACATACGCGTATTATGTTATTTTCGGCTTATCGAATTTGTGAATAAATGTTACAGAAGTCACCATTATCTAGAACTTCGATTATAGTTTAGTTCGAGTATAGTTTTACCAAACTATCTTATCTTTTTGTCATAATTTGGTTTTCTGAGAGAGATTACTATTAGCAATCAAACCCGCAATCGTTACACTTTTTAATAATACGTGGATACGTTTAAATGTTCTGGCAGGTTTAATATTGTGATCTTTTAATGAAAACCTATCTAATCTCATCTTATCTTTTGTGGACAATATCATAACAAATTAAATCTGCGTCAATTAAGGCACATAGAAATAGGACACGACATTTCTTAAACACTAAACAGCCCGCTGCTTTCATTCTAGGTTTTGTCTGATCGTATCACCAACGCTTAGTCAAGAATAAAAGCCGACTAGTTATAGACTAGCAACTCGCCATTCCAGACAATGTCCGCACCATAAACAATGGTTCAACTGGCACGATAGACGAGGAAACACTGAGACAAAAATGGTGAGAGCAAACAAATGTGCTGTCGATATCCTGACAGAAGGATTGATGGTGCGTCCTCGCGGCCGCGTTGTCCTAACGCCTCTCACATTTCGCCTTACAACATTTAACTACGGGAATAAAGGCCTTTTTTTGTTGGCGCTGAGAAAAAACGCGTTACGCGTACCCTCCCGTTGGAGAGCATGAGGGTTATGTGAGACACCCCACAATGCAGGACGACTGCAACTCAGCGGCACTCTTGCAACACCGCTATGATGGAGGCCTAGACTTATTTTTTGACGAAAAATTCTGACAGTTTATGCGGGGGGAGAGGCAACACCAATATTGATATCACATTTATAAATTTTTCATAACGTCATGTACTCGACAAACGACAAATTTATAAACAATGTCATAAAATATAGACACCCTAGTACATACACATACAGGGATCAACTGGATTGTGACTACTAGTTTTATATCCAGTGGTCTATTGTTATTTTTTTGGCAGCGCGGGTCGTATCCAGTTGGATGTCTAATCAAAGCATTTCGCTCATGAACTAAAACATGCTTCATTTATCGGTCAGTTTGAGCGCTCTGTTTTATGAGCTTTGTGGAACTGGAGAGTCGATTCTTTTTAAGAGTTTTAGATAGTATAATGTTTAAGACAGATGGTTAGAGTTGGATAGTAAAGTTGGAATTTACGAACTTTGAACTAAGCTTAATTTTTGCAGTGATAATTTTCTGACTGTGATGTGCAAATAATACTACGGTTCAGTAGGAGGGCACTGAAGCTAGAGAAATTACTGGGCCGAAGAGTCTTAATATCAACTCTTGAGTAAGAAGCGTTGGTTGCAACAACAAACTTAGGATTCCAGAACTACATCATTGTGAAATCCAGGGTGGCACTGTAACAGTGCTGATCATGGGCAGCGTTATCTCTTACCATCAGGAAAGCGTTCTGATCGTCTTCTTACCTACTTTTTTGCATAAAAAAACTTACCTACATATATTTTTTGCTTCAGAGTTCGTGATGTCGGAAGGCGGCGCCGGCGGCGGCAGCTACCCGGCGCGGTCTCCTATGTCGAGCTCAACCACTGGTCACTCCAGCTCTAGTCATCACAGGTAAGTGGCACTTCTATCAGAACACAGAAGAATATAGAAGACGAGAAGAAGATGCAGTTGACACAGAGCTAGGAAAGCACGTCTTGATGAAGAAAGTGAATTGTGCTTGGAGTTTCTGTTGGTTTGTTAAAACAAATAGATAGACAAAGGACGAAGCTTAATGGGTGAAATGTTAGTCAGTGACTAATATGTTACAGAAAAAATACCGAAATTTGAAAGAACAACAATATTTTCAACTTTAAAACTTTTGCGAATTCTTCTAATATATTATTATTTTTCACTCCAATTTTATAAAACAATACAGATCACTTGAAATTAATTTTGACTTGTTACTCAACTTTTAAAAATCCATCGTAACCCACCTACAATATTCCGAAGTTTAATTGACTTGTAAAAACAATAAAGTGCGCTGCGAACTAACCTAGTTACATTTTAGTGAGGTTGAAATATTTCATCGGCGGCCCCCAATACTTTTGACAAAAGCTTTTACGCAGATAATAAAGTCACCGAATATGCACATAAAAGCCCACAAAATTTAATAAAGACATTTTTGCTATGGAGTGGCTTCTAAAAAACCTTCATTAATGCACTTATATTCTAAATTTTCCTTTGAGCTCGGCGTACCCTCTGTGATGAATCTTAGGCTCATCAAAAGGATCGAAAATAGTCTGCATACCGCGCGCGCGGGCAATGAACGGACGCCGCGAATTACGCAACGAGCAAATTATGACGTGTCAGATTTGTATAAAGCCGGGTTAGATGAATATTCTGAAAATTATGAACAGTTCAGAGCGTTTCCTTTGAGCGCGATGAAAATGACAACAGGGAATTCATTTACATGTAGAGGTGGTATTTATGTTTAAACATTCTCTCTACGTTGTACAAATTACTCAAATGTTGGCGGCGTTTGATAAAATAATGTTATTTTTATATAATGTTTCATACCAAATTTAGTTCTGAGAACTTTTATAGTAATTTTATTTTAAACTATGTACGTTAACTTAATTATAATATACGTTTTCGAATAACACGTAATACAATTTAAAAAAACTGAGCTCTATTTTAAAAATCACCGCTTGCACTATTTTTATAATAGACTTACACACTTGTGTTTTTACAAGTGCAACAAATAATACTGAACTATTTTTGTTTGACAGCAGAAATTTTTCGATGTAGCCACTGAAAATATTAAGATCGTCGGTCACGAAGACTCAGATAAAATATTCAAAATTCTCAAGAAATTATTATTCTGCACTGAAAGTTGTAGTCAGCAGACGCTGTGTTCCATAATAATATATAAGTAAGTATAACCTCTAATGATATAATACCTCTCGTCCGCTAAATCTTGGAACAAAATCTCGGAGCTAATAAAAAATTGATGGACTTGCTCCAGTAAAGTGCCAGTGACGGTCCACATTAATTTAAACTTATCCGCGGGAAAATACTTTAAACTTTCGAATCGAGAATGTCCAATTTACATTTTTAATCGTAGTTCTTATTTACTTTGGTGTCGTTTAAGCTATAATTTGACCTTTTTTATAGCCATCACTCGAGATGCGCTCCGCGGTTTTTTCAGTCTGAGTTATAACTTTTTTTAAACGGTTTCGTTCTTTACAAAGGTAACTAAACTACAACACATACAACTCTTTGTTAGAAGATACAAGTTTCAACATACAGTACATAAAAAAACAGTCAATAAATTATAATTTCTAGCCCTTATCCAAGAACAAAAAATTTTGGCCGTATTGCCATGTCTTCATCTATTTGTCAACTCTTCACTCACCGTATTTTCTATTTTTTTCTTCTAGTATAAAATACCTAATTCTAAACGACGCCTACTACGCCGACGACAATGTTTTACTATTTCTATATATTTTTATTATTTTATTTTATACAAGTAATTTGGTAAGCTTTGTAATAAATGGTTATCTATTCTATTCGACTTCTATTAAAATAGCAACGATAATTCTCTTCTATTCAACGAAAATAGATAATAATTTCTCCAATTATTGCGTAATTCAGTTGTGATCAGATAGTTGGTAAACAGCAGTAAATTACGCTGGTGCATACTACGTTGCAAGTTCACCTGAGCGCGACGCTCCCCCGTGACGTCATAATGTTACCTAGTTTACGGTCGTCGTACCTCTGATTGCAACGATTATCTTTATTTTATTTTTGGCTTTGTTTAATTCTAAAAATAGACTTATTTAAAACAGAAGTTGTTATAAGAATGATGAAGGATAAGCCTAGCATAGTACCAATTGTAATGATGATGATGTTGAGGTTAATAAGACAAACTTTAATTAAGTAAGTAAGTAGTCCCAGTAAAGGAACTTGTACAATAAAGTCGTGCTTTTTTTTTGTTCACGACGAGTAAAACGCATTAGGCGTACGTTTATGTGGGAAGATATCGTACCTTGGAGTCTCCGATTCTCAATAATTTTATATAAAAATCATACCTAATTGGTATTGTCAACATAGGCCCTTAACATAAGGCGCGGTGACGTGTTAAATTGTAAGTGTGTCATCATAATGCTACGTGAAAAAGATTTCACTACAATGATTCACAACTTGTTAATATGCACTATACCTACTCTGTCCAACGAGTCGAGCTAATATGGCTCTCTCTCCCTAGCACAATTGTATGAAAGTAATAAGGATGCACTATTGACTTTATATTATAGGTTAAATGCCTAAAATCAGTCCTCTCAAAGCTTATTGTATTATGTGCTTAGTGGTATCTTATAGGCAGCAAAACAGCCTCAGTTACCATGACAATCTCATCCCACATGCTTCGCTGAGAGTATGTTAATCTAAACGTACTCTGCTCCATACTAAGGCACACGCTTCTAGTCTAGTTGCTAGTTATCTAGCACGTCAACGTACTTGTATCCACCATATAAATAATGTAGAGGAAAGGCCTTCATAATCTTCCAAACGTGCCATAAGTTTGTCCGAACTATATTCTAAATCTCAGTAGGAACAATAAAATTACTCTTTATTGAGTCCAAGAGTGAAATTAAAAAAACATGTGATTTTGTTTTATTGTAGCTGTATCAATGTAAATACTTATTTATGTTCCTGTTTACGTTGTTATTTGTGTTATGTTTCTTCTGCGATAAGGCCGCCCATTGTGGACCAAATTGTGTTTCAGTGCTAGTATTAAAACTGTAAAGTAAAACTGTAATTTGCTTTAGTTGCAATAAAGAGTACCTATTCCATTCTATGTTCTTTTTTTAATTAGAGGCAGAAATACTCATGGAGCCGGTCCTCGTGCTTGAACACTCAATTAGGCGGGGTAAATCTCAACCTATCTTCACTTTATTACCTGACAACACGTATTTGCCTTAAAATTTGTTCATTAACTCTATCTATCAACACAATCGTACATAACTGAAATGACAAAATGGCACAACTCACGTCAAATATTGTGTAGTTGTGTATTGTTATTGTTTGTGTTGGTGTTGTTATTTTAGTTATGGTGAACACTCGCGATAGTTTTAAAAATCGTACAAACGTATTAAATATATTTTGTGAGTGTTGTCTAAGTCACAGTTTGTCAATTTATAATTATCATCTGATTCTTTTTCTTATGGCCGATCTAACCCTATAGTAACCAGTGTGTTCTACCATTATCAGAATACATTAGCCGCTCGTACGTGTCCTGACTGTGCGAATGTTCGTTCGTTTCGCTAGCGTGCCGGCGGCCGTAATCTGACCTCTCGCTGACCTGTGACCTCACAGGTGGATTAGATTGTATGGCGACTTTTGTAACTACGTCAGCTGTGATAGAATGTAGAAATAGGTAGTGCTATTTTAGAAATAATAATTGAACTGATTCATAATAATGCGCGCCCGAGCGTATAAACAAAGCAAAAGCTGCACACTAAATGTGAGATCAGCCTTATTTGAAAGTGGCCAGAAAGATATCAGATTTTTTAAAAATCATATTTTTTAGTTTCTAAAAGACAACCTTTAACCTTATTTTTTTTTTTATGTGATGAAGTAGAAGACGAACAAGACGCTCTCCTGATGTTAAGAGATAACGCTGCCCATAATCAGTACAGTGCTACCCGGGATTTCACAATCATGTGAAATTCTAGGAGCACTGCACCAACGCTTCTCACTCAAGAGTCATAAGATGTTAAGACTCTTTAGCCCAGTAATTTCACTAGCTATAGTGCCCTCCTACCGGAGCACAGTAATGTTTGCACATCACTGCTCAGGCGGTAGAATAATTGGCACTGTTGGGATACCCACCTAGACGACCTCCTGCAAAGGAAGTCTACCCCCGGTAAAACCTTTTACGTACATACGCAATAAATATCATTGCAAGGAAAACAAAATGAACAAATGGTTCTCCCTTTTTTAATCGATGTTTATAACATAAACTTATCCGTCAAGCGAAAGCTATTTACCTTATAAATAAGTTAATTTACCTCTGAGACGTAGCCGGACGCTTATCAGACCGCGCGCCATAAAATAAAAAAGTCTAGAGATAATCTGAAAACTTCAGATATTGAAATGAGTTGGTCGAACAGTTTACAATCTTGGTAAGCGGCAGGGTGTTTACTCTATAGAGAAAATTGTGGACTGACGCAGCGTAATTGGTTTGACAGTTATTGTATACAGGGTGTCCCAAAGTTTTTTTTTTTTTTTAATTAGACACCGACACATAAACTGACATCCTGCCTTATGATATGTGGTTACCGTCTTCTACGAACGTGTACAATACCAGTGGAAGTAAATAGCATGAAGGGATCCCTTACTGGCTTCATTGAACAATGTGCCGAATCACTGGCATCATGGGGTGTGGGTAGTAACTGAATACGGTCAAAGCCTTCCATCAATATAGCAAGTGGAGAAACCTTCTTTTCTTTGCGTGATGCTTAACTTTTTACGTTGGATCTAATCTATCAAATGTTGGCCCAACCGCTGCAGCAGAGAAAATTATATTATTTGGAAAATTTTGATACCTATTTAATTTTTTTTACTTTTCCCACAATTTTGGGACACTCAATACGAACTACAAGTTGTACGCGTAGAAGTTATTTCACCCTTAATACCTTCGAACTGAAGTCTGAAGTCCAGACTAACAAGCTGTCAACACGAATCAAGCGGGCGTTGACATTTCAGATGATATACTGCTGTCGCCGCCAGAAGTAACTAGACTATGTACAAATACAGAAGATGCGTGATATTTCAGGGTCAATAAATATTATAGAAATAGATAAATAGGTACCTATTTGTTAAAACATATTACTAAAACTTTAATTTAAATTCGTTTGATACTGAAAATAAGGTGATCAAACACTTCGGTTGGCTTCATTTAATCAGGCTTCCACTACAGGATTGAATTTATTTGTCTAATGTTAAAATATATCTGCTTTATTCATCTGTAATACACCTATTGAAACAAAGTATGATGGTATTTGTTTCTGGTCTGGGTGGTTTTCAATATCTATTATAAGTATGTATTTACAAAAGAAAAGTATAAAAGTATTATATCCGTTATCCTAACCACCATAATACAAGCATTAAGTTGCTTAGTATGGGGTTAGGTGGCGCTGTGTGAAATGTCTTGAAATATTTATTAAATATTATTATTATTTAAAAAAAAAAGGCCTAGATATATAATCAGGAGAATCATATTCATTTTTGTTACTATTATTGAACATTCTACAGCTACAAAAGACAATTCTACAGCTAAGTCTAACAAGTAGGCAGTAGTACATTAGCACCCTTCATACCTACGCCTCTTCTCTTTTTATACAGTCTCTATCAGCAATACTTTGTAGATTAGATTTGCCACTTTGCTTTCAGGTGCCTGCACTTAGATGAAACATAAATGTTAGGAATACTTCGAAGAAAAACATTTTTAGTGGTTATTTTTGTGATTTATTTAAATCATACATACATAGATGCATTTAGCGTTTTGTCTTTAATTTATTTATGTAGCATTACCTATGTAGCATTGAAAGACGCATTATGACTAGTGACTAGGGTAATTTACTGGAGTTATGCTGATGAAACATAGTTTTTTTTGCATAATATTAGTTATTTTACTAAACCTAAATATTACATTTTACACGTAAGCTCAATGTAAATACAGCTGCGACAAATATATTTTCATACTTTTAGCGGACTCGCAACACGGAACCACCATTACTATCCAGTCCACAGAATCCAGGTAATTGTCCCGCTGTCCAGTCCCACAATATCCTTTTTCTGTGAGAATTTTTACCTCATTTCCCTGGACATAGTCTCTGGCCAAGTGGCGTAGACGCGCCCTCCCGCCGCGCGTGCCGTAGAGACACGGAAAATGCTTTAGTGAATCTATTTACCTCTCCACTGCGCTGCTTTTTGTTCACCGTTTTATCAAATAATCCCGTAATTTCGGTGGTTTCATGCAATTTTTTGGTTGTCAGAGTTTAATATCCGTTTTTGGAGATTTTTTGGGGTTAATTTTGAATATTAGAGTATAAATGCACATTTTAAAACAATGCCTGTAGTTAGCTTAAAAGATTTGTGACATAAATCTAATAAATATATAAAATTTTGTCGAAATACCGTTGCGTTGCTGCAAAATATAGATCCTTTAGTTAGGTAAATAGTAGCTGTTTAATAGTGGCTGTTTTGTTTTTAGCTCTGAGGTTTCCACTTGAGCACCATTTTTACTAGAGGTGTAACGATATGCCATATGGTATTTTAAGCGGTAGATATAAAACCCCATATTGCGCCCAAATTCACTGTCCACTCGTCACCGACCAAATGGACGAATCACCAAATGGACTTTAAACAAAAATTGATATTAATAAATTATTCGAAACTTGCCATTCATCGCAACACCCAGAAGGATGAGTCGGCACAAATATTAACGAATATTTAATCCAACCGTTGCTGTATTTGAACGCAAATATCATTAGCTTGTGTCACGCCCCGGCTTCGCACGTGTTAACCCCTTCCTGCATGATTTTTTATATCTGAGTAAAAAAAATATATGTTGTGTAAAAATATAAATAAAAAGACACGTATTTTTTGAAATTTTAATAGGTATTTTCATATTTTCTTCAGATAATCAAGTTTTTCCACTTTGGTCCAATTATGGCACAGCATGCAGGAAACATACTTTATTTACATACATTTTAATTAAATTGTGTGAAATAACAGAAAACAGATTCAGGTATTATAACAGGAGGATGATTTCCCACTAATGTTGCATTGTTATTATCGTCAGATAGGTCGTCATCAGTGCTATAATCACCAACAGAGGAGCATCAGAAATTGTATTTATAATTCTAATGCATGATGTGCCAAAAAAAGACCAAGGGTAAAATTTATATCTGCATGCTGGTTCATATTTAGTCCATACCTAAATATCATGTTTTATGTAAAAAATACTACGAAAATCGAGAAGACTTACCTTCATCTAATAAATATCAGAGTCTTCCATCCAATAAGTATTTTTTCCTGAAGAAATTCGTGCAAAAACTATTTTTTTGGGAATTTTGAAATAGCTGTTGAGGCGCGCACTTGTTGAAACCGGTTCGACGAACTTCCAACTGAGTATTAGTTAAGGAACGCAATCAGAGATGGCGTGGTTAGTGTTTTGTATGGACATGTACGTTCCAAATGTAAGCCACCATGCACAAAATGCTATTACCCAGCGAAGTTTAGGAAATATGGATCAAAATACGATTTGGTTCATATATAGGCCAATATGTAGGAAAGGGTTAAATATAAACTTCCTCTTTAATTACTCTAGCTATTGCTGAAAAATATATAAAAATCTGTCGAATAGTTAAAAGGATCCATCGAGGACATATCCAATAGAGGGGCAATAGACAAAGTTTTCCTTGAAATAATTTTTTTCACAATTTGACGACTCCGCCCACTTTTCCTATTGGCTACGCTGGTTTTAGTGATGGCCAACGAAAAAGTTTCAATTTAAAACTCGATTATGCCAAATAATCGATTACAAAGCGATAATATAATATTTTTGACTAAGAGGCAAAACATACGCACGGTTGCAAATCTGATCTTTTGTTTTAAATGGTGTTAATGTCGGAAATCATAAAGGAAGACTTTTGCTTTCCAAAGACATTGTTAGTTCCGATTTCATCTTATAGCAAAAATAGCGTTTTAGTTTTAAACAAGTCAAATATAAAATACTAGCTTATGCTCGCGGCTTTGCCCGCATGGCAAAATCCTTTCTTAGTGGAGGTCTACGTCATTAACCCTATATTCCAAATTTCAACCCAATCCGTCCATCGGTTTAGGCTGTGCGTTGATAGATCAATAAGTCAGTCACTCTTTCCATATATAAATTTGGATTCTTAAAGACATCCGATTTATACACATGCATGCAAAGTTTAAGCTAAATTGAAAACTGGGAAGTAGATACTTGCAAGATTTGATTATAGACAACGGGACAGGCGAATGTAAAAACAGCTTGTGAATTAAATAAAAAAAAATTGCCCTCTACGCAACGCTTTCCAAATTACCTATTTTGTGGATGGTGGCCATCTTTGATTTTAAATTTATCATAATAATATTATATACTACATACTACTACTAGTCAAGCCCTTTCAACTTTAATTTGATGCCCACATTGACGGGATTATAGAGAAAATAATTAATTAGCTATTTTTTAGCGGCGGCCATCTTGGATTTTAAATGTATTAAATGTAATGCATATATTTTACTAGTCAAGTCCTTTCATTTCATACCCTTACATTTGACGAGGTTGTGAAGAAAAAAAATAATCCGCCAAATTGTAGCGGCGGCCATCTTAGATCGATTTCCACCAAACACGGCTAAGAAAACTCTCGACTACCTTTCGACTCTACTTTCAAACAAAAAAACAAGATCAAAATCCGTTCATCTGTACGGGACCCAGAACTAAGACAAAGTACATGAGTAACGATGCCACAGACAGACAGACAGACAGACACGTCAAACTTATAACACCCCGTCGTTTTTGCTTTGGGGTTAAAAAGAGGTCAGGTTTTTATGTTTTTGGTGAATAACTTTTAAAAAGAGTTTTCATTTCTTGTTCGGAACTTATTTTAGTCTATAACAAAAAATGACGTTTTCATGATGTGGATGGTATATTCTCATCCGCTCATAAAAAAGAAAATATTAAATTTGTAGAAATCTCGATTGAAAAAAAAAACAGGGGAATGGCAGCGGAGCATTTTTATATTTTAGCAAATTTTATATTTGTATATCAATACTGTAGGTTTTCAGTTTTCACTAACCTACTCGCAGCGCCACATGATGCGACTAAACAAGAGGTTATATGATAATATTGTAAATATTATAAATAATAGACATAATATTATAAAAGTGTCTCCCTGTTGTATAGATAATGAATGATACGTAGCTTTTTGTGCGCAAGTCTGACTCGCATTCGCCATTGGTTTTATATACCAAAATTACGAGATGATCTTTTGTCACGAAAAATGACGGTAACTTTACGCAACTTCACGTGTCATATTTTTTTGATACATCCTAAAATACCTACTTACTTTACTTTTTATTTATGTTAAAATTTCGTTGAAATCAAATTTTTAGGGTAGTTCCCGCGTGCCCCACTATCCGCCCCACTGGTGGGGCAGGTGAAACTGTCAAATAATTTTTGTGTCTCACGCACCCCACTGATCGCGTTTTGGTGGGGCAGGTTCTTCCAAGACACCATCAGCCTAAGACTACGAGAACTTTTCGAGATATTGATATTTTAATTTTGATAGCTGTCATTTGAAATGAAGATTTCCTCAAGACCCTTCATTTCTTCCATCACTTTCACATATTTGCAAGGTAGATAACAAGAAAAAGGTACCAGGAGATCATAATTGAAATGAAGTCGTACATACGAGTATTCGTTGACTTGTACTGCTTTGCCTGTACCTGCGTCTATTAATGAAAAAAAAACACATGTTATCCCATTCATATAAATTACACAAAGGTACATAAAAGTTCGAATTAATCAGGAAAGTGCGACTCAAATAACCGCAATACGAGATTTTAATAATTTATTATCAGATGGGATGATTTTCTTATGTGTTGTTTGTCTTCTATTTAGAAGTTCCCATGTACTATTTAGTACATAGTTCCTTATAATTTCTGATCTCTTAGTTCTTCGCAAAATATTTGCATTAATAACACCATTCATCATTTAGTCGTGCCCAATTAATTATATTTTTGCATGAGTTACAGCGCCCTGATGGGGCGCGTGAAGTGTACTTTTTTTTAATAATATCACCCGCCACACTAAAACGCAATCAGTGGGGCGCGTGAGAAGCAAAAAATATTTGACAGTTCCACCTGCCCCACTAGTGGGACGAATAGTGGGGAACACAAGAACTACCCAATGTTTACAACACAAGTGAATTAAATTAAAAATTCCCCCAACGCATTCAAAATATGTAATTTTGTGGTTGCAACCATCTTTTAGTTTTTCAGATGTTAGTTTATTAAAATCTGTTTTTTATAGTTTGTAGTTTTCTACTAATCAAACCTTTTCGTTTAATTCCCATGTTGAGGGAGTTGTGGAAAAAAATGTAATCACCATTTCATGGTGGCTAAGAACACTAGACTATTTCTACCTAAAAAAAACAATCTCAAAAAATCAAAAAAAATCCGTAATACAGAGACAGACAGACATGTCATACTTATAACACCCCGTATTTTTGCGTGGGGGGTTAAAAAATAAATTTTGACGTTACTGCCATGATAAAATTTTATGAGAATAACCCTCTATAAAAAATCATCTGCTCTAGTTGTCAACTTATAAATGACATGGACTTCAAGGTGACTGTCCATTATACCGTATCATACAATAATAATAATTGTCTTAGGAACATGCCAAACCGAAAAATAGTATCGGGCCCTTTTTACACTAAACGATTCGTGAATATTTAAATTCACCTTTGTAAATAAACGGCATAAACTCACAATTTTTTTTATGCATAAACTCATTATTTACTTTGGCTTCGTGCCGACTGCAGCTACTCCTTAAAGAAGATCCTCGTACAGGATCGAACCGGTCGGCACAAAGCCGAAATAAATACAACTGAGTTTATGCCGTTTATTTACAAATATGAACATCTGGCCCATGCCATTATTGCTCATAGCTCAAAATTAGGTTTAGGTAGATAACCGCATTATAGGTATATATACCACGGCAGTATTGTATGCATTGAAAAGGAAGAGAACATCGTTGCGAGCCTTGCACGGAGCGTTAACAATAAATATCGCTGAGAATATGTTGCTGATACTGACAGGTCTATGCATGGCATGCAATATTGTCAAACAACTGCGTGTAGGGACCAGAATGCAGTAAGTGTACGGGTTTATAGCCACGAATGATGACCGATAAAAAGATAATAATATAAACTTGTTTCCGTTATTAATAAAGAAAACTCATCAAAGTTCATCTGTTGCCAGTTCAACGAAAAAGGTTAACACGTAAAGATGCTTGAACATGTAAGCAACATATTATATTGATAGGCATGCAAAAATGAAAATGGTACTGCATTCTCGTGATTAGATTCTGTTTTGAACACGGGCAAAATACGAGAGAAAGAAGAAATGCAAACGGGCATATGGTACGGTATAGTGGGCAAACCCCTTAAAACTCATTTCTTGCAATGTTATTTTGGAATATTTTCTAATAAACATACACATTACACATTAGCTATTTTTAACATATTTACAGCTGAACTAATCAAATTTGGTATAATAGGTAGCTTAGGCTCTAGACAATAGGTAACAGTAGGTACTTTTCAATGGGTAAAACTGGATAGGAATAAATGAAGCTAGGACATGGGCCTACAGAACATATTATGCGCTAGTTGTACCTAAAGATGCATGCAATTAGACCTGGTCGAAGATGTGGTATTATGCATTTGTCCTCTAATCGATTATCATGCATCGATTCAATCGTCAAAATATTCACAACACTGGCTAAATACGAGTCAGTAGACAAGGATAGCTATTTGGAGAATACGCTTTATTAGAAAGAGAGGCAATTTGCCTGACCAGTATAACTTGATCCCTCGCTAGAACAAAAAATAATCATAATTTTGAGGATATTTTTACATTTCTGGGGATATTAAAATCGATTTAATAAATTTAGATATTTTATATGTATACTTTATTATATAATAATACAGTAAACAGTTTTATAAAAAAATAAGAAGTCGTGATTTTTTTGTTAAAGAGAATATTCCGTGAGGCCCGCGTAGTTCCTTAAACTGGCCGCTACTAAACGGCGCGTCACGTGGCGCTACGAGTGGGGTAGCAAATACAACCAGTGTTGATATACAAAAAATCCGCCGATGCCCTCCCCCTGAAAGGATCTAAGCAGACAGACTGCGGAAGCGTTTATTTTATACTAAGTAAAGATGCATGTAAATTCCATAAGAACTGATCGCATTAGGAACACATTGCCATCATCCGTGTATCCGTGTGTCGGAATATTCTAGGCACGCGTGAATAATTCTAGGCATACTTAGTGATTCATCCTCGACAGAACTGCACTTTCCATCAGGTGGGATGTGGTCAAACCTAAACCTATTTATTTTAAAAAGAATACGTTTGTAATAATATTATCTATACCTTAGACTCCACAGTCGCACATTCGCTTTACAAAATCGTATCCAAACGCGTGAGCATCCAAATTGAACCTAAATAATAAAACAGCTATTCTAAGAGTCGATTTAAAAACTTGCGTAGGTTTTCTTTGCGGAGGAAATGACCCGCTCCATGGCAATATGCGGCCGATGTGAGAGAGGAAATTATTTTTTGAAACTTCTGCTGTAGTTTAGCAATGTGAATTCTGAATGCAGCGGACAATTTGTAAACTATTCAATGATGCAAAGTTTGAAATCTTATTGAAAAATGTATTGAGAAGGTTTTTTCTCAGAGTGGTTAAAACCTGTTTCATAAAAAGCTATTGGAATGGAGGACATTATTAATTTAGTAGAGGATCATGTACCTAGACCTAAAAATATCTTAAGAATGGCATGGCAGGCATTCACCCACGACATACACTTATAACAATAATTTTAATTAATATTATTTATCCCTATAATTTATTTGTTGCGAAAATGACAACGAGAACCGCGAAAAAATAAGCACAATAAATGCTGAATATTATTAATTAGGCACAGTAATTGAAAGGTCATCCCCCAGTTGGTTAATTAAAAACCATATTGAAAACGCAGCTGACCCATCATTTGCCCCTCGTACGTTCAAAATATCAAAAAATTAGTTTATCAATAACACGATCCCTTATCATAATAAAACAACTACTTGAAAACAGCGAAGTCACGGTGTTCATTAGTCATTGACCTCAGGAACAAGACCCGGGGGCAATAATAAAATAACCCCTTTACGATGTGTTAAGTGGAAACGAATCATATCCTATCATCAATCATAATTCCTCCCTTTTTACATCGGCCGTTGAAATGGATTCCCACTGTTTTACTAATTTAATTTGACTGATGAAAGGTGTTGAGCTAATTGAAATTATGTTCAGAAATGTTCATAAAACCAGTTCAAACCATTACAGACAGCCGATTATATACCTTTAGCTTTGTGTGTCGTCTACTTATGAAACAATTTCATGTAACCAGGTTTGCAATAAAGTATTATTGTATTGTATTGTACAGTATTTTATATTTCCTCTCCCTGCGCTGTAGTTTTGAAGAGACTATTTTGTGCGATAATTTAATGGCCAATTGGTTATTTACTTATGTTTATTTGCGACTTATAGCTAATCACTTAAGTACCTATGTTTTAAGTTTGTCTTGTATTTTATCACTATTTCTTACATTTTTTTGGTATGCAATAAAGAGTTATCTAGTATGCCTGAGACCTTACCCAGTATAGAATTCGCCCTTTCTGAACTAGGTCTGAGAGCTCATCCGCATAATCGACTCGGGGACTTTGCACACTGCGCGTTTCTTCTATTTTTTTATTGCCGCATAGTGCAAACAATGTTTTATTAATAAACGTCCTTTTGAAAGGCAAGTGAGAAAGATAATTTACACTGCCAATATGAAAGACGAAAAGGTTAAAATTCTACATTATGGTCAATAATCAATAAATGTTTTACAAGTGCTGCTCCTGCCCTGGTGATGCAAGTATCCATACGCGGTTACCGCTCACTATCAAGTCATCTGCTTTGTTTGCCGACTATGCCATAAACAAATGAAAAAATCCTCATGAAAACACTCCCTAAAAGTAAACACACGTCTCATACGACCATCATTTTTAATTCAGAACGCGTACGCGCTGCAAAAGTGCAGACGTAATTAGAGATCAACACATTAGTAGCTACGAGTATGAGAGTGGCAGGTTAATCTCGTGGTGAATAAAAAATCAAGGGCCGAGAATATTATGGAGTCCGACAGTATCTCTTTATAACGTAGCCTGGATTTGGCGCTAATGGTTTTTCAGAGTACAGAAAATCTACCTTTTAGCCCCGAATTTTCGCATTAACGTAGAGTGGAGACATCTTTTATCCGTTTCGAAATGAAGCATAGTACGCATTAAATTTTAATTACGTGTGGTAAATGAAAACAAAGCATCTAGATTAGAATTGCCCTTTGTTAATAATGTGTTTACCAACTTCAGAGTTAATTACAATTTATTCTTTATCCTTGTTCCTGGCAGCGTCGGTCATTTTTGTTTAGGAGAGTGGTGTTTGGAATAAGGTATAAGCTTGATTCCTAGAATACTACTGGTTAACTCGGAGTGCGGTGCGGCGGTTTTGATGATCGGTCCAAGACCACGTCCTGTACTCTGTATTTTCCCAAATATTACAACGAAGAAAATGTAAATTTCCATGAGCTTTTTTTAGGGAATGGAAGAGACATTCCAAAGTACGGATGTGTGTTACACTATAGCTACACGCAGAATTGCACAGGTTACAATCAGCAGGAGGATAAAAAAAATATCAATGAAAAACCGCAAACCCATTTCAATTTATAACAACCTTCTTACATGATGTTTGTATATGTTTACACAAGTTCATTCGTACGAAACACGTCTCCAAATTCCGGTTACATTTTCCTCAAACGGACCAGTGTATTTGCAAGGCTGTTTCATTCTGTTCATTCGTTTCACATCAACCCGTCACTCAGCGGAGGGAAGGCAAAAAAGTTAGGGCAGTCGGGTGACTGGTGACCACACACACGCCCTTCGAATGACTGACATCTTGCCTTAAAGAAGCTCCATTAACCAACTTTAAGGGCTAAGGGCGTACCCAAATACTCCACGCAATAAATAATACGGACGAGACAGATAAATTATCTTTGACTCGCACAGAGCTACCCCCTGACAAATTGTCTGTCATAAAAGCTAAAAACAAATTTTGTTACAAAATGGAAAAGTTTGTAAATAACAAGTTAAATTGTTTAGCAAATCTTTGTTATTTTACATAATATATTCCGTTGGGGAGAGTTGTTGCATGTGGGAGATCTCTCTATTTTATTATTTATACATAATTCTTACTATATTTGAAGAATATTGAGCGAAGACCTTTTTCAGAATCTTTTAAGTTTTTTTGAGAAGGTTTCTTTGATGAGACATGCCCGATATTCGCCTTATGTTAGGCGTCAACGCCTGCCGATTACTGTTTAAGTTTGATGCGATACACGTTCTGTAGATTTATTATTCTGTATGTGGAAAACATCGACTACAAGCTACCTTTCACTAAGACGCACATTTAAATTCATTACTTGAAAACTTGATCGATATTCAAAACATTTTAACGAACTATGACTATGAACGTTAAGCATAACTTTAGACAACAAAAAAATAAGTTAAATACATTAAATACATAAACAGTGAACATACATACAAAACTATCCTCAGATTAACAATTTCTCCTCTATAAGAAGTATAATAAAAGCTACGCAGGGAAGAAGAACTAACATTAAATACTTAACAATTTTTATTTGAGTGACTCTCGAGTTTCAGTTATAGCTTTGAAATTTTTCTGCTTATAAAGTGAAATGAACACAAAAGTGAAGAGAGACAGTGTACGAGCCCTATAGAAAAAGCGTGGACACTGTTAAACTTTTAATTGCTTTTGACACGCCCTTTGGAGACTGAAAATGCGTCCTATGTAGAGTTTTCAAATTGAATCTTTTAACAGACCATAAATTTGGTAAACGATTTAAACATTTATTTGAGAAAGTTATGAAACTACAAGCGCCAATCGTAACATTTTATAATTTACACATTATGTATTTAATTTTAGGCTTTTGTACCAAGCGATTTTCTTGGGATGTATTGTAGAGTAGGAAGAGGGCAGGGAGAATTTCTATTGAGCTTTATTTCCACACTTTTGGTTGCAATATGCTATGGTTATACACATCTCAGCTTCTAACCAAACGTTTAAAACGGTTGTGACTAACGTTAAAAAATCTGCAGGGATGATGTTGTGGAAAAACGGACGACAACTGTCATTTTTTAGCCTTAGTGAGAGTCTCTGATTCTAAAAAAGAGGGCTTTAGTCGTAGATGAGGATTTCGGCTATCTGTACAAATCAGCTCCATACATTTTGCATTTAAAATGTGAGTAGAATCCACATTCAAAACAATAGTCAAAAAATGCCGTCCACATTCACCATAACAAGTGTACACAGCCCAGTGAAATTTGTCGAATTGTTCCATTTGGGAACAATATGTCATAAT
Source organism: Hemithea aestivaria (assembly GCA_947507615.1). NCBI lineage: Eukaryota > Metazoa > Arthropoda > Insecta > Lepidoptera > Geometridae > Hemithea > Hemithea aestivaria. Next base: position 9,886,817 of record OX382328.1, read on the forward strand.
AACAGTGGCGCCCCCCTTCCGTACGTTTGCATCAGTTGTGCCCCATTGTCCTATGCGATTCAATTAACATGAAACATGTCAAGCGTTGATGCGGACGTGTTCAATGCTTGCACTAATTACCTGCCTTTTCTATATTAATATACCTTTACAATTGATGTCAAATTCTCCATTGTTTGTTGTTATTATGATACATTATCTACTATATAAAAACAAGTGAAATTTAAAAAATACTTTTTAAAAACAAGCTTTAATTATTGTTATCATCTTGCATCATAAAGTACTCGTCAAGACGAATCAAATGAGCCCAAACTCGATGGGGTTGCGTTGTTTTATGACAGAGTTCCTTTGGCCACCTTCCAGCTCCATCATCAGATCAGCTCGATGTCATAAAAATATTGCATTGTCATCCGATTTACACACGCATGCAAATTTTCAGCTCAATTGGAAACCGGGAAGTGGGTCAAATTAAACTTGCAAGATTTGATTACAGACAGACAGACAGACAGACAGACAGACAGACAGACAGACAGACAGACAGACAGACAGACAGACAGACAGACAGACAGACAACAGACAGGTGAAAGTAATATAAAGCTTGTAATAAGTCGGGTTTTCCTTCCTGACGCTATAACTCCAGAACGCACGAACCGATTTCCACGATTTTGCATTCGTTGGAAAGGTCTCGGGCTCCGTGAGGTTTATAGCAAAGAAAATTCAGGAAAAATTTCAACAGACATTTCTTCATTTTTTAATCACCAAACGCAATGTCACATAAAACGAAGCCATCAGGTGGCGAAACGGAGTTCGCCGGGTTTGCTAGTTAACTTATATAAATATCCGTTGTCTAGCTTGTTATCGGAGGCCAAAACCGATTTTGGGTTCTCGCGGCAACCCAGTAAGTAAGCTGTGTCCAGAGGTTTTAACTTTAACCACGGTAAAGGTATATACTTTACCGTGTTTTAACCGTTGAAAAGTAGACTAAAAGTGAAAATATTAATACTTTTTATTGAGATCAAATTGCCATTATACCTCTACACATTAAAATTACTATTTGAAAATAACAATATAACTAAATAACAGTATCGATCATATGCAATCTTTCAAGCAACCAAGATTTGGCACAAGAACTAATCCATACGCAGTATAAGGGTAAATCCTGAGATCGGGCGTATTTAAGTGATTCCCGTGGCAGATTTTAAATCAAAGTTTTATTGAATTTTACATGTAAAACATCAAATTTCCCATAATTATAAGCATATCCATCAAATAGGCATCATTATAACTTGTTTTGTTCAGAAGATATTTAAATTTAAATTTTTGGTGCCATGGGAATCAATAAAGTGTGGCATGGGAATCAAAATTAAAACTATTTTGTTTGAATTCTATGTTATTATTTAAATATAGATCTCTACATACTAATCATATGAAATAGAAATGATTAAAAACGGTGATCCAAACAAATATACACCAAACATAAAGTATTAAATAGGTCTATATTGACTTTCTATATAATAATCATGTAAACTAAATAAAATCAACGTATTGCTGTCTTAAACAATGTAAAAATATTGAATAAATAGTCCTAGAATATGAGATTAAATTCTCAGTCACAGTCACTGACAGGATTCACTCCAGAAGCTGTCATCAGATTGTACATTTATCATTAGTTAGGTTGATCTGGACTGAAATTGCAGTCAGCCCATAGTTTCGTTTTATTTTTTCATCATACATCATCTCAGCCATAAGACGTCTACTGCTGAACATAAACCTCCCCTTTAGACCTCCATATATAAAACCGGTGTTGGAAGCGACCTGCTTCAAGCGTCTTTCAGCGACCTTAATAAGGTCGTCTGCCACACTTGTGGGAGACGTTCTACGCTGTGTTTGCTTGTACGTGGTAGGCACTCGAACACTTTTCGACCCCATCAGCCATTCGCTCTACGTGCTATGTGGGCTACCCATTACCACTTCAGCTTCCTGATCCGCGGAGATATATCAGTGACTTTGGTTCGTCTTCGGATCTCCTCATTCCTGATTCGATCACGTAGAGAAACCCCGAGTATAGCCCTCTCCATAGCTCGCTGAGCGACTTATTTTAATGTGAGGATATAATGGTGCCAGAGCATAAGCCAGAGCGGCTGTCTATTATAGTACAATATAAAAAATATCTGATATAATATACAATATAAAAAACATCTGAAATAATTAAATATACAAATATAAACTGTCAAAATGCGACTTCGCTGTAGTTGGGTAAAAAGTGAAAGAATGCGCTAGAAAACTCAGGAGAAAATTGATCACCGTGGTAAAACGCCATGAGAATCAATACCATGGAAATCAAAATTGTATAGTTTTTTGTCAATATTTTTAAATACCATAATTATAGACCAATAATAATAAAATATATGATAAACAATACCCTTTTCCTAACTGCACACCCTAGTCAAAAAACCGTAATGGATAAAAAAATATTTTTAAACATGGAAAAGGTAATCAATGATCTAGTGAACCAAAACCACGGTAATCAATTTCTCACCTTCGTAAATCCAGTTTAAAACCACGAGAGGAGTAACATTTCTTCACGATGTTTAGAGCGCAATTGAAGTTAGCCAACAGCGTGCGTACAAGCTTCTAAGTTTTGTGGCTTGTGAAATGTGAGTAGTTATGTCGCGCGCCATGGAAATCACTTTTTGTCCGGGGACAAACCTAAATTTGTTATTTTTTCTAAAACTACGCTGTGTACAGCCTTCGCGTATTTTTTTGATCATATAACAGTTCACCCTTTACAGCTTAGATCACAGCAATTAATAAAATTCCGTTTATAAATTGGTGTAAAAAATATATTTTGTTCCAAAAAAGTGTAAGGGACACCCCATGGTAATCAAATTTCAGGGCTATAACATTTTTTTTCAGATACTTGCAGCTAAATTTAACCTTATATCTATCATGCATTAAGTAGATTAAACCTTAAACTAACAGAAAAAAAATACCCTTGGGTAGAATTTTTATGTTACGGGTAGTTTATTCCCCCAGACACGTAAAATTTTGTCTCTCAGGATTCACCCATAACTATAAATACCAAAAAAATGTATTAACAATATAAATGCACACACAAATATATTCAAAATACACAATATTATATTACATTTTTTTATGTAATAGGTGACAAACAAGCAGACGGCCCACCTGATGGTGAGTGGCTACCGTCGCTTATGGTTACCTGCAATACCAGAGGTACCGCTGGTACGTTGCCTACTATTCAAACACACATAATAATACATAATTAAAGCCTATAAATATGTTATTCCAAGATCATAGTTAACACTAAACTAAATTTCACACTGAAATCTAAAGATTTATTATATTAATCACGACATATTTGTCTCATGTTAATAAGTAAAATCAAAGGACGTATAAAACAACACAGACACACCACCTTGCCCATAAATTCAAATTAACCAAACAAAACACCATCCAAAGTATACAATTACAAAGAATAATAGCCAAAAAATCTGCCATTAACGACCGCCGGAACAAATCATGCGTCTATAACCAATCCTCTTACGCTAAGCCGCCGGAACCCTCGCATAAGCCGCGCAATGGAGATATGATAGACGATAGACGATATTAATTAGATGTCATTACGTCTTATGCCATTTCATTGTGATCCGGATACCCCGGACTCGAGTAGTGTTGCCATGGTAACGCCACGTCTTGGGGAAATTTTACGCGACTTCGGATGATCGACTGATTTTAAGGAAATATGCTGCTAAAAGATGTGGGAAGAATTAAGTGGGTGTATCTACATATGCGACAAAGTGAATTACTAGTATAAAATAATATTTTAACAGAAATTAGTCCATTCACATTTACAGTCATATGATGTGGGTTATGTGTTTCAATGAGTTATGAATGTTACACATTTTTCTTTACTTTTTTTTACGCGTTACAAATTAAACGGTTCTCATTTGCTAAAAAAAATTAAAGTAGTGATTCCAATACACGAACCGATGATATATAAAAATATGTTTTGATTTTTAGGTTAACCTATTTAATTTAATGTTACTGTAACTATGTAAAATACTCTTATTATCATCATATTTTTTGGATACTATTCGTAATAATAATTGTTCTAAAACTCAATGATATCTTTGAAACGACATTTCGTTTATCCAGATCTAAAGAATACAATGTTTCACTGGTATCAAATTTCATCGTCAAAAACTAAGCCTCGAAATCGTAGCAACAGTAAGCGTACGCCTCCGTAGCAACGGTCTCGTAGCCTCGTAGCACGGTCTACGTGCGTAGCTGCACAAAATGGCGACCACTACCTACTTACACTCCCCTACACGAGGCCCCTCTACTTTCTCAGATGAACCGTAATAAAACCTCACCCACAGGTTAAATACAAACAAAAAGGTTTTGTTTACCTCTACACATATATTATGTCTAATAGAAAATTATTATAATTACTCATTGTTTTATTAAAACTTATTGTTTTTTATATATCACATTATTGTTTTTTATTCGCGTCAAATAAGTCTTTGACAAAACAGTTTAATAATATTGAAGATTACTGCTAATTACTGCTAAGATTGCTGCTTTTCCCTGTTAACAGAAAAACTTGAAAAATGGGAACCGATTGAGCTGAAATTTGGTAATTTTCACACCAGATATTCAGAGCATTTTGAGATGATATTAATATTAAACTATTATATAAATACTAGGCATGTTGAGATTCAAAAACTAATAACATAACTGCTCTCAGCAACACTGCTCATACTTTTGAATGTCAAAACACTGGTTGGCATTGAAGATGGGAAATCGTGATGTTAACAATCGGGCTCGTAATTTGCTTATATTTTCAATGATTTATATAAAAAAACCGGTCAAGAACGTGTCGGACTCGAGCACCGACGGACGGTCGGACGGACAACAAAGTGATCCTATAAGGGTTCCGTTTTTTCCTTTTGAGGTACGGAACCCTAAAAAACTAGTGGACCCGCGCGCACTTTGTTACGTCTAATTGAAAATTATCAGTATTTCTTTACTGTAATAATGAATGTTTTACACATATAAACCCTCCTTTTGAATCACTCTATGTATTAAAGAAAACCGCAAATCCGTTGCGTAGTTTTAAACATACATAGCAACAGACAGACGGAGGAGATGACTTTGATTTATACCATGTAGTGATACTACAGTTACCTAATAAAAAAAACAAGAGGCAAATCCAATCCCTGACTCGTGGTAAATTATTCACTCTATACACACATTTTTTTAAAATAATTAAGCTTGAAATGATAAAATTATACATTAAAATAACCGTGTTAGTCACACATACTGCAAATGACAAGATAGGACACACCTAGTTTACCCAAAAAGTTAAAGTATTTATACTGATCTAGTTAAAAAACGCTCGAAAAATGTTTAGCCATTTTTAATTACATTTATAGGCTCATTCTCATGGAATCGATTCTCATCGTCACCTTCATGGCAATTCTTATTTATTGCTTATTTGTAATGTTTGTGTATAATATTGTATAGAGCTGGATAACACGAGTAAACTTTTATATAAACTATTTAAAAATCGTACGTTTCATTTTGAAGAAAAACAGTTTTTAAAATTTCGGCGCCACGAAAGTGATTCAGTCATTATTTTTTTACAACTTTTTCAAGTAAAACCCTTTTAAAAGACTAAATCTACCAAAAATGTACAATAAAACGACATTCTACGTAACAACAAACCTCACTACAGAAAAAAATATATGCGTTATTTGAGATATTACTTTACCTTTCACTTTACTTTTTTATTAGTCAGAAATTTGGTATGCATGTATTAAAGCACTAACATAATATAGATAAGTACTTTTTACTTGGTAAAAAGGCCCTTTCTAAACAAAACAATACAAAAAAATCACATCCGTGGCTTAAAAATCACCTTCATGGTAAGAAACGCTATGAAGGTGATGCCACGCTGGTGACGAAAATATCCCTTTTTGGTGAAATTCTGAAAAGTTTAGGTATAATGTATAAAATAAAATACTACATCTTTATCTCGCACATTTTGGCGTTTCGAAAAGCTAGCTTTGATTTAAATAACTAAAATACAATGCATAAAAATGTTGTCCATGCAAGTGATCTGTACACTCATGAATAAATTGAAATTTAGCAATTATATTTTTTCCCACGGCTCGATAAGTCCTAGATCCTACTTCTACGATTGCAATACATGGCCATCATTGAAATGAATCGATCTCTGTATTGGATTGTTGATTTTGTGTTTAACAGCAGCCGTTAAACTACGCAAATTTAGAGCACCTAAAATCGTGTGACCGCCGCATTATGTCATTTTAAATTCAAAGTAATAATGAAAGGCTTTTTTTAGACTGTATACCGTAAAGTGTATTTGTTTGCGAAAATTTTGGTATATGTTATATACATATACACCGAAATTTGTCAAAGTAGTGCCCAAATGTTTCACTACAACGGAAAGTGTGACACCAGGAGAATACGAAACAAGTGAAATTTAAAAAATACTTTTTAAAAACAAGCTTTAATTATTGTTATCATCTTGCATCATAAAGTACTCGTCAAGACGAATCAAATGAGCCCAAACTCGATGGGGTTGCGTTGTTTTATGACGGAGTTCCTATGGCCACCTTCCAGCTCCATCATCAGATCAGCTCGATGTCATAAAAATATTGCATTGTCATCCGATTTACACACGCATGCAAATTTTCAGCTCAATTGGAAACCGGGAAGTGGGTCAAATTAGACTTGCAAGATTTGATTACAGACAGACCGACAGACAGACAGACAGACAGACAGACAGACAGACAGACAACAGACAGGTGAAAGTAATATAAAGCTTGTAAAATGGCCCCGTTTTTGACCTTTCATGTTAAATTGTTGTATTATTTTTTGCGTCTATTATGACAATCTTTATTTATTTTGTAGCTTAATATATGTTTTATCTACCTTTCCAAAATTGATGTTTCTTTCTTTAACCGTTTAGTAAATATAACCGTGTGACCATCAAATTTGACCTAAAATGAGAATGAGCCTATAATAGAAACGTGTTTCGCTTGTAATGTCCTAAATATATTAATTGTAAGGTCAACGCCCTCGTTCGTTCACCCAGCATAAAAAACTACAAAAACAAAGAAACAAATTAATTTCGTTCAAATGTACCAGAAAAATAACATTTAGATTTTTATAGGCCGGTGGCCAGTGTCTTTATTATTTTTTTATTTATCTAATTATTGAAGTGAAACTTCTTTATCGGCGTTGGAGTTAGCGTTGGAGAGCGGTTACGCGTCACATTTCGGTTACGCGTCACATTTCGGTTACGCGCCATCTTTTGTTTCTTGCCCCTACCACGGTTGGTTAAGACGAAGAGTACTTTCAATTTCTCCAATGAACATGAATTTAAAAAATTTATAAATTTAAAATTTAAATTTAATTTAATTAAAGAAGCTTCACTTCTTACGTGTGTACACTAGTACACGCACATATTTTTTTTTATACAGGATTCTTTCAGTTTATTTAGTTTTGACTACAGATTTTTGGTCCGTAACGTATTTTACATTGGAAGACGTTTGTTCGAAGAACGACTGAGCGAATGCACTTTATTTCGAAGAAACCTTTGAAAACAATCGTTGCATCGATTGAACGATTCATCAAATATTATATTTTAACCGTTATTAGACTGCTTTATTATTTAGGTGATAGGGTTTACTTGACATCTTGTATGAAGATAGTATAAATAAAAGTTTGCTTTATATTTCTGTTTGTTTGGTAACATTGATTTTCAGTCCCGGGACTGAAACACAGTAATGCCTTTACACTACAAACTTACTGTACAATTTACAAACTCATTTGAAATTCTTTTTTGTACATTTTAAAAGTGTTCTTCAAAAAAAACTCTGGCCATAAAAACAATCTGCTCGTTATAATCAGTCAACTCATATTTACTTGTTAAAAGACAATTATTGTCTCTTATTCAATTAGCGGATGCCACTAAATTTACTTGCCTATTAACGTTGTCAACGTACCGAAACTGCAATTACCTGCGTTATTGCAACCCAAGGGGTGTCGTGTCGATTACTGAAAGTCTACCCAGTGAGACAATTTGCGCTTATAGTATAATATCGCGGCACTCATTCCTGCTAAACGTAATTGTCTAACTTTATGTTTGTTGCCGTAACTGTTGCAGCTCGGGACTTTGTTTTGAAGACCCAAATGTAATACTGCGAAGCACTTGGTTGAGGCGACGTGTGATCAAAATGCTGGGGTATATTTGGCCCAACGTCCCTATAAGTATTGCCATCTAACGTGGCAATGCTGCCAACATTCTAGGCACGCCACCATCTGACAGTGGTTTGGAGCACTTGGATTTTCTTTAGATCGGCATGTTGCCCATCTGTGGTTAAAAAAGTGTTCTTGACTGCTGTGGTAGCTGTAGTATTGTTAGCTTGTTTTTTCTCATAAAGGCATTTGTCACAAAAACAAAATACTGTGAATGTAATATACCAGCGGTTCGCTTAAGCCTACGTCACACACAGATGTTAGCTTTAGCGACCAGTGCGGTGCAAGTGCTTACAAATTCTAACATTACAGAAATTCCTTCCCGGATCGCGACCGCTTTTCTGTACGTACTTGATTCAGTGTGTGGAGTTGGCTTAAGCGATACGCTGGTAGGTTGCACATTGCATATTTTATACTAGAATTATTCTAGATCATTTAAATCGAAAAATTGTAAAAAATTGTTCTATTTTACTTTTACGAATGGGGCCAGCAGTAGTTGAGAGCTATAAGACAAAAAGGGAAGAAAATCATCAAAGCTAAAAAGCAACACGTCTACCCAGATATATTGTCGACGCTCCAACCAGACGGTGAATTAAATTATGTTTTAAAACTGCGATATCGGAGCTGGAAGTGTACTGTAACGCACCATTTCACGCGTAATTTGATATTCGGATGACAAATTAGTCGACGGCCGGTACTCGCGCGTCGCTCGGCGTGAGGTGAAATTACAGGGAAGCGACAGGATTGGAGGGGGCTTGCTGCTTGTCTCGCTCATGATAATAATTGGAGTTTATACTCAAATAGAACAGCTTTCCTTTCTAATGGTATAGTATAGAGATGTAGGGTTAAACAATCTTATTAAGTTTGTATGGCTAAAACAACCATAGCCATCCATGTTAGCAACCATGGTTGCCATGAAGCGTTGATGGCCAAGGAGTTGAGTGGTGCAAATCTGGATCACCAAATCCCCGCACCAATTTTTACCTATAACTAATAAAATAAATTAGTTATGTGCGGGTTTTCCATTCGCTTTAAGTACTGGTGGTAGGCATCGGCCGTTGCTAGTTACCACCTAATGGACAAAACGGTGTCGCCATGCGGTCATTATACGACCGTATCCCGGTATGATGCTCAGTGCAGCCAGAGAGGGATTTATCCCGCCTTGTAGGTTTAATCTGATACCATCTGCGGCCGCATCATCTTCTAGCATCACGCGGGATCGTGGTCAAAGCCAAGTATAATGAATCGTACCTTCATTGTACCAGAACTTGTCAATCAACGTAGGCTTATTGACCTGTATATTTTCACTCCCTGCAGCCCGCTCACATTTTACCTCCACTCTTTTCCACTGCCGGCAACTTGTCGACTCTAATTACGGTTCCTTTTAACACACTCCACTTTGATTCTAAAGCTCACTAGATTTAAGAACCATTGCTAATTTCCATCTATAAATACGCTAATGGAACTTTAACGCCTACATATTTATTCGAAGTGCAGTAAACGACTTAAGTAGCAGCAACCTGTGCTTTAAAGCGCTCTATTAACTTAGTCTATTACCTTTATTTTATGTTCCATGCCTACATTCTACATGGATATGTAAAACAGGAAAATGGCATTTGGTTTTCTTAACGATGCGATACCTCTTTACGATAGTTTTTTTTTTTTTTTTTTTTCTTCTTTTTTTTTTAATCGTGATTAAGATAGTTAAATTACTTAGGTACCTAAATACTATAATATTGTTGGATTATTCAGTTCTCCTCGTTTTCCAGTTTTTCTTGGATAGTTTAAATATCATTGATAGTAAAGGGTTTCAAAAGGGGTCCAATTCTTAAAGAGCGAAGCGTTCCACTAAACATTTGGAACATTTTACGAGTATTTGGTTATAAAAATGGTTGAAATCTACGAGTTCTCGTAAAATTTTAAATCATTTGTTTCTAAAAGCTTCTTTTGTTTTTATCAAACGATCTTAATATCAAGGATATTATATTTTAATTTTGACAAGTATTTTATTATACGGAGGACCGAGTTGAGTGGCGTGCCATGGGGGAAGCCTATGTCCAGCAGTGGACGAACATAGGCTGATGATGATGATGAAGTATTTTATTTATAACTAGCTTATGCTCGCGGCTTTACCCACGTGGAATAATCCTTTCTTAGCGGAGGTCCACATCATAACACCCATCTATATTCCAAATTTCAAGCGAATCCGATCAGCGGTTTGAGCTGTGTTCCTTTTAAATATTTAGAGTAGCGGACCCGCGCGCACATCATGACGCGTACCAGAAAATGAATTTTAAATATCTAAGAATAGAAGCAGACAGACAGACGGGATGCGACTTTGGTTTATACTATGTAATTACAAAGATTACTACTTTTTGTCTTTTCAGCTACACTTCTTACTACTTCCTCTGTCATACACACGTTCGCGTATGTTTCGAGAATTACTGAAGTAGCCTTTCTGATTTTATATCCAGCCTGCCTGTCAAGTATTTTATTTATTTTAAAGACAAAATATATCATGAAATTCGTAAAACAGACCATTTCAGTAATGACCCGCTTCCCGTCTCTCGCGGTAATAGGACGCCCGTAATTACTGCTTGCTTGTAAAGCCATCATCTTATCATCTCCGAAGGGGTATTAGCGAAAAACACGACCGAACAGGGAGAGGGGAGGTAGACTACACCACCAAGACATAGTGACGCTATAATGCAGTGATTTGGATCCTTACATATAACACAGATCTATAAAGATATAGCTAGAAATAGAGATAGAGCAAGTAGATCCTCCTCCTCTAGTCGTTCGCAAAATTCTGAGCGTCGTGATGAGCCCGCCGTAGCTTTTGGTTGATAATTTGCCGCCATTTTTGACGGCCCGCAGCACAGTGCATAGCTTCGGTCATTTTATGTCGAGTTGTTCGGACACCTGATCGGACCATCTCTTGGCTACGACCTCTAGCGCGTTTGCTGACCTCCTTGCCTTTGATCACCAGTCTTTCCAAATTATCGGATGGTTTAAGTAGATAAAACGAAGTTGCTTCCCGCGTCTCTCTGTACATAGGGATGTATCTTATACTACACGTCTTTTAAAACTACGCAACGGATTTTGATGCGGCTTTCATTAACAGATACTGTGATTCAAGAGAAAGTTTTATATTATGTATAAGTTTATATAGTATATAAACCTAATAATATAGTAGAAAACACTGATAATTTTCTTTTGACTGACTTCTCAGTATTTGTCACGCCATGGTTAAGGTCTATTTTCCGGCATCATTTTCCCAGAAAACAAACTAAAATCACCATTGCACCCAACGAATTAGGGAAATAATAGAAGTCGAACACAGCTCAAAAAGTGATTCAACGCAAAGTACAACTATATGGGCGGGGCGTAAAAAGTACAACTCACCCGCCGCTCAGTCACACAACACGCTCAGCGACAGATGCACGCATCGTTTGATATTTAAAAATATCCAAAATAATATAGTTAACGGACAAAAATGACCTTTTGTGTGGTAAATTGGTGTAAAAATGGAAAGAAGGCAGTAAAAAGCAGGAAAAACTTATCACAGCTAACTAATATTAATTTAAACCAAATTATATAATTTCGATTTTAGTTGACATTAAATACATAAAAATACAGGGTAAACTAGGCATGGCTGAAACAATGTTATTTTAGTCGTTTATTGCATTCGCATTCGATTAGGTAACGTTATATTTATTTTGTATACTAGCTAAACCCACGGCTTCACCCCCGCTACAAAAATGTTATTTTTGTAAAATAAATAAAAGCATTTGTTTTTGAATTAAATCAATAATGACTTTTGATAAAAGTCTAAAGAAAGAAAGAAAAAACCTCTAAAGTGAAGAATTCACCTGACCCGGCCCCCCCGGCTCGGCCTGATTCGACCTGATTCTGGCATCGCGCTTTTATCACCGCACGAGCCGACACCGATCGAAAACCCAGGTTTATACGACTAATGTCCAATTATGAAAAATTACAAATATTATAGACGTCCAATCATAAAAATACCCATTCGGAAAATAGTCCACTCATAAAAATGTCAAATCGTAAAAAGGTCCAATTTGAAAATTGTCCATTCTAAAACGTCCATTCGTAAAAATGTCCAATAAAGTTTTATTTTATCCGTGGTTCTATCAATAGCTAATCCCGTAGTCCTATTAAAAGTGTCACGTACCTAGTGAACAATCTTTATTTCCAATGCAATGACAGCTGTCAAACTTAAAAACGTCAATATCTCGAAAAATACTCGTCCTAAGCAGACGCTGTCATAGAAGAAATGAAAAAACTTTAAGATCTTCCAGATTTTGAGATTTCAAGTTTGACAGCTGTCATTTGAAAGGTAGATCTCCCCAAGACCTTTCATTTCTTCTATGACAGCGTCAAAAATAAACCAATTCGTGTTGGACATTATTCTTAATTGGACATATTTCATTTTGGACCAAATTCATGTTGGACATTATTCGTGTTGGACATTTTTCCTAGTTGGACGTAAGCCATGCTGGACCACCATATTAGTGTTTAACCAAATTAATATTGGACATTAATACTAGTTGGACATTTTGGATTTTGGACATTTGTCGTACAAACCGATAAAACTTATTCCATATTCTTTTTGGGGATTCTAACCACCTCTGTACCAAATTTGGCAATTTTGCCATTACCTTGTCGAATGCTTCATTCTATGGTTGTACTCCTCATGACATCCCGCATGGTTGATGAGATATTCGCTTTGTTTCAAGCATACCCAGGTTACTCTAGTCTGACATAAAAGAATATATATGAGTTGCCCGTATGGCAATACCAAATTTAACTATAAACAATTTTGATACTTTAATTATTTAAAAAAAATTGCTACGGTATTTGGTCATTGACCTCTGTTTAATCAGATAAGTAGCTCTGGCGCGCAAAAGTTACACACATACTCAACATAAACCAGACATGCGTCTAATAATGATACTTTTATAAAATGATAATAAAAGACGATGTGTTATATGACACAAATATAATATTAAAAATACATAAAATAAAATGATAAATCGTTAATTTAAGGTAATACAATTCTTTATTTTTTGCGACGGGGTGGTCTTTTCGATGTCTCGTAGTTCTAGTAGTCGATTAACTCGTAGGCGGGCATTTTCCTTTATTTTTAATACTTTCCAAAACAAATTTTCTGACTGATGATTTCGATTCGCCTAGAAAATACAAAATAAATAAGATTAACATCATTGTTTAAAAGTAAAAAAGCGTACCAGTATGGTAACAGTAAAATAGGTGCCATGAATATAATGTTAAAAGAAATTCCCAAATAAAGTAATTGTATTTATACTTGTACGTAGGGACATCTAATACATTAAAACAAAATAAAAATGCCAAGTGCAAGTCGGACTCTTTTAAATTGAACTCTTTCTATGAAATATATACAACAAAAACGGAAAAAAGCACTTGGTTGTTTGGTAGCCCCTTTTTTATTTTATTTCTATTTTTAGTATTGCAACAAAAATACATCCGTGAAAATTTCAACCTTCTAACTATAACGGTTCGTGAGATGACAGACAGACAGACGAACGGACAGCGAAGTCTTAGTTATATGGTCTCGTTTTCCCCCTATGGGTACGGAACCCTAAAACACAATTTTTCATACATATAATAATAACATTCCTGCTTCTCATTAAACTTGGACAACATGAAAAGTATCAAAAATTGTCAGTCAAACTATAATATATTTTATGACTTTACTTGTAAACAAATAGATAACACAAAATAGTTATTTATGGACAAAATAACGATTATTTTACGTTTTCAACGATGAGATTCAATGAGCTTGATGATGTACTGTTAATCCAACTTAAACGTACCTGATATATACGCTGTTCTCTTAAAAACACTTAGCCAAAGCAGCAACCACTTTTCTATTTGAAATTGCTGCATACGCCGTATATATACATTGTGTAATTCATTTGGCAAGCACCGCCACGGATTATTTTACACATTTTTATCAATATTATTGTAAAAAAACTTTGAAATAACTTATTAATCACTAAAAATACGATCTGCTGTTGTTGAACTGTAATTGTTTACATTTTTTTTGTCAAATTTGATAGAAGTAGTTTGAAAGAAATAGGTAGAATGTTGCCATTTTTATTTTAGATTTTTCTCATTAAATTTGTACTCCTTCGTTTTGTCCATCCCGTTTGCACATGTTGATTGAATATTTCTGTTTCACTCAACACTATCCGACTAAGTAAAATGACACCCCAAATGAATGAATGGGCGAGTTCATGTACGGAAAATAAATTTAGCATGGTTATGCCTTATCAATGTCCGTGTGTCGCGTGAGTATTATAATTTAGTGGTGTGAGTTTGGGACCACGTTTTTGCGGAAAAACTAAGGGAGTTACAGGGAGTTGATTGCACCATATGAAAATCATTTCATAGCTCTTCATTTGTTTAACAGTTTTGCAATGATCTTCTCCAGTGAAACGTCTATAAATAAACCACTTTGATTGAAAACATTCGAGTTGCGTCACTGACTCCGCGTGCGTTCCTGCGAAGCTGCGGGATAGAAGACAGCCGACTTAGATGGTTATTAATATCTGTAGTCTCGGAAATAAGCGACGGCCTCTCAAAGGGTAGACGTCAAAACAAGGCAATTATGAAATAGGGTAATTAAGTTTATACGTAATCTCTTGTCTCCGCTTTAATGTTCCTGAAAAAGTTTGAGTGAAGTGAAAATTGGAAGTTAATTTAAGAACTTTCAAAAGCTATTTTTGATACTAATATTGATTATATTTCAATATCACCTCAACCATCACCATTATCATTTCTGTTTTATTATCTCTTTTAAAATCGTATTGTCCATATAAAGCTATTGTTGCACGTCACTGCTGTACATAATGTCCTTAAATTTGCTTCCAGCCAGGTTTTCTGTAAGAGATTGATTTATGCGATAAGACCGCCGATTGTTTACCTTTAACTTTGTATTGTAGTCTAATTATTTCCTATGTATATTGGTATGCAATAAAGTGTTATAATACACTACCTACCATATCGTTTTCGAAAATAACAGTCGATTTTCTCGGTTAAATTTACTACAAACGATATATTTTAGCAAATTCTTCCACTTTCCGAGTCAGCCGTACCGTGTAATACAAAAACACATTACAAAAAAGTACAGACATAAATCGTTTAGTCCCTCAAATCCGTGTTTAGGCCGAACAAGCTGCTAACTTGCGAAAACGCAATAACGTATTTCATAAGGAAACGATACGTCAGAAATATTTCAAAGTGCGGATTTGCTGCAATTCCCGCTCACAGCAATTTGGATACTGTAAAGGGGTGGCTCAAGTGTACGTTTCGTGACCTCTGCCTTTGACAGATACTGTTGTAATCCACCATTACATATCTTTCACGCTGAGATATTCCTATTAAATCCCGTCATCTACCTTTTATGTTATCGATGCTCTTGCTTTTTTTATTGACTACTATTTATTTGTATCAAAAAAAAGATGGCGACAACGTTAAGCCAGGGACATTAATTGAGTACGATATTTTCTTTATCTGTTATAGACCTAAAAATAGACTAATTCGTAGTTTTTAAAAAGTAAATCCAAATTATTAAAATCAACTCGATTATGTCCAACTTTTAACAAGTATTCGAATAATTTAACAAGACATGGATACCAGTAAATATCGAATTCAAAAGAATTTTTAAATTGCTACCCGCGGCGCCGTCGAAACTAAACTTGTAAGTCTTTTTGTCACGCTTTGACTCACTTTGATACTACAAAAAACTTAGGGCAAAAGTACGCGTACATTTATGAAGGCTAAAAGAACAATTTTGTTAGGTGCCCGATGAAGATTCGCCGACTTCAAAGAACATTTTAACGACGCCTTCTCTTTCACTTTATTGCCTTTTAAAAAGTATCGCGAAAATTTCTCTCTTTGCTACTTCAAACATTATTATTAACGGAACTAAAAATTGAAATGGCTTCGCAGACGGCGTTAATAATTTTGTATATAAAGTGGTTTCTGTTACCAAATCATAAAGCTAAAGGGTTTTAATATTACAAAACCGAACCACTGTTTATTATTCTTTTGAATCTCTTTAATATCTGGATATTAAACATTTAATGGTCTTTGCTGTACATTAATTATGATTCCCTTTTAAATCAAACCCTTGGGCTTTATATTCTAAATCAACGTTTTCTAATTATTTTTAAATCTAAGTTGTTTTTATATAGCTTAAATAAAGGGATATTTAACTATATTTTTATTTGAAGTGAGTAAAATATCGGTTGGCATTAAAAGGATCAATTTTAGCGAGCCGTGCTAACTGGACCAATTTGTTTGCTTCCAAAACAGTGCTGACTTTGCTATGGATTTATTTTATCCGACATAGATCTAGAAACGTTTGGACTAGCTAAATTCATTCGGTTTAGATTTTGGGATAACCTAGTCGAGTAACTACCGAAATAAAAATCTGTTTTACATACTATTGTTAAAAAAAAAAAAATTATGATGTGGCTTTTTGCTTGTTAATTTTTTTTTTCAGCTTCATCACAACAATTACAGATATTATTGACCTAGATAAGGTAAGGTTTCTATTTAGATTTGTTTTAAATAAATCGATAACTCTTTACCACAGCTATAAAAAATTTACGTAGTTTTTCGGTGCCTATTATTTACAATTCTATGATTAGGTAGGTACTGAAAAAAATGAGTACTATTTTTATAAAAAAACATAGAAAATGCAAATACAAGTAGGTAAGTTGTATTCGAGTTTTATAATAGGTCATTCAATCTAGGCACTTTGTACGATCGCGCTATTGGAAAGGCTAGCTAGAATTTTTGACTTCGTATTTATTCGGTAAAAACTTTAAATTGCCTTCGACCCAGTTCGCGATAGAAATTGAGAGCTGAGAGCCAATCCAGTAGAAATTCTGATACCTAAACTCGATGTTTATTTAATGTTATCTGACAGATATCGAATAAGGTTTATGAATTTTGAATAAATCGATCTTATTATGTATTGAAAATGTTTGTATCTGCTAAAAATAATAAAATGTAAACATATAAAAGAAAAGTGTGACTGACTGATCTATCAACGTACAGCCCAAACCGATACAAATAGGTTTTATGACATAGACTTCCGCTAAAAAAGGAATTAGCCACGCGGGCAAAGCCGCAAGCCTGAGCTAGTTAAAATATAAAATATCACGACATTTGTTTTGTTTTAAACCAAACTGTGATAACATCAAGGTAGGTAATTAATATAAAAGTCATGAGCAGTCATGAGAACTGAAGAAGTCAATATTAAGCAAAGCCAAAAAATTAAGCCTAGTCTTTAGAAACCTGGTCCTAAAAAGCCTAGATACTAAATAAAAGCCTAGATAATAAGACCTACCTTTCAACCTTCGTCACTTACTAAACATGATACCTATTGTCCATTTAGTAAAAGTTCTGATCATAAAAATCTATAGATTGACTGTAAGCGCCTACCAAGAAATGGAGAGCAAAACAAAGAAAAGGGTGCCTTAAGAAACTTGCGACGCTTGTACTGGTTTGGGTGTCTAGGTTTTGTTTTCATTTAAAGTTGAAATAGAGTTGATGTAATAATATTTTCGCACAGTTTTACCATAAGGTTTTGGTTATGTGTAACGACTTCGAGCAAAGTGTAGTGCTACGTAGGACTGCGTACCTACTTATTCATTTTAGTAAGCCACGAATGTAAATGAGCCGGCGCGATTTTTAAAATCAAGCAAGCTTTTTGCTCATTTTGATTGTCAAAAAACACATGACGTATAAGTCGAGTCCTATAAAATAAAATAAAAAATAAAACAAAATTTAAATAATTCAGTGTCCTATAGTTTCAAAAACTTGCTTAGTAAAACAAATGACGCACGATATACGCACGTTTTTAAGCTCTCAAACAAATTTGTATAGTATGTAATTAAATATACGAGTAGGTTAGTTAATGCATCATGTTAATAAAACCAAATATCATCGAATAAAAAAATCGCTACATCAACTTCAAAACTCGGTTTAAATGTAAATAAAATACGTTTTCCAATGCAGATAAGCAATAGAAGAGATAACTTTAGCGTTGGTATCAAATCAAATAACATTCAATATCAGACATCCAATGCATTATTTATTACCTACTTATCTACTAAGATGTTTTCAAGTTAAAGTTTTTGTAATGTAAATAGTATCGAATAAAGGCAAAGGTCTTGAAATAATAATAACTTATTTTAATATCACGACTTCGCTTCGGTTGCAATTTAAAAAAAAAACAGTTTTTAATAAATATTGTTAAGTTATTCTTAACTAAAACTACAAAAAGGGCACAACTCACATCTAATATTGTCGAGAATATCTCTACAAAGTCAATCAGTCAGTCTCTAAGTTATTCTTACCTTGACATTCACAATATAGTTATTTACTAAGTGTAGTTCTTCCGATGAATACTGAGCAAGACTGAACTGAAAGGCGAACTGTGGAAGAGGTCTACATTGATTTAGAGGATTAAAATAAGTTGATGTCATAAACTAATGACTAAATGAGAATTTATTCTAATTCAATTCAAAATCCTTATTTCGGACAAATCCATAGTGCTCAGTTACATTTACTTACAAACCTTTATTAAATCCTTGATTATTTTGTATTGAAACTACAGAAACAGATATAGGTAGAGTGTGTGCAATCCCACTTACTCTTTCGTTAATCAGCAAAACATCAAAATAAAAAAAAACAAATGACCGTTTATTGCCAATTTCCAACTAAAAACACAGCATAATAACTTAACTAAAAATTAAGTACCTACCTAATTAAAAATTACAATAGGAGTCGCATAGGAACGACTTGCCCTAGTTAAGGGTACAATGATATATTATAATTAGTTGGCAAAAGGGATGCATTCAGCATATACTGGGCGAACACCTATAGATAGATGTTTACCCAGCGCTGGTTTTCAATGCACCCCTTGCTCGGACTAAGGTGTTAGCCGAAATATTGGTTCAGTGGGATTTATAATAACTAATACATAAAAGAAATACAAAATAATACGTACAATAAATGGAAACTCATTCACTCGTAAGTACATATGTCTGTGTGTGTGTGCCGTTCGTGCGTGTGTGTACATCAAGTAAGTAGTCTTGTATGCTAATCCAGTGATCTATGATGAGACTGTCGAACTTGGATTATAACACAGCTAAAATCTTATCAAGACCTTGAAACTTAGTCGATTTGACATGTTCAAAGGCGCAAGGGCAAAATTGGAATTTATAAAATTACTTCCGAAAAATATGCTAGTCGGCAGCAAAATGTGAAACCCCCTTTTAGTTGTTGAAATCTTATTATAATAAAAAATAATCAAGAAAAGTGTAGCATAGCTGCCATAAAATCCAATTAAGCTTTTTTGGGACATTTTCATCCAATTTGTGGGTCGTGATTCTTTATAACTGCTACAAACGAGACTTCGGAGAAAAAAGTATATGTAAGCTAATGTTACCTCAATATTTCAGTGCCAAACATACTCATTTCAGAACAAGTGAAATGTTAAAAATACTTTTTAAAAACAAGCTTTAATTATTATTATCGTCTTGTATCATAAAGTACTCGTCAAGACGAATCAAATGAGCCCAAACTCGATGGGGTTGCGTTGTTTTATGACGGAGTTCCTATGGCCACCTTCTAGCTCCATCATCAGATCAGCTTGATGTCATAAAAATATTGCATTGTCATCCGATTTACACACGCATGCAAATTTTCAGCTCAATTGGAAACCGGGAAGTGGGTCAAATTAAACTTGCAAGATTTGATTACAGACAGACAGACAGACAGACAGACAGACAGACAACAGACAGGTGAAAGTAATATAAAGCTTGTAAAAAATAACTTAAAAGTAATGTAAAACATATTTTTTTGTTAGTAAGTTGAAATTGCCATAGAAAATGTGAAAATGTTCCAGCGTAATGTCTTAAATGTGATAGACCTTGGACTCCTTTATTATTAAAGCAATAAGTTTCAATAACGAAATGTAGAACTTTATTATAGGATCTTGAGCAATACCTTTTCTGAATGGGAGACCCTCCTACATCGAAACCTTTAGAACACATTTAAGACTTAGAACTGAACTTTATGTCTGAACACAGAAATCTGTAGACAGAAGAGCAATATATCAAAAAAAATTAAGTTTATTAAATTGTATCTGGTTCAAAACAGACAGAAAACCAAAATCGGTTTTCTGTCTGTTATGAACCACCTCATCACAGCTTGCCTGAAAGGTTTAGGTGATCAGGAAAATTACTTGGCTAAGAGCGACTTAATCATCCAACTAAGGAATATTACCTATTACTAAGAAGACTCTATGGAGAGACTTGTTGTGCAGGGTCCCATTGAAGGAAAGAGAGCTCGAGGTCGTTCTCCAACTCGCTGGACAGACCTAATCAAGAAGGCCACGGAGGCATCTATGACCCAGTGCTCTCGCAACGCCATTAACAGACAAAAATGGCGTCACATCGCTAAATCCATCGGGAAAATCCAAACAGAAGACCGAGCATCAGAGCAACCACGACCACTCTGACAAGAGTGTACGACTAAGAAGACCTATTACTAACAACTTTACAAATAAAAGCCTCAGATGACGAGCGCAGCATGGTGTTGCAAACTTCAATACTAATAAATACCTACATATTATGTAGGTTTTACACTTCTACCGTAATAGCCAGGCATTATCGCTTAACATTAAGCGAGCCTCTTGCTTGACTCGTTCATCTTAGCAATAGCATACAAAAGTTTTAAATGTTTTTTTTCTGAATATGTGTTTTTTAATTTACAAGGTTTTAACTTACTTGCAAAATCATCATCATCGTCATCAGCTTATGTTCGTCCACTGCTGGACATAGGCCTCCCCCATGGCATGCCGCTGAACTCGGTCATCCGTCTTTCTCCTCCAACCGATCCCAGCGACCCTCCGGATATCATCGCCCCATCTCTACCAAGGACGCCCTACACTACGTTTGCCGAGACGCAGTCTCCACTTTAGAACACGTCTATCCCATTGTTTATCGGTTCTGCGGCAAATGTGTCCAGCCCATACACTACTGCGTGCAATATTTATTTTTTTTTTTTTTTTTTTTTAATACTAAATAGGCCTACGTTTCGAATATAATATTATGTACGTATAATCCAATGAAATAAATCTACTTACTGTTTAGTTTTACTTAAACTGTGGTATTAGAGCATACACTTTAAGGCAAAGTCACCTTCAGCTTTCACCTTGTCTCTAGCAATAGGTACAAGTTTCTAGTTACATTTTCTCAGGTACACTAGAACCTTAATAACTAATCGCTTTGGATTATTCGTTTATTTCAGCTGTCAGATCCACAGCATTGCTTGCGAAGTTATATTGATATTAAGGTCTGCTAATTTATCTTTAAGGCTAATATTGTTTCGTTGCACTATGACTTTGAAGTTATCAGGCAGGCGCAAACAAGGGCGGGCCACTCTGTAACGCTTCGCATAACAAAAAAATCACATAAAATATCAAAAACATCGGTTAAGCCATTTTGGAAGAAATCATTGCCAAACTCTGATACGAGAATTGTATATTTTACATTTTGTGCGTTATTTTTGCCATAAAAAAATATCTAGACATACATTCCTTCCATCTTCATAGAATTATTTAACAAGTGAAATTTATAACAAAACTTTTTAAAAACAGCTTTTACTATTATTACCGTCTAGCACCATAGTACTCGTCAAGACGAATCAAATGAGCCCAAACTCGATGGGGTTGCGGGGAAGTGGATCAAATTAAACTTCCAAGATTTGATTACAGACAGACAACAGACACAGTAAATATGAGCTTGAACAGAGCAAGTAAATTAAAGCTTGTAAAAACAATGCCATTTAATAGCACGTCACCGTAGAAAAAGTTTGTCTCAGCGTCATTATTTTTAAATGTGCAGTAGAATAATGATTGTGGTGTCTATATCAAGGGATATATCGAAAGCAATCAATGGCGCCGGGAGAGCTGCGTAATGAGAGCGACTGGAAGCGTTCGCGCGTGGCGACAACCCACCCGTGTGAATTTCGTGAGCCTAAACGTGCGCACCGACACACCAACTTCATAATAATATAACTAACAGAAACACGACAGGCGCAGTTTCTACGCAACATTTAGAATTAGGCTTAGTTACCCCACATTCTCTTCTTCGTCTTTTCCTCATTGAGAATCACGACTACATGACTTGCGGTTCGAAAGAACGGTCTTGGATGTAATGGACCTCTTATTAGGCCTGCAGGAGTCTCGAGCACGTGAAGGATGACAATGCCGCCGTCGTCTCACACCCAATGTGATCCCAATCTTAGGATCTCTTATTATAATAATTAAATAGAAAAATATTGACAGATTAGTTAATTCTATTAAGCTTACTTAAATATTACTATAATATATTATAAAACTCTTAAAACTCACTTTATTAAAAAACTCTTTTGGCAGCGTAGATTTTATGATATCATGTTTGTGAGGCACATAAGTAATACGACGATCGACTCACCCCGAGATTCAATATAACATTAGTATATGTGTGCGTGCGTGATTGTCTGGTTTATGAAGTAGCGTTTCTGTATATTTTTATTTCGTGTGCCATATAACTGTAGGTTTACACTACCACTGTAAATCAATGGTGGTAAAAACCACTAGAACGAAAAAGGGACGCGTTATCACCGTCTAACGTGGTATAGAGGATAATAAGATACTTCTTCGTTATTCTTAACATTGTAATATATTTTTCTTTACAATTTTGCTTCAATAAATATCACCGTTTGCCACCCTTAGTTCTAAAATATACTGCATTGATTTTATATCGAGAAATCTTTAAAACCTGAGCAACTATTTAAGTTATGTCTATCTAGTATTTTTTTCATAGATAATTATAGGTAAGCCTTTAATCACGATTTCACGTGGTGTTAAGCGACGATGCAGCCGTAGATAGCAGCAGACAATACCTAGAAGGCGGGATAAATCCTTCCTCCTCCTAGTGTAGTGGTGCCACATTATTAAGATATTTTATAATTTTATCTTTTCATTATTAAGCAATACAATGTTAATTGTCATTGTTCTCTTGATCCCGTTTTCTTTTGAACAAAATGTCAAAGAGCTTTTTTTAGTATATCTACATGCCTACCTAAACCCTTACCGAACTAAAATGACAATTAAATATCTCTCCCCTTACGTCTATTTTAGGTGATAAAGGTGAAATTTCAATTTCCACCTCCACATCTAAACACGTCACGTGTGTTATTCTTAGAATTTCCATTACGAAAATAATTTTGAAATAGGCCATTAATTTTTTTACCTAAGCCTTAAAAAATTAAATGTTAACTAATAACGACTAATTTTTAAAACTACGATTTATATTATCATACAAGCAAAAAATAAATATTATATAATAATATTATGATAACTATGCGAAAATGTTTTCATCTTGTGTGGTTTGTATACCTCTAGTTTTTTGTTGTATTTGTAGTAGTAATTCCTGAAACTTGGTATGAAATAAATGTTAATAAATAAGCTGTACATATCTAAGGGTAAAAACCATGTAAAAACCTGTGAATATTGAGTAGCTTAATAAATTATATTTGAGTAAAACCGAAAGGAAAAACGAAAGATCCATGCTAAGTTGGTTAAATATTTAAAGGAAAAGACGGGTTATAATATTATGACTCGTCTTTTCCTGAAAGAAACAGTCATTGATTTAACCATTCCTACATAAAGATGTAAGACACAAGATTTCGTCTAAATTAATTTGGCCCCAAAACCAATTAGACTAAAATTACCTCTGGAACGTCTACCGGATGTCCCGGCACAGTTCATTGATGAAAGAACTGTACAAATGTGAAAGTAATATATGACATGTGTCATAAATTGTCCTTTTTATATTTTATCATGTTGAAATTAATTTCGAGCTACAGTAGCGATAGTGGGACGCCGATATTATTTTAAACCCGGCCTGGTAGGACATAATTACGCCTTACCTTGCGTATCTAAATATATAAAAGAAAAGAGTGAGTGATCAGCAGGGCTATTCACTTATCGGTTAGGGAACCGAACCGAATACCGAATTGTCAAAAATGTATGAAATGACGTATTATGTAGATACAACTTGACATGTCATGTCACGTCATTTCATATATTTTTGACAATTCGGTATTCGGTTCGGTTCCCTAACCAATAAGTGAATAGCCCTGCAGGTCCTATCGCTGAACGGATTGGATTGAAATTTTGATTACTGATAGATTTTATGACGTAGACCTCCACTAAGAAAGGATTTGACCACGCAGGAAAAGCCGCGAATATAATAATCTAGTCTTACCTATCTATAAATTATATACCGATATTTTATCTGTAAAAGCCCTGTAAATGCACTCAGTAGTTTTAAGTTGATCTCGTTTATTCAGTCAAACGAGTGAGAATATCTTTGTTTCCTCGAAATCATGTTCCAAATGAAATCTCTAGAGCTCTAGTTAGCAATATTGCAGCGCCAAACATATTTTAAACTTACTTTAAGGATTAATTAAACAGGGACTGAGGTCCGCTCTGTCACAACTGTCAATGGCAGCAGGCACTGTTTTATTCTCACTATTTGCACTGCACTAACCTACGATTATACATCCAACTGGATACGTCGCGTCGCAGTCAGGCGCCCTGCTCAGCCGGTCAACCCTGCTACCAAATACGTAGACCACAGGGCATAAGTAACAATACAGGTTATCTCCTTGTGTATACTTCATCATCATTATCATCAGGCCACGTTCATCCACTGCAGGACCATAGAATGCCACTCAACCCGGTCCTCCGTCTTGTAGAGTTGAGTGTGTATACTTGTGTAAGTATATTATACGCCAGTGGCAATTTTGTCATAATGACACTATCGAAAATTAATGTGGTATCATTATTAGTGTGCGTTTCCTCCTGCAAAACTGGCCAATTCTTTCGCATAGAAATAAGTACCAGGGTCATCTCCTTCGTTGGTTTAATACTCAAAGGCACTAACCGACCAATGCAATTGAATTTACCAAATGACGCTCCGACGTTTATAGGTATTACCAGTGAAGAGTGATTGATTGAACGCGGCTAAAACACTCCACATCATATAATCATAATATAGGATATAGGTCTGTATATTTCACGCCAATTGAGAGGAGTTTTAAGAGTGGTAATTATGTCATTACATACGTCGATGGTCGATAGGAAAGTTTAGTGTTTGTATAAGTAGGCATAGTTATAACTAAAAAATATGTAATATTAGAGGTATCGTGCCCTTCTGACATAAAATAGTGCGTCTACCTATTGAAAAAGATTAGTATTCTTGATTTAAATTTATAGAGCTCACTAGGATTTACGTCCCAGCACATGATTGTCCCAGCACAGCTTATATTCAGAATCTTTAATGTAATATGTCTACAGATGATACCGCATCTTATGAAAACCTGGTCGTAACGTTGCCATAAATTGTGATCTAACGAAGGTGACTTTGGGATATTGTTATTATAGTAATCTTAGGTTTGATTCAATTCATGGCAGAATTCAAATTGGCTTAATCAAATTTGTGCTCGTAGGCTTAGTAAGTAACCCCCTAAGTGTCTCTAAGTATGAGATCAAGATTGAAATTTGCGATATAATCATGGCAAAGTAAACAAAAAAAATTTTTTTGTATTATTTCTTAAGCATATAATTTCATTGCAAGTTTGCAATCTGAGCACCGGGCTCTACCGGCGAAATCGTCTCAGTATCAAAACATCACAAGTCTTTCTTTTTTATCATTATTTATAACCATTTACATACACCTACTAATGAGAAAACCTAAAACTAACACATCTCTCAAAAAAATTTTTAAACTTAGTTTAAAGTGCATAAATTACATTTATTCGGTACGCAAAGCCCCACTTTCACTTACGCTTGCATTCTGCACCCTTCTAATTGAATAAAAGGCTCTGTGAGCGTATGTGAGCAGCTCCACTGGCCTGACACGCGATATTACTCTGATTAGTTGCGAACCGAAAGTGCCTGCAAAAAGCTTTAAAAACGTCGCCCTTACGAGTAACTAAGTTAGTACCGGCTGTAGTGTAACTGGGACGCAACTATGTCTACTCGATCTGGCCTAAATAAATTCAATTTTTCTTTATAATAAAGTTTCAGGCCAAGGACAAGCTTCAACCTATATATTCAAAGTAAGAGAAAATTATGGAAACAAATAAGCTTTTCAAATTGTCTGTTGCTGTAATCCCGGTTACCTAATACTGTTATAATTTGGAAAAATTCTGTCTGAATAGTCTCAATGTGTCTATAAATTATAATTTGCCTACTAAATATATTGACATTGAAATTCACTAAGAATTTTGTGATTCATAATATCTATAAATTGATGCGTATGTATACCTAATATCTATTGTAAGTAGAATATACTTTTCTATTCATGTTCATTCAAACCTCTATTTAATTTTTTCTAACACTAGTAGTTGTTACGCTTCTCAGTATTAGCATGTTAATAATATAATAATGATTGTCAGGCGTATCGTTCACTTCTTTAACATTTTTAAACTCTTTGCTTCTTTAGCCCATGTTGATGTACGATAAAATATCAAGGTCTAAATGGAGCCTCTTTACGTCAACAGATAAACCAAGATGAATCCTAAAACATAAATTCTCAGCAACACCCAACAGAAGAAATTAACATGAATGAAACATTTTGATTAGAGCGACTATTCATACAACTGAAAATTATTTTGCTCGACGAAGCTGTCGACGGCAGGCGGCGCAGTCGGCTAATAAACCAGTATTGTCTGTGAGATGAAACATTCGCGAGTTCGTGGTACCATCGTAACCCGACGATAATTAGATATGGCGAGCTTTTACAGGGAACTCTGAATACCGACCAAATTGCGCCCTTCAGCGCCAATCCTGTTTACGGCACTCCGCGCTGGTGTTTCGCTTCGTGTGCGTTTTTCAGGGGCGCGATTTTTAATGTATGATGAGTAGAGCTTTTTTTATATACAACGAAGTAAGAGGACGAGCAAGACGCTCTGCTGATGGTAAGAGATAACGCTGCCCATAATCAGAACAGTATTCACAATGATGTGAAATTCTAGGTGCACTGTACCAACGCTTCTTACTCAAGAGTCATAAATAAGATGACTTTTTAGCCCAGTAATTTCACTATCTACAGTGCCCTTCTACTGAAGCACAGTAATATTTGCACATCACTGCTCAGGCGGTAGAATAACTGGCAACGTTGGGGTACCCACCTAGACGACCTCTTGCAAAGGAACCCTACCCCGGTTGATACATTTGGACTGTTTAACATTATCAGTGATAAATTTGTCCATAAAGGGCGAATTTTCGGCAAATAAAAAGCGCGAATTTACTCGCGCGTACTCTTCGTCCACAAGTATCATGGAAATATCGATAAATGATGACAAAAGACGCCCACGCATCGCGACGAGCGTTTTTGTATATCGATAACCGCACGAGTAATTTCGGATTAACCAATTTGCCTTTTCTGGACAATCTTTTCCAGAAAAAGAATTTGTATAAAAAATGCTCGTAATAAGAGGTATAGTTAAAAACCATTTCACACAAAGCCCATGAACCGTGTAACCTAAGCATAATTTCTTTTTTAATCATATTTTATTCAAAATAAAAACGTCTAACATTATAATCTACTTACTAATACATAATTACTCATTTCATTCAGAGACTCGAAAGGCAAAACAATTACCAACAAATCTACACGACCAAAAACTTAAATATTTAAAATGCATTCATTTAAATCCACTCCAAAGCAATCAGGTTTAACATGCCCGTACACTGTTAATTGCGTAGATAGATTCGCAACAAATTTTTAATGGGTACCCTTGTTAATGAGTGAATTCAGCGTTTGGGAGTGCACTTCACATTCCGGCCGGCTGATTAGCCGGATGCTTCTCCCCTGGTCCGTTCCTGACATACGTTCGGTTACCGTTGCAAATCCCTGGAATAGTTGAAAAGGGTTGTGTTGGCTTATATGTGGACTGTACGAGTGTGATATAAAGACTGAATGGTTTTTGATATGTGTATGAAATCCATTTATGTATTTTTTACATTTTAGTTTTACTAAGTAAGTTATTAAAATGTTTTCTAAGTAGGATAGGAAATAGTTATTTGTTATACAAGAGTGCAAAGTTGCTTTTTTACCGCGTGTTCAGTTTGTATGACCGAGCTAGCGAAGGATTCTAAAATTAAATCACGAGCGTAGCGAGTGATTTATTAATTAGAATCCTGAGCGTTAGCGAGGGAATCAAAAGAGCACAAGGTCAAAAATCTTTGCACTCGAGTGTGACACATAATTTTTCATCCCCCCTCAGCGAGGAAATAATTCAATGCTAAAAGTTTTTTTTTAAATTATTCTCACCATGGATGCGCACAGTGTTGCCAGTGCACTATCTTCAAAAATAACCAGTATTCAATTTTAATTTACGTAGGTACGCTTACTTAAGAGTCCTTTTCACGAAAGAGGTCCCACGGAATTTTGCAGAACTAATTTTTATTCTATTATTATTGACTTTATATTTTAAATCATTTTTATTTGTTACATAAAATAAATACCTTTTTGATTAAGAAATTAAATATGAGAAATTATGAGGCGTTAAAAAGTTAAAGGTATTTAAACTTTTAAAATGTGCAATAGTGGCGTCCCGCAAAAAGGTCTCCTTTCGTGAAAAGCACTCTATCTATTCGTTTTAGTGATTATTTTCTCATTTTCAGTTTATTACAGTGAAAAATCGTTTATAAAAAAAGTTACTAAAAAGTAATACTTAGAAAAAATATTGCTACTAACTAGATAAAGTTATAAAAAATTGGCTTATTCTATTAACTCTGCTAAATTAACTCAACTATTATTTACTACTACAGTACTATATATTATAATTCATTAAAAACATTATTGCCTCGAAATGTAAATTATATCTAATCAACTAACGTAAATATAGTTCAAAAGAAACGTAATATGTTACAAAAGTAACTTACTGGCAAGGCTGATGGTGCGCCCAAAGCAAATTAAAAAAAAAGTTTACTAAAGAGGTTCTTACTCCGAGTTTTTAACAAATTTAAAAAAGTTGTACGCTTATTTCGGTACAATAGAGGTGGAAGTAAATAGGTTTAATTATGTTTTTGTCTCTAGAGGGTAAAGTAAATTTGAATTTCTCTAGAGGATAATATGGACTTTTCCAGTCAGATATCGAAGCGCAAAAATACACTTTCCGAGGTGGGGGGATGAAAATAGTATTTTACTCATATTAAAAAAGAGAAAATATTTAAAGTATTTTGTTTCAATAAAATCTCGGCTAATTCACTGGTCTAATAAATAAATAATAAAAGAAAAAAAATCTGTGTGTTTGTCAGGTACGTCTTAACTGATAAAGCCCAAAATTTAAATAAATAAAGATGAAAAACAATGTAATCTGCAGCATATAAAAAACACTGGGAACAGCTAATTACGAGTATATTACAACTAGCTGCGCCAAGCGGTTTTACTTGCTTTTCTATAGCCTATGTGTTTTATCTAGGGTCTAAGCTATCTGAACACCAAATTTCAGCTCAATCGGTCCACCCGTTTAGGCGTGAAAGAGTAACAAACACACATCCAGACATTCATTCTTACAAACTTTCACGTTTAATAATATTAGTAAGATTAGTTAAGCGTTTCATTTTTGTCAAACTTAAAAAGAAAGAAGTAGAATGTCTCTGACTCTGATTTTAATGAATGTGAAGACTGTCGTTACTCATTCATTTATCATTCGTGCAAACTATAGCCTATTTGTGTAATATAATTTGCATAGAGATAGTATAACATGAGGTACTTTTCAATGAAGCCGAGAAACCTAGAGAAACAGTCTGGCGCTGGTAATAAATTGCTTTGATAACATCTACATATCCATATTAATCGAAGTTTACTTAGGCTTTGTTAGTTCTACGAGTATATCATCTCAAGGTAAATATGGAAACCTACTCATTACTTAAGTAAACAATTTATGAATTTCTACAATTTACACCATTATTACACTAGTGTTGAGTAAGGTAAGGAAGGCCAGCGGCTTCGCTCTCGTTAAAAAAATATTGTTAAACTTTGTCGTATATCTGTGCTAAATTTCAACGAAACCCCTTAAGCGATTTGCGTTTGTTAGACCAGTCAGTCAATCAGTCAGTGTTTTTGAATGACGAACGCAGCGCAGTAAAAATCTTCAACTTCGTACTTTCGAACACTGAATCTTGAATCTCTTTTTTGATTGTATTTTATTTTATGTAAAGTCTACTTGCAGACAAATTACATTGTATCCTAAATTAAGGTAATAATGTCATTAAAAACTGTACCTTTAGATGTACCTTATCCTAGAAATCAAATGATTTGATTGATTAAATCGTAATGTGCAGGCATTGTCGCTTAACATCATGTGAGCTCAGCTCGTTCATTGATTTACATAATCTTACAGCATAAATAACAAGTGAATTAAATTAAAAATTTAAAAAACCCCCAACGCAATATGTAATTCACCATTTTGTGGTGGCGGCCATCTTTGATTTTGAATTTACTATAGTGGGTTGTATTCTACTAGTCAAGCCCTTTCATTTGATACCCATATTGTGCGGGTCGTGGAGAAAAAAAGTAATCCGCCATTTTGTAGCGGCGGCCATCTTGGATTTTAAATTTATTATAGTGAGTTGTATTCTACTAGTCAAGCCCTTTCATTCGATACCCATATTGAGGGGGTCGTGGAGAAAAAAAGTAATCCGCCATTTTGTAGCGGCGGCCATCTTGGACCGATTTCCACCAAACATGGCTAAGAACACTCTCGACTAACTCTACTTTCAAACAAAAAAAATTAAATCAAAATCCGTTTAAACGTTCGGGAGCTACGATGCCACAGACAGACACACACACACACAGACAGACACGTCAAACTTATGACACCCCGTCGTTTTTGCATCGGGGGTTAAAAACAAGTGAAAAAAAAACTTTTTAAATTCATGCTTTTATTATTATTACCATCTAGCACCATACCACCAAAGCTCGTTTAATTACGAAGTTCCTATAGCCACCTTCCAGCTCCATCATCAGATCAGCTTCATGTCATAATAACATAGCATTGTCATCCGATTTATACATGCATGCAAAATTCCAGCTCAAAGACTGGGCAGTGAATCAAATTAAACTTGAAAGATTTGATCACAGACAGACAACGGACAGGTAAAATTAAATAAAACTTCGTAATAAAAACTTAATACGTAGACTGTAAACAGTAAATTACCTATTACATCTAATCTAAATATCTACTATATAAAAATAAGTCGGGTTTTCCTCCCTGACGTTATAACTCTAGAACGCATGAACCGATTTCCACGGTTTTGCATTCGTTGGAAAGGTCTCGGGCTCCGCGAGGTTTATAGCAAAGAAAATTCAGGAAAAATTTCAAAAGAAATAAAAAAAGTAAAAATAATATAATAATATTCAATTGGAAACCACGCGCGTATTGGGCAAATGTCAACAGCAGGCATTTGTCTTTAAGGTGGTAATGGCCGTGTCGGCGCGGAGGATATTGATAAGTTTTATTGCAACCTTATTTCGAATTAATACTGGCAACGTAGTAGCCAATGGCTCTCCTTGGATGAATACAAAAAAAAAGCGTGTTCTTGGGCAAATTTTTATTAAATTTCAACAGCAGGCATTTGTCTTTAAGGTGGTAAGTTGAACTGTGTAAATTATGTGGATCGTGAATTTGAGGTTAAATAGGGATGAAAATAAATAAAATAAATGAACGCTAATCAGAGCGCGTGACGTCACACCATTGGCTGGACCTTACGCTTCCTATGAAATGTTCCTGATTTCGATACATTTTAATTATTCATAACATAAAAACCACTGAACCGATTTTGATGCAACTTATACTGTGCCCTTAGTTGGTCCATACTTAAACCAAAAATAAAGTCAATAACTAAAATGTCTCATAAAGAAATTACACATGAGAAATTATGAGGTGTTAAAAAGTTATTTAATATGCTAACTTTTAAAATTTGCGATAGTGGCGCCCCGCAAAAAGAACTCCTTTCGTGAAAAGCACTCTACCACAGATAAAATAATACTAGACTCTACCTAGCAGTTACGGTTTCCGATTGAGCTGAAATTTCGCATACCGGCAATCGGATGACAATGCAATAATTTTATGACATGGAAGTGATCTGAAGTCTGATGATGGAGCTGAAAGGTGGTCATAGGAACCGCGTAAACAAAAGACAAAACCTCATGGAGTTTGGGTCCATTTGATTCGTCTTGACGAGTACTTTGATACTATATAGTAATCAGGGTCTGATGATGGAGCTGGAAGGCAGCCATAGGAACTCCGTGATTAAAAGTCAAAACCCCTTCGAATTTGGGTTCATTTGATTCGTCTTGAGGAGTACTTTGATACTATATAGTAACCAGGGTCTGATGATGGAGCTGGAAGGTGGCCATAGGAACTCCATGATTAAAAGACAAAACCCATCGAGTTTGGGCTCCTTTGATTCGTCTCGAGGAGTACTTTGATACGATATAGTAACCAGGGTCTGATAATGGAGCTGAAAGGTGGTAACAGGAACCACGTAATTTAAAGTTAGCATTATTACACGATATCATTTTATATTTCTAAAACTTAAATTATAATAAGGCGAATTTGTATTTTTGTCGAATTTCGTCGTTACACGGTCTTTTATATTATTATTATTCTATTTTTAATACCTTATATTTAAAAAGAAAGGATTTAACGTTAAAATGTGATTACACAAAAAAATCACATAATGATCCGCAGAACCAAACGCCCAAACCCAAACCCAAAGTTCCCAACAGTTCAAGTTCTTTGGGTTCCGCTTCAAACTGGGACCTCGCGGCCCAATTTCCGTTAAACCTTAGACTTTAGACCTTAGACTTTTTTTAAAATATCCTAATACAAGAACTTTAACTTTAAGTCGAAAAAATACACCCGTTTATCCTTAAAAAAATGTTTTGACCCTCTGAATAAATCAATATTCATAGAGAACTTGCCGTTACCCTATGTTTATGAAATTTGGCATACCTTAACATATATTTTAAATACGGGAAAAAATCTGAAAACTTTTAATCTACTATATAAAAATAAGTCGGGTTTTCCTTCCTGACGCTATAACTCCAGAACGCACGAACCGATTTCCACGGTTTTGCATTCGTTGGAAAGGTCTCGGGCTCCGTGAGGTTTATAGCAAAGAAAATTCAGGAAAAATTTAAAACGAAGCCATCTGGTGGCGAAACGGAGTTCGCCGGGTTTGCTAGTATTTTATATAAAAGAAAAGAGTGACTAATTGACTGACTGACTAACTGATCTATCAACGCACTACCTAAACCGCTGGACGGATTCGGTTAAAATTTGGAACACAGATAGGTTGTATGACATAGACCGCTCCGCTAAGGAAGGATTTCGCTGTGCGGGCAAAGCCGCGAGCATAAGCTAGTATAATATAAAATCTGGTCGTTCACCTGAGCAAGCATCAAGTTACCTACAGAAGGGTGATGTAGAACTTTGAATTGCAAAGTTCATTGCTCGCTTTAGCTCGTTACTCTAAGGTATGCATAAGTTCTCGTCTAATATGCCCAGTAATGATTCCACGTCGTTGTTCGAATCAATTCTATAAATTTATTGTTTGAATTTTTGCAACTGAGTGAATTTATATAAATATACATCACTCATAGATGTTTCCTGCAGATCATGACCTCAATGACGTTTTATATTTATAAGTAGGATTTAAAATTTTTTGATTGTTTAATAGATATGTAAATAAGTTTAAAAATATAATGGTTTTACATTGACATTACTTATAAAATTCTACTTAATCT
This sequence comes from Hemithea aestivaria, assembly GCA_947507615.1. Classification (NCBI taxonomy): domain Eukaryota; kingdom Metazoa; phylum Arthropoda; class Insecta; order Lepidoptera; family Geometridae; genus Hemithea; species Hemithea aestivaria. The sequence goes on from OX382328.1 coordinate 9,921,091, forward strand.
CATTAAGGTAAGAAGATATTCTAGTGTCAACATTATGAATAATATTCGTTATTCGTAGCAAATCTTGCTGTGTAAGTACATCGCTTCTTTGCTTGTTAAGTAATTAAACACATAAACGACTAACCTCGTCTTTTAATCTACACAAAAATTATGTAGATGTTAAACAGAGTCCTTCTGTTTAAAGACAAATGATTAAAACTATACAAATTATGTTACCCCTTACATCCATATATAAAGCCCGCACTCCTATTCGCGAGTAATGTCTACTGTTTGATATTTTGTTTTGTTTGAGAATAAGACACTATGATGCAGATTGTGCAAAAGTGAAGCTTGCTACCACGAATAAACAAACGAATAAAAAAATCGCTGATATGAAGCCGTTCTTTAATATTTCTTATTGTTTATTATTGTATTTTCAGTCCTGTTCCATTCCCAGGTTGTCTGTAAGAAATTGCCTAGTGCGATAAGACCGCCGATTGTTTGCCTAGCATTAAGATATCTAGCTCATTAAGCTTCTTTATAATTGTATGGTATGCAATAAAGTATTATTCTATTCTATTTCTGCTCTTAATTGTTTTTCTCAGTCATGTTTAAATTCAGGTAAGTTTAAATACCATTTAATGTTAAACGTGGGAGGATTTATGATAAAATCAGCAAAATAGACACATTTAGCTACCTCGTCTAGCATACAAAAATGTTAATAAACATTAAATTGTACGTGGCGTAGACTTTGCAGATTGCAGATAAATATAATAAAACCAGTCAAGTACGAGTAGGACTCGAGCACCAAGGGTTCCGTATAAACCTACGGGTTTCTACGGAACCCTAAGGAAAAGTGGGTATAATATTATATACTGTAGGTTTTGATTCCCTTGCGAGTACTTGCGAGTTTGAAAATATGCGGCTAAAATTGCTGTTTCTTTTGATTGCGTTGACATAGATGTTTGATTTTTTTACAGCTTAAAGTAGTGTAGTATAAAGCTGAGTATTTGGTATGAATTTCAATTTAATAGCTGTACGCGTTCTTGAGGAAAGGGATAGTAAATACAAAATTATTAAAAATATTTTTTTATATGATGTAACTTAAAATTTACAGTTTTCGCAATTTTTCCTGTGCCTGTGATTTAAGACGTTGCTGCGAACCAAATTTCAAAATTCCGAGTTAACGGCAAGTACTCTGTAGGTTTTGATTCCCTTGAGAGTAGTCGCGAGTTAAAAAATACGGCTAAAATTGCTGTTTCTTTTGAACGCGTTGAGATATAGGTTTTATTTTATTACAGTTTAAAGGTATTATAGACCTTAGTATTTGATATGAATTTCAGTTTAATACCTGCACGCGTTCATGAGAAATAAGGTAGTAAGTATGAAATTATTAAAAATATTTTTTTAAAAGATGTAACTAAAAATGTACAATTTTCGCAATTTTTCCTTTATCTGTGCTCTAAGGAATTGCTTTTTACCAAATTTCAAGATTCTACGTTCACGGCAAGTACCCTGTAGGTTTTGGTTTTTTGAGAGTAGTTGCGTGTTTAAAATTTCGGCTAAAATTGCTGTTTCTTTTGAATGCGTTAACATAGAGGTTTGATTTTATTACAGTTTAAAGGTATTATAGACTTTAGTATTTTATATGAATTTCAATTTAATACGTTTACGCGTTCATGAGAAAAGGGGTAGTAGGTATAAAATTATTCAAAATATTTTTTTCATATGATGAAAATAAAAATGTATGGTTTTCGCAATTTTTCCTTTATTTGTGCTCTAAGGAGTTGCTTCGTGCCAAATTTCAAGATTCTGAGTTCACGGGAAGTGCCCCGTAGGTTTTGATTTATTTGGTAATGTCGAAAATTTGCTGAAATTTGCGACATATTCGACTATATCTTTTGATTGCGTTGGCCTAGAAGTTTGAATTTTTCACAGCTTTAAGAGGCAATGGACCTTAGTATTTCCTATAAATTTCAGCTTGTTACCTCCACGCGTTCCTGAGAAAAAGGGTCTTGACAGACAGACAGACGGACGGACGGACGGACGGACAACAAAGTGATCCTATAAGGGTTCCGTTTTTTCCTTTTGAGGTACGGAACCCTAAAAACAGCTCAGAAATAAGTTTTCCGTCACAAAGATCCAAGAAGTGGCAGATTCAGGATGTTTGTATATGCTTGACCATTCTTTGAATTTTTTAAAGTTTTTTAATGTTTTTGAATCAAGAAATAAAATCTTCACTTTTAGAAAAAAATTCTCTTACTTTCCATGTGTTCCGATTTAAAATTTATCGAAAACGTTCATACGCGTGATTCAAAATCAAAATACACAAGGTTACATTAAAAATATAGGTACAATATAAAATATTAGAAGATTAAAATATTAGAAGTTCGAGCGTAACTTCGAGCCTTTTACAATAATTAATACGAGTATCATAGATAACAGTCGCGTTACATTTTAAAATAGTATTAAAAAAGTAAAGGTTTTTTTATAATAAATTTATTTTACTTACAAAAAGTACAATTAAAACAATTATGTACTACACTACTATTACTATAAATAAAATCCAAAATCTCTGCTGGGTCCGTCACTGGGTTCAAGTGAATCGCCTCAAGATCGTCGTCACGACGCCGCTGTATCAGATAACTCCGGTAGTTTGTTCTCGAGAACTCCACGTCGTTTGTCGCTTGCACTGAGACAGACCAACAGTCGTGATTGCGTAGGAGGACGCTGCGAACAATGAGCATTAACACGATGGATGCGGTATATGGATAAACGAGAATGTTTCCAAAAATGTCCTCTTTGTACATCGATGTATTAAGAATGATTATGAAGATTTTACAATAGCAAAGGGTGTTTTGTCGGTAAAGAAATCCGTGAAGTATCTTAACGTAACTTAGTATTCTGCAAACTGCAAAGCCTTGCTCGGAATTGCTATGATGGAAATAAGACAAGAAATAAAGTAGTATTTGGGCAACTATATTTAAAACTATTAACATCAGATGGACGGCTTATCTCTTTCATCAGCTAGCTTAATCTTACTTATAGAGAGAGAGAGAGAATAAATATTTCAGGACATTTCACACAGCACCACCTAACCCAAAGCTAAGCAACTTAATGCTTGTGTTATGGTGGTAAGGATAACGGATATAATACTATTATCCATGATAACCTATTAAAATTGGTTTCTAATTATGTAATAATGCGATGAAACTCAGATTGCTGAAAACCTGAAAGAACCTATCGACTACTTTTTATTTTGATTTTCCCACGGTACTACTAATGGTACTTATATAGATACCTAATGTAGTGGTGTAGTAATAATAAGAAAATCTCTTAAAGATTAAGAAATATCATCATACACCCCGTACCTACATAAGTCTTGCCGTCTTCACATTAAACATCCTATTGCTCCATAATATTTAGCTCATTAATTTTGCTAGCGACAGAGCTTCGTACCGGAACGTCATAAAGCTTACATGTAGCACACCTCAGGAGAATAATAAAACACTGGTTTATATTATGATAAAATTTAAGCTATGCATTTTGACACGAGTCTTTTGAAACAGAACGGAATAGAATGTGATCCTTATTGCATACCAAGTTACAATGGTCGATCTGTGGTTAATAAAGGTGTTCTTTACTGCTGAAGTAGCTATAGTATTGTTAGTTTGTTTTTCTCAATAAAGGCATTTGCTACAAAATAAAAAAGACGTGTGGCACTCGGAGACTGCCGCGGTAAAGCTATTGCATAGCATTTTTTATCAACTTATGTAATTATAATTATTTATTTATTATATTAATGCAGTATTTTTTTTCCTTTGTTTTTTTTCTTTGATATTAATTCAAATTACACTTTGAGCGTGGTGACCGATAAAAAAACATTTTTTTTTCTTTTATTAAATAAATGAGATGTTAAAATTGTTCAAAATATTTTTATTATTTTTCAATACATGTCGGTTCTTCAGGAATATTTATCATTGAAAGTATATTATAACTATATATACTATTATTTCAAAAAGTCATTAAAAGTTATGGTATTTATCTATAGATGGAAAAACTAAAAAGTATCACCGCTGTGCCAGTCGGGGGGTGTTAGGTTTTTTCGTTACGGAATTTCTGGATTCGGTCCCCACGCTCAAGGCCCGCGATAGAAGCTATGCAATAGCTTAAAAAAAGAGTTACAATAAATAAATAAAAATCAAACTTAAAAGTCAAAAATAATCGAGGGTCTTAGCGCATCAAGCAATCTCTTAAAGACGTCTGGTCTATTTTTTAATTAAACTAAGAAATGGATGTGGTCGATCTGTGGTTCATATAAGTGTTCTTTTCTGTTGTAGTATTATTCGTTTGTTTTTCTCAATAAAGGCATTTGTCACAAAAATAATTTAAAAGGGATTAATTATATAGAGGTATAAACCGGGCTTATTTGCATCTGACAAACGAGGATAGCTCGACGCTTGCCTGATATTAAGCGATAACGCCTGCCTATTACAGTCGAAGTGTTTCCTATAGGTATTATAAAATAAATAAATAAAATAATCTTTATTAGGGACAATAAAACAAGTTTACAGAGTACATTTATTTCCCTAATTCGTTGGAGTACATAGAAGAATCGATGATATCCGCATGAGTTAAAGAACTGTGTCGCAGATATCATCGCCCTCCTCCCGACATATTGTTATCAAGACTTATTCCATACTTAAAAACAAGAAACGTATATTAAAAGTTCATAAAAAAATTTAAAAGAAAATAAATAAAAAGAAACTAAGATATTTTGAAACTAGTGGATTAAACATTGTTAGGTAACAAAAAACCAAATTAAATTTAAATCTCTAAAATAGTTTGTGGTACAAACTTAACTATTCTGGGCGTATTCAAAGATAAAAAAATTGATGTAACGTGCGCTGCGAAAAACACTGACAGAACTTCTGGGCTTAATTTAATAACAAATAGGCTTACCACGTACCTCATAGCCACATCGTGATAATACCTATATTATAGAGATCGCTATCCTGTGAGATCGTCAGGCGCACGAAATGCCCCTTCAGATCCAAGGTGGTTAAATGCCTATGTGTTTGTTAAATCTTATTTGTAATCTAAATCGTTACTTATCCTTGGGAAAATTACTAGACTTGACATTAAAGACTGATGTAAAGTACAATGTTATGTAAAACTTCGTAGTGACCTGAGTAAATGGAGACTGTGAAAGATCGATGTTATGACTTAGATAACAGTCGAGTTCGTTTAATATGTCTATTCGCGTAATAAATAAGACAAAAAATCACAAAACATAATTAGATAACCATAAAAATTAAAGTTAATTGTGTACCAAGTACCAATTAGCGGAGTTATCGCTCAAAGCGATCTCTTGCAGACAACCGTACAGAGAGATGAAATGTACAATACTGAAAGTTTTTAATTAAAATGTTTGCCTTTCCTTCTAATATAAAGTAAACATTTAGATAATCACTAAAGGATTATTTAAAGCACATCCAATATTCGTGTCAGCTCTAAGCTCAACATTAAGGAATTTCTCAATCAATTCAAATACTAAAGTAAATAATATATAAACAAAATTTATCTGAAAGCACATCCAGTGAAGTCAGCTCATAGTCCAAGCCCACGCACGCCTTGTAAGGATAGTCTCGCGGCCGCAAACATTCGTGCATTACCCACCTAATGTATTACGGCCATTACAATAGACGCGAATATACCCTTAAATTATATTACCTAGATTACAAATCATGTTATTATAATATTTATTGTACAAAAGTTATCTCGACGTAAAGATGGATCAGGCATGCTTTGTCACCGCAGATGAGTGCTTCGGTGTACCCGCTGCCCCGTCATTATGGCGTCCCGCAGGAACACCCCCAGGTTTTTAGTGGGTATCCCCGCCGCGCCAATCTTCGGCGGGGGACTCCCACATACCGCCCTGCGGCGTGGGGTGATGATGCGTAACGCATTCTTCCTGGGTGAAAAAAAATGCATGTTTTGTCGCATTCGCAACGTGACATTAAAGCGGCGTCTCCAGTTAATGTTTTGCTCTACACATTCACCAAAAATATTGCAACATTTTACATAAAACATTGGCAAACTACACCTTTTGTTTTCTCCAACAATGTTTTTGCTTTCCATACCTAATGGAAAGCACGAAGGCAAAAACAATAATAAGCTTATAAATATTCATCAAAATCACCTAGAATTTTGTTGTACCCATAATAAATCATAACATGATTTTGTCATCTAGGTAATATAATATAAGGGTATCGGGCGCGTTGTTTGGTCACATTCTCAAATTGACATGAAAAACGCACATCGTCACAGGAGCAAAATGTCGCAGTCGCAAATTGTCACAGTAGCAAATTGTCTTTGTAGCAAAACGCCATATAAAATTAAAGCCATATAAATTTGATCATTAGAAACCCAAATTTACATATACATTATTTTTCAAAATTTTGCTACCAAGACGATTTTTTACAATGACTATATAATATAAAAAAAAAAAAAAAAAAAAAAAAAAAAAAAAAAAACAATGACAATTTGCTACTGTGACAATTTGCTACTGTGACAATTTGCGAATGTGACAAATTGCTACTGTGACAATTTGCGACTGTGACATGTAGCTACTATGACAATCTGCGTTTTTGTGTAAATTTTATAAGGTGACCAAACAAGCCTGATGCTCTTAAATTAAGTATATTAACCTAGATTACAAATCATGTTATGATATTTTGTACAAAGAATGGCTATCTCGACGTAAAGATTTCCAGGTATTGTAGAACGGAACCTGTTATTGAATTTTATACAAAGCTGGTGAACTAGGTTATTAGAGCGGCGCGCCGTCTCAATTACTTAATAGATACAAAAAGCCAATGAAGATAGCCAGATGAGGAAACAGGCTTTTGAAGTCTCATATCATTCCACATATACGAGTATATGCCTCCTTTCTATTATATAAAGTTTTTTTTTCCTTTAATATAAATATTTCGGGACTTTTCCCACATTGCAATTCTCACCTTTGTCTTAAATAAGTTTTATTTAAATGGTTTAATTTTTTAATGAAGAAACCAAATATTCAAGCTCAATTAATATACCGATAACCAATTTTATTAAAATTTGATGAAACGTGCTTCTCAAACTAAGCAATAATATTCCTTTCTAAAACGTCAACTTCAGCGAAATCCTTCTGAGTGCCAATTCTGGCATCTCCATCAGATAAAAAATCGTTACGACCATTTCAATGAATGAAAAGAGAATTCTAATCAACGCCCTCGTAACTTTAAATGAAGGTGAACATTTTTGAAACCTTTATCCGTCGGCTAAAAATCCGACCTTTATTTGGGACCGGAGGGGACTTATCAGGGCGTTTTTCAAATAACGGCATCAATTCCGCACCGGGAGAGTCACCTGTTATCTCTTTCTCTTCCTGAAACGTACAAAGCGAGCGCCGCTTTACCGTCACGCCCGCTCATTTGTGTTTTACTTTAAATGCCATTATAATCTGCATACGGCCGTGTAGCCCTCTCTTGCAACACCTATATACCACTCAGATTATCATAATTACTACATACTAGCCACCTACATAAAAGCCAACAAAATTAGGTTTAAAAATGTGCCTCTACGAAGCTTCAGTCAGTACATGATTCATATATATTCGCTCTGAATACGAAAATGAGATGAACGTAATACGAGAAAGGCGAGCTGCTGAAGTGGGAATAATTTGAACCAATATAACTCCGAGAGGTATCTCTTTGATGTCGACTCTAGACGGAGTTTAGTTGGATATAATATGCAAAAAGTTAACTAACAAGCCCATACAAAACAGTGCTATGATTTTAACGAACCAGCATCTAGTCAAATAAAAATATAAAACCAACATAACTTTGTAGGCAATCACTTTGATGAAATATTCATCGGTGTCCTAAAATTTGTGTTGACACCTTCCACAATTTGTTACGTATTTAGGTCGTCTGTTCATAATATCGTTGGAACTGCTGCTATTACCTAAACATTCTGAAGTGATGCGCATCATAAAATAGACCCTGTTGTTAGATCCCAGAATATAGCTAATTAGAAATAGCTCCAGTGAATAACTTTGTGACAGACTCGGAGACACGACCGTGGAAATTTTAGCTCCTCCCGTAATAGCTAGTTAAGCCGGCTTTGTACGGCATGCGTCGATTTATTTACCTTTTCGCTTCCATCAGACTCTCACCGCCGCGCGCCGCTTTGCCGGCAGCAGAACATGCTCTATTGTGCCCCCACCTACGAATGTCACATGCCCCGAACACTGTAGACTTCCTTTATTTCAACAGTCAAGCGAAAATTTTCCCGAACTGACATGTCCAGTTGACAAAGAATTTCCCAGCGTGTGACTTCGTAAATTCCACTCATGAGCATCGATTTCATAAGCCACATTCATCCGCCAGTTTACCGTTGAAATAACGACACGGGAAAAGTTGAATGGAAATATTTTGAGTTTTTCAACCCTTTGCTTCGGACTGACTTTCATTAGGAACTTTTTTAATCGTCCTTTGTCCCAGTGAAAAAATAAATCTGTTGTGATGGCAGTGCGGAGACGGCGAGGCCCGAGGCCCGAGGCCCAGGGCGCCGCCGTAATTAAACTGACACCGACTCCCGCGGGACGGGTTTTGAATGTTATTAGAATCTCTTTCGCGCCGCCGACTCTGATTGGAAATCTGCTATCCTGTCAAATAGGTAAACAGACACATACGCCGGCTGTTTTCCCATTTTGCGATATTAAAGAACAAGTTTTGAATACCAGCGAATATATTTGTGATAAATTAGGTTTTTGTGCTAGAAACACAATATACAATTTGGTTTTTAAATACATTTTCACCTTATATTTTGCAATGTTATCATTGCTTTACATTAAAGTTTTTATATAACTCTCCATTCTCCATATATAAAGACTGGTTTCCATGGCATAATATGTTATGTAAACTCACAATAATTACATTGTTCAAGGCGTTTGAATGACAACACAAGTCTGTAACACGCAGTTGAACTGTCACGTGAAGCAGACTTAATGATACGCTACCCACAGGAGACATTGATCCATACTGAACGGAAATGGGCATACTGTTGCACACACAGTAACTAATGAAGCACGACAACTAAGTAGGTGTACCAGTATAGTAAAACAAAGTGAACATGGCGAGCTCGGACGCTCCACATGCTCGTGTTGACAATCCCGCGCTTCGGCCTCTACAAACAAACATATTCTGTTGACTCAGCGACACGCCGCTGTATGCTTTGAATTTAAATTAAAGCACCGCCGATGAAAATCGAAATTCGGATACGTGTCTGCCAATTTTTGTACGCAATTAATTTCAAAACGCTCGCTAATACGTATAAGTCCATCTGTCGAACGGAACATTACAAATGTAGCTGTAGAAGCTTTTTCATCCGCGTACCTCATGTGGCCTAAAAATTTACGTGTGATGAAAATATCGAGTCACATATTTTTATGACAATTGATCAACGAATTAGGGAAATAATAGAAGTCGAACACAGCTCAAAAAGTGATTCAATGCAAAGTACAACTATATGGGCGGGGCGTAAAAAGTACAACTCACCCGCCGCTCAGTCACACAACGCGCTCAGCGACAGATGCACGCATCGTTTGATTTTTAAAAATATCCCAAATAATATAGTTAACGGACAAAAATGACCTTTTGTGTGGTAAATTGGTGTAAAAATGGAAAGAAGGCAGTAAAAAGCAGGAAAAACTTATCAAAGCTAACAAATATTATTTTAAACCAAATTATATAATTTCGATTTTAGTTGACATTAAATACATAAAAATATAGGGTAAACTAGGCATGGCTGAAACAATGTTATTTTGGTCGTGTATTGCATTCGCATTCGATTAGGTAACGTTATATTTATTTTGTATACTAGCTAAACCCACGGCTTCACCCCCGCTACAAAGATGTTATTTTTGTACAATAAATAAAAGCATTTGTTTTTGAATTAAATCAATAATGACTTTTAATAAAAGTCTGAAGAAAGAAAGAAAAAACCTCTAAAGTGAAGAATTCACCTGACCCGGCCCCCCCGGCTCGGCCTGATTCGACCTGATTCTGGCATCGCGCTTTTATCACCGCACGAGCTGACACCGATCGAAAGCCCAGGTTTATGCGACTAATGTCCAATTATAAAAAATGACAAATATTATAGACGTCCAATCATAAAAATGCCTATTCGGAAAATAGTTCACTCATAAAAATGTCAAATCTTAAAAAGGTCCAATTTGAAAATTGTCCATTCTAAAACGTCCATTCGTAAAAATGTCCAATAAAGTTTTATTTTATCCGTGGTTCTATCAATAGCTAATCCCGTAGTCCTATAAAAAGTGTCAAACTTGAAATGTCAATATCTCGGAAAATACTCGTCTTAGGCTGATGCTGTCATAGAAGAAATTAAAGGTCTTGGAGAGATTGTCATTTCAGATGACAGCTGTCAAACTTGAAACGTCAATATCTCGGAAAATACTCGTCTTAGGCTGATGCTGTCAAAGAAGAAATTAAAGGTCTTGGAGAGATTGTCATTTCAGATGACAGCTGTCAAACTTGGAACGTCAATATCTCGGAAAATACTCGTCTTAGGCTGATGCTTTCATAGAAGAAATTAAAGGTCTTGGAGAGATCTTCATTTCAGATGACAGCTGTCAAACTTGAAACGTCAATATCTCGGTAAATATTCGTCTTAGGCTGATGCTGTCATAGAAGAAATTAAAGGTCTTGGAGAGATCTTCATTTCAGATGACAGCTGTCAAACTTGAAACGTCAATATCTCGGAAAATACTCGTCTTAGGCTGATGCTGTCATAGAAGAAATTAAAGGTCTTGGAGAGATTGTCATTTCAGATGACAGCTGTCAAACCTGGAACGTCAATATCTCGAAAAATACTCGTCCTAAGGTCATAGAAGAAATTAAAAAACTTTGAAGATCTTCCAGATTTTGACATTTCAAGTTTGACAGCTGTCATCTGAAAGGTAGATCTCCCCAAGACCTTTCATTTCTTCTATGACAGCGTCAGAAATAAACCAATTCGTGTTGGACATTATTCTTAATTGGACATATTTCATTTGGACCAAATTCATGTTGGAAATTATTCGTGTTGGACATTTTTCCTAGTTGGACGTTAGCCATGTTGGACCAAATTAGTGTTTGACCAAATTAGTATTGGACATTAATACTAGTTGGACATTTTGGATTTTGGACATTTGTCGTAAAACCGATAAAACTTATTCCATATCCTTTTTGAGGATTCTAACTACCTCTGTACCAAATTTGGCAAATTTGCCATTACCTTGTCGAATGCTTCGTTCTATTGTTGTACTCCTCAAAACATTACGCATGGTTGATGAGATATTCGTTTTGTTTCAAGCATACCAAGGTTACCCTAGTCTGACATAAAAGAATATATTTGAGTTACCCGTATGGCAATACCGAATTTAACTATAAACAATTTTGATACTTTAATTATTTTTAAAAAAAATCGCTACTGTACTTGGTCACTGACCTCTGTTTAATCAGATAAGTAGCTCTGGCGCGAAAAAGTTACACACATGGTTCACATAAAACACATGCGTCTAATAATGATACTTTTATAAAATGAAAATAAAAGACGTTGTGTTATATGACACAAATGTAATATTAAAAAAATACATAAAATAAAATGATAAATCGTTAATTTAAGGTAATCCAATTCTTTATTTTTTGCGGTGGGGTGGTCTTTTCGATGTCTCGTAGGCGGGCATTTTCCTTTTTTTTTAATACTTTCCAAAATAAATTTTCTGACTGATGATTTCAATTCGCCTAGAAAATACAAAATAAATAAGATTAATATCATATTTTAAAAGTAAAAAAGGCGTACCAGTATGGTAACAGTAAAAAAATTCCCAAATAAAGCAATTGTATTTGTACTTGTACGTAGGGAAATCTAATACATTAAAACAAAAAAAAATGCCAAGTGCAAGTCGGACTCTTTTGAATTGAACTCTTTCTTGAAACATCCCATACATATATACAAAAACAAACGGAAAAAAGCACTTTGTTGTTTGGGAGCCCCTTTTTTATTTTATTCTATTTTTAGTATTGCAACAAAAATACATCCGTGAAAATTTCAACCTGCTAACTATCACGGTTCGTGAGATGACAGACAGACAGACGAACGGACAGCGAAGTCTTAGTTATATGGTCTCGTTTTCTCCTATGGGTACGGAACCCTAAATCACAATTTTTCATACACATAATAACATTCCTGCTTTTCATTAAACTTGGACAATATGAAAAGTATCAAAAATTTTCAGTCATACTATAATGTATTTTATGACTTTAGATGTAAACAAATAGATAACACAAAATAGTTATTTATGGACAAAATAACGATTATTTTACGTTTTCAATGATGAGATTCAATGAGCTTGACGATGTACTGTTAATCTAACTTAAACATACCTGATATATACACTGTTCTCTTAGAAACACTTAGTCATAGCAGCAACCACTTTTCTATTTGCAACTGCTGCATACGCCGTATATATACATTTTGTAATTCATTTGGCAAGCACCGCCAGGGCTTATTTTAGTCATTTTCATCAATATTATTGTGAAAAATCTTCGAAATATGTTATTAATCATTAAAAATACGTACAATATATTTTTGTTTACATTTTATGACTCAAATTTGACGGAAGTAGTTTGAAAGAAATAGGTAGAATGTTGCCATTTTTATTTTAGTTTTTTCTCATTAAATTTGTACTCCTTCGTTTTGTCCATCCCGTTTGCACATGTTGATTGAATATTTCTGTTTCACTCAACACTATCCGACTAAATAAAATGACACCCCAAATGAATGAATGGGCGAGTTCATGTACAGAAAATACATTTAGCATGGTTATGCCTTATGTGTGTCCGTGTGTCGCGTGAGTATTATAATTTAGTGGTGTGAGTTTGGGACCACGTTTTTGCGGAAAAAGTAAAGGAGTTACAGGGAGTTGCAATTGATCCATTAAATTTTATCGTCACGGTAAATAAATATCTCGTGTGAGAAATGGAGTCGTGTTAATCGATTATCCTTAATCCTTTCGACGACAAAAATGTTAATTATACTTTGTTTTGACGATTGAATGTGATTAATAAATTTGGAATCGTTTTGAGGTGGTTGGCAGCGAGCCAAGTGGCACTTTCCTTTGGGTACATTCGGAATTCGGAAGCTCGTCGTGATCACTTGTGTGAGGACGACCGGACTCCGGATGGAGCATATTGCCTCTATTTTCGGCAAATTGACGGTTTCCAGCTTTCAATCGTTTACCGTCATCAGAAATATATGCTATAAGTGATAAATTGGTATGAAATCGTTCATCTTCCAAACAGGGAAACAGGTGAAGGTTCACGTTTATCTAAAGAGGCTCGTAATAACATGTTATGGAAGGTAAGCCTTGTTTTATTTTTCCGCTTGAATTATTTCATGTAATATATTTTTATTGAATCGCTGATTGTTTACGAAATTTGTTCATTATTAGGTTAGTATTTACATACTTATTTTGTATAATATCGGATCAGTTAAATAAAACAGATTATTGTAAATAGTCTTAATGAAATGAAAGTCCTATGGAAATGAAAGCCTTTGTTCACTTTAAAAGTGTCTTTGTCAGCTAAGTTTTAATCCTATCCAATAAAAAATTTAAAAAAAATCATTTAGTTTGGACACACAGCCCATATTACACATCTTAAATCAAATATTGTACATTAAAATAAATTCTCCAGTTACCAATACGTGGTTTGAAATGTGCGTTATGATAAATCAGTCAGTCAATAACGCGTTTTCTTTGTATTTTGTGTACTACGTACGACCTACAAGTAGGTAAACTAGGAAATACATACATATATGAAAACTTTAGAATTTAATATTATTACAACACCATCCCGAATATAAAAACAACACAAAAAAAAACCTTTTTTTTCTCTGGGACAAAAAATGCACATTTTTTTATTATTAGTAAATAGGAGTACATACTTACTTAGACATTACTTAGATTAAGTAACTATGTCTATCGTCATGTATTTACTAATAAGGTTAATATAAAGCAAAACAATGTTTTCTTATCAAGGTACTTATTTAAAGAAATATTCAAAGTAGAAACATGCAGTGAAATGTAATAAATTCACAATAAAGTATAAATTGTCGGCGCGGCGCGGGCGGACGCGGCTCCGACCGGAAAGTGCGTACCTTCAGATTCGATTTCCGGCGCCGGTCGCGTAATAAGTCCACTATTCAGGATGGCTGTTCGAGTTGACGTGAGCTTTTCATTAATTTAAACCATCGACACAACTATACTTGAACCTATCGATATTTTAGCGCGAATATATAAAAGAGGGTGATTCACAAGCAAAACGACTTTTTGCCTACAATATTTCTTTCTATAGCAGACTAAACCAGCGTTTGACCGCAATTTCACCTGTTGGTAAGTGATGATACAGTCTATTTATTGTAAATGTTGCATCTGAATTCATTAGACTAACTCAATATTATTAAATTCTTAAAAAGAGAAGACCTAAAATAAATAATAAATAACACCCCTCGCTGATAAAGCAAGCCGTCGCGCCGCACAAATTTCAATAAAAATCCTGCAGTTAAAATAAAGTTGTAAATAGATGCAAACAAAATTGTCGAAAAGTTCGAAAGTTTATCATAAGTTAGGAACATTGTGGCACCGACGTAATTAGGTAAGTTACAAAAGCAAGGAAAAGCCGCAACTCAACGAACGTTTGTATCCCGAAAAAGCTCGTATTTCGAAAGTTGAAAACTACCACTCCAGTATCGGTAATTAGAGCGAGAGACAAACTTCCAGTCTGTCGGGAGAGTTGTTAGGAAACGCCGGGAAAAATAAGAAGTAGATTGCATTACAAACGGTGCATAACGTCTTAAACTCATAACTCGAAGATATCACGTGCAAGTAGCCAACAAAGCGCCCAGCGCGCTGCGTAATTCGATATTCTCGGGTTGAATGCTCCCATATCAGAGAAGAGCCTTAATTCAGCTCTCGTCGCGTCGAGGCAGAGTGCACTTGGGCGTAAATAAAAAGTTGAGCGTCGGTGTAACGAGAGCCGCGCTTGTACGCCGCAGACAATGACGCTAGACAATGTGTTAGCGGAATGACACTCAAGAGCCTCTAGGAGCCCTCGCGACCTCTCCGGCTCCGGCGTTCCGTCACACGCTCATACATAACCCCAACATTAATATACTTACGTAAACTACGTTTAAACCCAATTGTCGGAATGTTTCGGCCTTCAACGATCTATCTAACGCTCCCAGTAGACATTATGAATTTCGGTTGAAACTTTTCAAATTATTAACGCTGAGTTTAATGAGCTAGTGTTTATCTAATTATTTTAGAAATTACCAAAACAGTGAGTGTTGAAAGTAATAATCTAATTTTACACCACCAAAACTTTGCGGCCTAATTATTTAATATTTTAATATCAAGTAAAGCTAGAATACAACTGTATCTACTAAAATAAAGGTGAGAGTACAGAGTTTAAACATAAAAGATGGCGTCATAATTGTTATGCAGAATGCATGTCAAGTGGAGGTTAACCGCAGATGAGACACCGCGACCCACGTTGCGCCGCGCTGCACATCAACTCCGTAAACATTACCTGCGAGCGCAGCGCAGTTTGTGTTCAATGCATAAAGCACCCTCGAGCGACATGCTCCACGCAACGACATCCATCAACACAACGACCTCAGTCTCAACGTTCCCGATCCCGTTCACCAAAAGACATGAAAAGCTTTTTAAAAAGCGCTTCCAATATTCCACATTCTGCGAACGCCCCAACTGAAAGTGAAACGTCACAAAGCATTCCGAGTTACAAAGTTTCTAAATAAAACGTGAGGCCGCGAGCTTCTCGACTTGAGTTTGCGTTTACGTTCTATTAAATTTTAATGAAAGCCATCGAGTGCGGAGTGTGGGCATTGTTATAAACACCGCTACTGTAATTTACATAGCCGGCTATCGCATTAACGATGACTGAGCGGTTTCTCTTAATTATCATTTTGCACGGTTCGTCAGGCACGCGCTAGGCACTGTTTGGAGATTGGAGATTACTGCATTGTGTTGTTGCGCTATATGTGGTCTTTTTGAGGTCCATTTGTTTCAGGACAACAAAAACCATAAATCGCAGTAGGTTCCCTTTTAGCGTATTTTTATAAGGGTACGACCTCTCGCACAACAAACAATAACAACTTTTACACACTCTTGACCACGCAACCTATGTAAACGCTTTGACTCTGACAGTTTAAGTAGGGTTACTTGTGTCCCTTAGCACGTCAAGCCAGCGCAGCGTCGCTTAGGTCGGCTTTGTCGTGGTCTTGCTTCGGGGACAATAAAGTCTTTACATTAATTATTTCCAAAAAAAGAGTTATTACCCATATATTGTAGAGGTATTGTATTCCACCTAAATATTTTATGAACTTTATTCGCAACTCAATACATACTTCATGACAACCGAACAAGATTATACAGATTAAGAGACATTAAATAGATGCCGACATGCGAGGAATTTCGTTAGTTCATTGTTCGCATTATAAATGTATAAGCAAGTTATATTGTAGGATAGTACCTACACATATACTGTGACTGAACTTTAAACGTTCGTGCTGAAGTTCTGGGCGGGGATTTATAATAGAATCTCTGATATTCACATTTAATATGAGTGCCAACAATTTGCAGCTAGATATCACTCTATGATTGTTAATTCAGACACTGCGTTTTATTTATTTGATTATTATTTTATTTGGAGCAGGTATTAAAGAATACGTTTTCCCGCCGCTATACCACTGATGAGCGTCTTTAATTGTCGAATCAATACGATTTATGTGTTCGTAATAATGTGTGCATTATTACCTCTAGTTTCTGAGAGTATACCTCTAATATGTAGCGCACGGTTTCCATAGAGTCTTTATATCCCAGCCCCACTTGGCGCAAATTTTTACGTGAAGTGTCAAATTCTCTAACAAAACGAAATAACTTTCTGTTTGAAAATTTTACATTTCATGCGTTCATGACCGCCAAGTAATAAAGCGTTAGCTTTAGCTAAGTTCAGCTTTTTTTTTTTTATTTGTGCAAAATATGTCCATAAACAACAATAACGTGAACACCAGATACACGTTATTGACGCTTTATTGGTCTTAAGTCCCGTTAATTTAATTTGAGTCTTATTTTGGACATATTAAATTCTACAAGTTACTAATTGAAACTGGCTTCACATATTCTTCGGTGCACACCATCTGCTATTATTGCAGTCTATTAGTAGGTATTTGATTAATCATGCACCCCTGACGTTTCGTCAGTAGTTAAATTAAGACGGTCCGCATTCGGACCCACGCCGAGCCCTTTCTCGACACTTCTCTAGTTTAATTGTTTATTCAGATACGGCGAACTTCTCGAATTAGGTAAGCCGGAATCGCCGCATTAATTAATATTTGTGTTTGAGCTGTCTCCGTGCCCTTGAGTGATTAAGCGACCTTTCAAATAACAGTTAGTTGTAGATGATTTCTGTTATTTGCGCTAACGTTTGCGCGTTGATTGATCCAATTAAAGGAGACACACACAGCTAAATAAGTTTCAATAAACTTATAATGTGAGCGGGTTTTAAGGTCGATTTTTTTAATGTGACTCCGCCGTTTGTCAAGAGTTTTGTAACACTGGCTTCCTTTTAAAAAAATATGGTTCTTCGTAATTTTGAAGAAAAAAATCCCACTTTGGAAAGGGTTGCTAAAATTTTTTTTTATGTGTGAAGAAATAATTAAGAATAAAAATTTGCTCTAACTTGAGTTTTGGAGTCGTCTTTTTGTTTATAATAAAATTATTTAATACAAAAGTAGAAGCTTAACGCTTCATTAGTAGTAGTCTCAGAAGTATAGTCATGGTTGAAATATGCGGTTTCGCTACTACGGTTTCCGGGCGCAGCCCCAAACATCTTTTACGACTTACTTGTAATATTAATAATATCAATTTGGCTCATTATATCCTACGTGTAAAAATAAACAACAAGCTTTAATAGTTTGTTTGTTTTTTTAGAAGTAGTTTTCTTTTTACAATTTGTTTGATTGTATCTCACAAACAAATAGCTGGCCAAAATCGTTCTCAAACAACAAAAGCGAAGTAATACGTAACTCGAGACAACATTAGGCGTATCGTAACCTTATATCAGAGCTAGAGCTAAAGAGGTGAAACGAATCGTAAATAATACACGTGAATTAACGAGACAAATCCCTTTGTATTCCTGGAACGTCAATAGGGATAGATAGGATGTCATGTACGACAGCTGTAGGTACTTATTATTGGTTGGGTTGATTTTTGTACGCCCGAAGGCTACATATAGTTGCAAGCTCGGTGACATCTGCCAAACAGCCAGAGTTCAACTAATAACACGACCGTAACTTCAGACCTGTAATGAAAGGGGAATGTGGAATCAAAATGAGATAGAACCAAACATATTCTTGTTGATATTAACTCGCATAACTTTTGTATATGTTTGTAAAACAGGTTATTTGATTAGATTAGATTGGTCTTTTTCTAGGAACAAGTGAAATTTTAAAAATACTTTTTAAAAACAAGCTTTAATTATCATCACCATCTTGCATCATATAGTACTCGTCAAGACGAATCAAATGAGCCCAAACTCGATGGGGTTGCGTTGTTTAATGGCAGAGTTCCTATAGCCACCTTCCAGCTCCATCATCAGATCAGCTCCATGTCATAATAATTTTGCATTGTCATCCGATTTACACACGCATGCAAATTTTCAGCTCAATTGGAAACCGGGAAGTGGGTCAAATCAAACTTGCAAGATTTGATTACAGACAGACAGACAGACAGACAGACAACAGACAGGTGAAAGTAATATAAAGCTTGTAAAAACGATTTTATCTATTCTCTTTTCTATCTTGTTTTGTATATTTTCTACGTCTTCAAACAATCAGGATATCCATGAAGGTCATATTAATTGTCCAAAGCCGTGGTTGAGATAATAATGTCACCAAAATTAAAACGTAATTATAGTGTTAACACAATATTTGATATTTGTAATGAAAATAAGAGTATCTAATTCTAATTGTATCAGAATCTACGCCGCTACTGAAAACAATAACAAAAAATAATAACTAACAAGCAAGCGGCTGATCATCGCTAGAAGAGTGTTAACACTAGTTTGCTTACAAGTTTGGCGCGTTTAGAAAGTTAACACATAATTTGAATGGCTATTCCTCTTCCTATCTATTCCTTGGATACACATGAACGTTCCCGGCCTAATCACAATAGCTCACTCGTAAATCGTAAACGAAGCCGAAAAGGAATTCATTATAATACATTAAACTGCGTAGTTTGCATCTCTTTGAATGCTCAGAATTTGTGTGAAAGTAAATTCACAATTGAACGATTGAAACGCAGTGGTAACAAACAAAGTTTTTTTCTAAGAAAGTCTTCCGTCTGAACGAAGAAAATGTTAATAGCCCACATTGCCAGATAAGGACGTTGCCTAATCAAATATTCCGGAATCCTTCTTAAGAAAGGAGAGGTTCGAGAATCCGGCGTGCATAAGCAACAATATCGGTTCCTTTAAAGGATAAAGACGATCGAAGGACGATTCGTAATCCGCCTCGGCTTGAAATATCGCGACCTATCTGCTGCTTCAGGTAGTACGTTTTTTATACATGAGACATGGGGCTTTGCTCCGAGGATAGTGCCAAATCTTTATTGATTTAATAAAGGAATAATTTCGGATTTATACTTGATTGTATGAACCAGTTACTTATACTTTTTGCGCAACCAAATATAATGTATGTTGCAGTTGCAACGTAACCTTAATGACTACTTCCTACATATTTATTTTATAGCCAACAATAAGGTGACTGCTGAAACCTACAGTTTAAAGTGCTTTTTGACACACGACAGATTTGAACCCGGGATCTTCGGATTTAAGCCTGACATACGGACTTCGGGCTATGGACAAGCACAAGACCACAAATGCTACAATAAACCAATACGTTTTAAAGCTCGATGTATCAACTTTAATAGTAACATTATAAATCATAATTTGAATAATAGCATCGTCTAGATTTACATTGATACCTCTAATATCATCTTTCGTTACGACTTACATACAAAAGGTCACGGCACATTAAAATCCCGTGCTTCAACCTCTACAAAACTTTTACGCTTCATATCTTTTTAGAGTGTCATAGAGAGTGCATGTGTCGTGTGGACAAAAACATCCAAACAATATGACGTTTGTAATTTTTGTGGGACATGCGGCAGATCCCGAATTCCTGGCACAATGTGTCATTGTTACCGGGACATAATGCCGCATTAACATTTCGTACCGCGATTCACGTCATTGATGACGATTTATTGTTGCCCCACAAGCCGCGACACTATGAGATATAATTAATCCAACTTTTTTTTACCTCAGTGAAGTTTGTTTTGCAGAGACATCTGCCGACATGCCCATTGTTAACCAAAACTGTCTTCAGGTCTCAGGTAGACCAGATAATGGGCATTATCTTGGGAAGAGTTGACATTTCGCTTTTTACATTTTCACACAGTCGAGTGCCACGACAATGGCTGTTTATTTAAGGGATCTCTGTAAGCGGGAGTTTTATTTAGATTGCGATCTAACATAAACAATCTGTACCAAATCAGGACGTAATGTTTGTTTTCTCGTTCTGTATGTATAGCCTTCGTGAAATATTTGAGAATCCGGTAATGACGGATCGATCAATAATAAAATTCGACGAAATAAAAGTCACACAGGATCGATCCGTCTTCCAGTCGGACGGAGCCGTTCATTTATCGAGTAAACAAAGAATTTATTGGTGTCGTATAATTTTATGGTCTAAACAAAGGCTCGTCAGACGCGTCCTTCCCTCCCCCTCCTTCCCCCTCTTCGCCTCGACGCCTCCACCACCCGCTGCGCATGCACTTGTTCACAACACAACATATGTCTACAAATGTGTTTATTTATGTTTTCACTGTTTACATTGCACCAACATTGTATAAATAATATAATGGAAGACACGATGGCCATGATAAACAAAGAATTTTTCAAATCGAAAATGTTTTAAACATTTCTCAAATAACTTTGAATTGTTATGCAACACAATTTTAACTTTAGATGGTGTGACTGAAAGACACCAAACACTTTTTAATATCGGTAAACCTTACATATGATTAGTAACAGTAACTTTTTGCTCGCTAAACGGTGCATTCACAATCAATTACCTATTGGTCAAACTAATATAACCATTCATCAACTCATGCATTCAACTGGTCGTGCATTATCAAGCTTCTTTTGTTGTGTCGGACTCCCACTGGCACGGTCGGACCGTTTGTCGCCGATTTCGTTCCGGTCGCAAATACTGTCCATCATTTAGTCACTTCTCAGAAAATAACCCGATATTATGTCTACGTGAAAGGTTAACACATTATTTTGTCTCTAAAGGTACAATACTAACGAAAACGAAACCAAAATAATCCATGTAATCTTAGAAGAGTACAAACAAAAACAATAAATCTAACAAACAACGTCCGAATGATATAAAAATAGAGTTGTTTGTTATGAAGAGCGAGAGCCGAGATTAAAAGTCATAATCGTGCGATTAGGTCAGCGGCGGTAACATTTTAAAGTCATAAAACTAGATTGTAGATGTCCTGTGGAAAGTAGAACGCGAGATCCAATCGGAGTTTGCAAACAAGGGAAGTTAGGGACGGCGCGGCACGGAGCGGAGCGGGCGCCGCGCCGCCCGTGCCTCGGCAAATAGGTGCGGCCCGCGACGATAAGACGCCGTCTCCTGTGACTTCTATTTAAACAGACAGGGAAACGTTCACAGATTAAATCTTTCGCCTATTTATTTTTCTTCCCAGTGGACGAAGGTAAAATATATCCGAGAGTAAGATGACAGCTAGAGTCGTTTCTATCGGCGCTAATCTGAACGCAGGACGAGTTTTTAAAGAGCTCCAGTCGTACTCTTTACCGGCGATGTTGCCGGGGTCGGATTATGAAGCTTTCAGCCGCGCACGTTGCGGCGACGCGGTTATTAAGGTACCAGCTTTGTTTGCGCATTCGGCGATTCAGCGCAAAGCTTCCGGTTAAATATTAAAACATAAGCGCCCCGTTGAACCCTGAGTGAACAGCAAAACTCATTTCTTTTGATACAACCACGGGTGACTCTTGCACTAGCATACGTTTTGGATTATATACTCTTGTACGACAAGTTCGAGTTAATACGAGCCGAGCTCTTTGCTGCGAATATGCTTTAAGTTTATACCAATTTATTATCGCTTGGAACTAAAAGCTCACGTTTCCCACTTGATAATGTAATCAGTAATTACGGTTTTAACGAGTCCATCTCTAATTTGTTAGGCGTTTTAAACGGCTTTGCGTATTTGAATCGCAAATTTCTTAGAATATTTCGAGAGGGTCGCTTGCGTTTCGAGGACATTATCTCTTCATAAAATTCAAGATCGTCGTCGAGTATTTCATTGTATTTCTAAATTAAACTTTAATACGGCTCAGCCTTATTCTTACCTTTTTAATTGTACCGTCAGCACTTTATCCCACCAATTAAAACTCTTTGATACTCAGACATGATAATTTGAAATTTGTCTGTTATAAAAATACTTTCTGACTACTGAGGAGGGAATGACTTACATTGATTGAATTACTTGGCTGAAGAGTCTTAACATCTTATGACTCTCGAGTAGGAAGCGTTGGCGCAGTGCACCCAGAATTTTACTTTTGTAAAATACTGGGTAGCACTGTACTAATTATGGGCAGCGTTATCTCTTACCATGAGGTGAGCGTCTTGCTCGTCTTCTTAATTAGTTTTATATAAAAAAAAACATGAAGTTTGGATGTGTGTGCTACCACTTCAGACCAAAATGGATGAACCGATTGAGCTGAAATTTGGTACCTACATAGATAATAAAGATGGCTTACACCCTGTTATAACACAAGATTATTTTAGTGGGAAAAACCGCTAGACACAACTAGTATAATATAGGTATATAGTAAAGTGACATAAGTAGGTATTTCAAAAGCTGAGTTCTGCATAAACACATCATTAATATTGAAAGATACACTAGCCAGTGTAACTCTGTAACTCGAATATATTGTGGTTGCATTTACATTTCATGTATTCATGTCATCCAGTACTTGTGTTTACGAGCTCTATTTGTTTGTCCCAAACTAGAGTTTATTGTATATATTTTGTCTAAATTTGTATGCGAATGCAGGTGCCTGGTGCCTTTGTTTCTTTTCTCACTCTCTCTAGCTTGGATTTTTCACCCAATTTTTTTGATTTCACTGTCGTAACTTGTTTTGGTGTAGTAGAGCAGATGAGGTTAAAATAAAATGATTGTATAATAAATTAAAGATTTTTTAATGCGGTTATGCGTTGCGGTGTGGCCCGCTCTTGTTTGCTCTAAGTTTAATTCCTATTTTATTTGATAAAATTTCATAGCAATTAATGAAATAAAACACTAGGTATAACCTAATCCTACTGGTTCTACTGAATGAGGAATATTCGTGGTCTTCGTAAGCTTAATCCTACATAGTCGCTTATCATTTGAAAATCAATTAATACATACATTTTTACCAAAAAAACATTTCTAATTTCTAATCTATACTGCACCTTCATATCATATACCACAAAACATGCGTTTAGAATAGAATAAAACTTAAGACCAAATAATTGCAAAGAATAAAGAAACTTACTGAGCTCGATATGTATACCTATATAATGTATATTAGTTAGTGTATGTAGTGTATTATTTCGCATTCCCATCCAAATAGAGCCATCAAAACTCCACACACAGTATCAATTTGTAATTAGCAGATACAGTGCCTCCAAGCACTGGGTCAAAGGAAATCACATAGATACAACATCACATAGCAATTTCCCGGACACAGGAAGTCGGTTCCCGTCTTCGATGTGTATGCAATCGGGCGTGTATCCGTCTTTGGCGTTCTACGTCATCAGCTTACTTGTATTGTTACTGCTGCTCTTGATTTGGTCTTGATACCTGGGTATTGGTTTATTAATTGGTTATAGGACATGTTAATTAAAGTTAGGTACAAGTATTCTAGGCAGATGTATCTTGGTACATTAAAGTTTCTTTGTGAACTTTGGTCCCCATAAATTGTAAATGTTGAACCAAACCTGGCATGAGTATGCCGGTATCTATTGTGTATTTAGAGTTATATCCATACCTATATTATCTTCATCATCTAAACTAACATAGGAAAGAAAAGTTGTATTCAAAAAATAGGCTCGACTGTTATAAACTTGTTGAGTGTTTAGTGTGTTTGTCGTATCGTTATTTAGCGGCGCATTGTTTGAGCGGCAAGCGGCAGGTCCGCCACAAAATGATTTCCATGAAAGTGTTTGTGATTTAGGGCACGTTTGACGACAGCCTGCACGCAGCAGTCAACCCTTTGCGAGCACCCCCCGGAGGCGTGGCCCCTCTGGAACAAACAAACGGAAGTGAAATTGAGAGGAGCGCCCGGAACTGCCGGTATACCTTTTCATTACAGAATCCCTTTTTAATTACCACGGCACAAATAAAAATTGTATTTTTATTTCAAGTAGGCGTAATTGAAAAGGAAATTGCCGGCCAGAGCGGCGCGCGCCGGCCTCGGATAAAACTTTAATATAATGCATAAGGCCCTTTGATCTCCGCACTCCGCTCGCATTAAATCGCGGAGATGCTCTATGCGTACCCGAGATGGGAAACATAAAAATCTAGTGAATGTGTTTCGTTCTCCAAATAAAATGCTTCCAGTTATTCACATCTGAATTCAAAAAGAAACGTTCATAAAGATAACTTCGTATCGTTCGTTCTAACGTTCAAAGCTAACTTTATTTCGGCAAATCGTGAATTTAAAAGTGTCATAAATTACATGTGAAATAATAAAAGGAGGAAAATCTTTCAGCCGCAAACGTTTTACAAAGCCACCCTGCCCCCCGCGCCGCCGCGAACCAAGATAAATATCGCCTGTAGCTCGAGCCACTGTTGGTGAAAACGTGTCTAATAAAAATCGTCGATACGATCTCTCGTTTCTGTAAAATGCACAATTTCACATGTAACCAAAGTTACACAGAAATTCCTCGCGATTTAGCAAAAGGATCTCAAGTTTAATATGAAAAGAATGGGTAGAGTGGTGGATTAATAAAAGTTTCGCCGAGTGGAGTGGTGCGGCGCGGCGTACTAGGGAAACAGAGGTTCGAGAAGGTAAGACACACGGTCAAAGGGAAGATAATAAAGCGTCGGTTGTATTTTCATTCTAATCCACGGCGGCGTCGGATGAGCCGGGGGATTCGTCGGGTGACGGGGAGGCTCGATATCTAAAATTACAAGCCTGCACGGAGTGCCTATCTCGAGACACACCGCTCTCCATTCCTTTATGTTCAGCTGCCACTTTCAAACATGCTCCATTCAAACTATACCCTAGACATTTACTTTGTGCGTTACCATAGATTTGAATGAATGAGAATTCTCGCTAAGATAGTCTTTGAAAATGCAAACGTCGACTACAGGCGAGATAACGTAATTAACCGGACTAAAATGGGTGTTCGAGAATTTCCGGAATGTCGCTCGCAGTTGGTGTAGCCTAGACATGGTTTATTCTGTCGTGCTTCCTTATACCTGTACTCTACCTTGTTGGAAGTTATGGGCACCACTCCTATAGAGTATATTTTAATTCTGAACTATATTCAAAAGTTTGCTTCAGCTTTAATATAACCTAACCTACCTAAGAGTAAATGTGACTTGTTTAAATATTTATCCAGACATTGTTTTTATGTTGATTTCTATTGTTCTTCGTAAGAGCCAATTTCCTATAGCAGGGTTGTTGCATAAAACATCATAGAAGCTCAGTGATGTTGATAGGTACGAGTACATCTAATACATAAAAACCTTGTATTGCAGTGTCACAGTGTCAATTATAACTCCTCTGAAATGGCTGTTTTTTATATTATGAGAATAGGTCCACAAAGTACTATCAACCAGACGCAGACGACATACCCCGCGCACATCGTCTGCTAGCTTGTTTTAAAATAAGATCAGCAAGTATGTGCACATCAAGGCATGACAGACGGAAGCCTTGCACAAGGTGTACTTGCGGTCGCGTGCCTTCACACCATACGGCACCTGTGGCTGTATCTACAGATTACTTTACACCATCAGATCGACCGTCAATAGATTAATAAGGGGCTATTGGCTAACTCCAAAGATAACAACACTATATAAGCCGAAAATAATAGTGTTTCTACACTTTGTCATGTTATAATTATGCTGCAATCTTAGGAAACTATTTTACTTTGCCTCTAACATAATTTGAAGTCTTATTTAGTAAGGTGCTTTGTAGATAGTAGGATGTACATGCAACTACTGCAGCAACTAGCCCTGGTAACTAGCTGTTGCATATATCTTAATGCAATAGTTAAATCGAACAAGCATTAAATTGACAAGCTGCACTAAATGAAGGGACAGATCATACACTTAATTATGAAAGTACTAGTTACTAGCAAGATGCGAAAAGATGCTAGTCCCAGTTTCTCCAATAGTGAATTTTCTAATGCGGAATATGACAAGTAGATCGACTGGGATAGTGCACGAAATTTTAACGTAACTATATAAGTAGTTTAGACGAACTCCTACTGGTTTCACAAACTTATGGCCATGCATCCCTATTTATTCCACGGCTTGTTCTGAGCACTCGCAACCGAAGCCTTATAAACTCGCGGACTCGCGGTAATTAGTCATTAGCTCGCATACGTGGGTTACACGTGCAAATGCATCTGTGGATGATTCTAGACGTTTTTTTTATGAAACCGTATGGTCCTGTAAGGTGGATATTTGGTTACCGTTAGCCTTTGTTATGCAAGCTGCATAAAATTACTCGTAATACTTGATCTTATTAAACAATAGCCTTTGCCCACCTCGCCGCTGGAACAATTTTTGTGCAAAATTTATTCCATTCCCATTCAGCAAAATTGCCTATGGTAATTGTGATCATGCAGCTTTCTATTGGTACTCAAATTTTAAATCGTATCAGTGCTTTTAGAGATTATCGGCTACATACTGTTAGCGTTTTATTACTATCGAGCAGTTAAATAATAATTAGTGGCAAATATACCATCGGTGACAAATGACAAATGTTTGACGTGCAAAAAGGCGGGAAGTCACTGACATTGAAAATACATGTGCGGTTGAGAGTTGAGCGCGGAATTTGAAAATAAATATTATAAGCTCCAATCTAATTGTATTTTTGTAATAATACATAGAAAGAAAGAAAGAGATACCTACTGTGTTTACGCACCTACTTATACTACAATGCCGTTATTTGCCGTAGATAAAACTTTTTTCTTTCTTTCAATAATTATAGTAGTGCTTAATTGATTTAGTGGCAATCTCTTGGATATTTTTAAGATTTTAGGAAATTCATGTTATTGATACGTCGTCGTCGTCGTAATTGTAACACTTAGTTTTATATTATAGTTTTAAGTTGTTTTGTTCCTTTTTGTGTTTCAATAAAGGATTATCTATCTATCTATACGTCATGAAATGTAAAGATTTCATATATAGCCTTTGCACGCGGCTTAATAAAATCCTTAGGTACTAACCGAATGTCCACGTCGGTACTAATTTACGAGTATGCAGGTATAAAAAAACCTCAATCAATTGACCGATTTTAAAGAGCGTTTAGATCATTCATCTGTTCTTCTCTTAGAAGATGTTACGGAAGATTATACTCTTAGAGAAAATATTTTTGCTCCAATGATTTTTTTAAATATAAAAATTAAGCTCTTCCCGGGTTTCTAGATTCAATTACCCATCAAAATCTATCATAAAAGCGCAATTTGTCGTCTAAGCCTACATTCTTTGGCTGGTAACCGTGTCACGATATCAATTCATGAGAAAAATTCCGAATATCAGCTGATAATAATATTTTCCACGGCGGTAGCTTTCGTCTATCCGGTAATGCAGTGACTCATGTCGAGATGTTGGTTAACATTTTACCTTTAAATATTATGTGAATCATTCTTTTGAAATTTGCTTATCGTTTAGTAAGATACAAAGGCGGAGGGAGGATCGTGATTTTCGATTTAAAACTTAGCAGTATGTTAAGCAGTTCTTAGTAAAGCTCTCGGTTTTATTTATCTAAATATTTTAAACGTTGTTTGCGATCGGCCAAAATCGAGTGCACAACCTCGCGATTTTATATCTCGAATTTATTTTAAAACCTTTTATTACTTTCAATTGTCCGTTGTCTGTCTGCCTGTAATCAAATCTTGCAAGTTTAATTTGATCTACTTCCCAGTTTCCGATTGAACTGAAATTTTGCATGCATGTATAAATCGGATGACGGTGCAATATTATTATGACATGGAGCTGATCTGATGATGGAGCTGGAAGGTGGCCAATTCCGTAATTAAACACAGCCCCATCGAGTTTGAGCTCATTTGATTCGTCTTCTCGACTACTTTGGTGCTAGATGGTAATAATAAAGGCTTGTTTTTAAATATTTTTTAATCACTTGTTTGAGAAGAACTTCTCACAAGGTACGAGTAACATTCAGATATCAGATTCTGTAAAGCAACTTCTACAATAGTTTCAAACGTCACATAAGGGCTTGGAATATGAACAAAGCAACCGAATCGAATGTAATAAAAATCACTTTAGCATTACGTTGTGACGTGAACTGATGTCTCGAGGCGTAGTGACACACGATGCGGCGCCGATAGATGTCACGGGGGAAAACGATGCGTCGAACCGCCTATTATTTTTGTACTACAAAACAAAATTGATGGAATTGAAATTTGAATTGAACTTTTAATTTGAATAATGGCAGACACAAGATGTACTACAATACAATAACTGTTCATTGCAAGTCACACGAAACAGTTATAAGTGGTAAACAGTATCAATTGATAATACACTACATACAAAATAGGTAAAGGTTAACAATCGGCGGTCTTATCGCATAGAGTAATGTCTTATAGATAATCTAATTAAAAGGAATGTAATACAATATGTACAGGGGCAACGATGTATTGATGTGTAAAATAAGTTTCATGTTCTGAGGTTTCCGAAGACAAAGTTAAACAGAAAGGGAAAGTAGAAGATTAAAATCTAGAAGGCTAACTTCCTTGCTAGGTGCTGAGGTTTTCAGCCAATAAGAAAATTACAGAAAATTCAAATACTTAAGCCACACAATAATAGGCCTAGACTATATAGTCCTAGAATATTGTGTCGAAGTAAAAATGGATGTAATGAGCTTTTGCTAGTAGATAAGAAAGATACATATTTGAGACTAGCTACCCAAAAATAGTATGTTGCTGTTCATGGGTTTTAAGCTACCTACATAATTATTATATTTCATCCCAATCAGTTCACCCGTTTAGGCGTGAAAAAGGAATAAACGTCAATGCTCATTTATCAACACAAACTTTCACGTTTATAATATTAACAGGATAGAAGGACGCACAAATGAGTTCCTTATTTCGAACATAGTTCTAAATGCATGCCACTTTTTGCGCAAACAATGCGAAAGTTGATCCTAGTATTTTGGATTAGGGCCTCTGGGCTGTCAAAAGAGTCTAGACGTGTGAGTCCAAATTATTCATGAATGGTGAAACTAAGACCATATTATAGAGTCCAGAATGAAAACGTTGAAGATTTGTTTAGATTTCGTGAATTTTTAATAAGTGTAGGCCTCAGACTGAATTTCTTTCAGTGTAAGGCGTGGTTTAGGTTTTTACGATAGGCTTTCACTAAGTCATCGCTAACTAATAATAAATATGATTATGGTCAAATGCATTTGAAAACAACAAAATACTACTATGCATTCTTAATTTTTAAAGGGACACTGAAGCACTTTTGCAAGTCAATTTTACAAAGTTGATAATAATTTTGTTTCATTAGTTAATACTACCTATTGGGAAAGTACCTCTGTGAGAAGAACATGCAAGAAACTCACAAGGATTATACATATCATTAGTTATTTTAAGTATTTAGATATGAGATTAAAAGTAGGTATGGTGTAAAAAAAGAATTATGAATAGTTGCAAGGGATTATGAATCAAATGATAGCCAAATCAAAATAATCATAAACTTCAATTAAAACAATATATAATTAAAAGTAGTTTTAACAGCAAATATGTAACACAAAGTTTTGAGGAGTTGAGTGTTGACACAGCCTAGCGAGTTTCAAAATCAACAACCTAAATATTATTCACTACTATTATGAAACTATTCAGCGTACAACATCTAAAACTTGAT
Organism: Hemithea aestivaria; assembly: GCA_947507615.1. Classification (NCBI taxonomy): domain Eukaryota; kingdom Metazoa; phylum Arthropoda; class Insecta; order Lepidoptera; family Geometridae; genus Hemithea; species Hemithea aestivaria. The sequence continues at coordinate 9,951,455 of OX382328.1, forward strand.
AGAGCACGGCCCTTTGTTTGTCTCACATACCCACAATAAACGTTCCCAGCCTATGATAATATATCATTAGACTCCGAGGTTTACAGGTTGAAGGATCCCGAGCAATTAACTAAAAAAAATGTTTTTTTTTATTTTAATAAATATTTTTAAGAAGTTTCAAATAAATAATTCCCGTTTCTTGGACGCTTACAGTTTTGAAATGGTTGGTCTTAAAATAAAATTAAAACATTTACTCGCAAAAGTGCTCCACTATATTTTGACAAGGTCTTACCTGTATTAATATAGGAATCATATATTTTTTTATTTGTTCATATTTTAAAACATCCCAAGTCTGTTTTAGCATATATATTATTATATTAAATATTAGTCACCAATAATACCAAAACGGCCAGTTTACTCTTCTTTTAATATCAACGTATTTAATCACTCTTACGCCATCCTGGATATTTAGTAAATCAACGTTCACAATACCGTTCCCACTAGTCAGCGGTTGAAACTTGGTCACACTCACATGTTAGCTCATGGCCCATAAAATAATTAGGGCAATCAAAAGATTTATAACGCTGACATAGTACCAACTAATAAATAATACAATAACGCCGGCCCTTAGTTGTGGCCGCCCACGATTACCCTGTAATAGAATGGTTTCATTTAATTAATAGCCCTATGTAATATTCAAACAAAGAATACAAAAAAAATAGAAATAGTTTTATTAAAGAAAAATGAAGCATCCTTACTAAGCCCATTTTTTGTTGTGGGAATGTCCAGCAAAAAATGCACTCTTATGTATATAAACAGAAATAGGCAAAAATTAAACGTCCGTAGTAAACCCAATCGTATGTTCTAGTTATGGTGTTATTTCTCATGTTATTAACAAGCTCAGTTCAACTCTGCTGAGTCTAACATATATTTTGCACTAAAATAAACAGTATAAATGACTGATATCCTCTCACCGTTTTCAGTAAGCGATGGATGCTTCATTTTTTTTTAACTATCTAATTCTAGTAGTATTTTTACCTACGTATACAAAAATGATTTCTATTTTCGTTAAAGGAAATTGGAATCACTGTCATGACTAATACCAAGTTATATATCAAAGGTTGAAAATAAACTTTTGTGACGGAAAAGACTTTCTTACTTTGGATACGTACTCGTACATATTGATATTTAATTACGTAAAGACAATATTGTATACTGAATCTATTTATATATGGGAAAAGGATAATAAGTCAAAAGTTATAATATCTTATATACGAGAGTTTGAAGGAAGCTATTATCTTTAAATATATAAGAGGAAAGAGTGACTGATTGACTGACTGATCTATCAACCAACAGCTCAAACCACGCAAAGGATTCGCTTGAAATTTGGAATGTAGATAGGTTTTATGATGTAGACCTCCGCTTAGAAAGGATTTTACCACGCGGGGAAAGCCACGAGCACAAGCTAGTGTGTTTATATTATTTTTACGTAAGTATGTACATCTTATACCAATAAAGATTTCTCCAACCAAAGGTAAATATGGCTAAGTCATGCAGAAAAAAAAAAAAAAAACAACATTAAGGCCCCCAATTGGCCTTATCGCTCAAAGCGATCTCTTCTAGACAACCAGCTTTATTTGTTGTTTTGTTTATAATTGGTTTAGGTAGTATTTAGCTCAAATAAACCATCACTAATAAATTACCTAACAAAGTATCGGGTTCAATTACCTCTACAATGTCACATACCAATATTTTATGTGACCGCATTCGATCCAACATGGCTCAAATGTGGTCTATTCTATGGTACTAACATTTATTTTAAAAGCTTGAGTACTAGTGAATATGTATTCTATTTACTAATTATTTATTTAGTTATTTTCATTATTTAGTTACTTTCATTACGTCGTATTTATTTAGTTTGTGTTCGCGCGCGCACTTCGTAGCGCCTAACATTACCATTATTAACCCATTTCCAAACTAAGTTATTTTCGAAATAATTCCCACTTCCGTAGGAATTTTGCAAAATCCGTTCTTGCCAATTTTCAGACTCCTAGCACTCGTACTTTCGGAAATTTTGAGATGAGTGAGTCAGTCAGCTTTTTACTTTTTTATAAATTAAGATTAGGAAAGATTTATTCCGCCTTCTAGGTTTAGTGTGCTACCATCTACGACCGCATCGTCGCTTAACATCACACGAACACGATCGTGATCAAAGGCTAACCAAAATCGAACAAAATAAATTACTGATTACTACCTAATTATAGGGATATTTATCCCTAGGCAGGTACTGTAGTAAATCAACTTTCGGATGTATGGATGTTTAGTACCTTATAACACTTAAACTGCGGAACTGGTTGAGCTGGTTAAACTGGTTGGCTTAATAAACAATAACACAATGAGCTTTTCAGGGTATTGTACTGGTGGTAGGCTTCGGCCGTGGCTAGTTACCACCCACTGGTCAAAACCGTGTCGCCAAGCGGTTATTGTGACCGTGTTCCGACATGATATTCAGTGGAGCCAGGGTGGGATTTATCCCGCCTTCTAGGTTTGGTCTGCTACCATCTACGACCGCATCGTCGCTCAAGATCAGACGAGATCGTGCTCAAAAGTGCATATTTCTGATAAATTTTGTATGTCAGTAGAGCTGCCCAAGCATGCTGTTCAATATAACCATTGTTTCACCATACTGTACCATGTTTGTGACAAATAAATGAATTGAATTGAAAGCTAACTAAAACGAATGAAAATAAAGTTACGTCACTATTAGTTAAAAAAATTAACCAAAAGTTCTATCATATTTTTCTTTAAAAAATGTTAATTTATAGTGAATAGTTTTTGACACCCTACCTTTTATTACTTGAAGTTATGTAAGTTTTTTATGATATTTTACGCGATTAACTTGTTCCCCTCATGATAACCCAACCATGAGGTTTTTTACGCGACGAAATAATTAACTAAAACATTTATTTTTAACCCCCGACGCAAAAACGACGGGGTGTTATAAGTTTGACGTGTCTGTCTGTCTGTCTGTCTGTCTGTCTGTCTGTCTGTCTGTCTGTCTGTCTGTCTGTCTGTCTGTCTGTGTGTGTGTGTGTGTGTGTGTGTATGTGTCTGTCTGTGGCATCGTAGCTCCCAAACGGATGAACGGATTTTGATTTTGTTTTTTTTGTTTGAAAGTAGAGTTAGTCGAGAGTGTTCTTAGCCATGTTTGGTGGAAATCGGTCCAAGATGGCCGCCGCTACAAAATGGTGGATTACTTTTTTCTTCCACGACCCCCTCAATATGGGTATCAAATGAAAGGGCTTAACGAGTAGATTACAGTCCACTATATAAAATTTAAAATCCAAGATAGCCGCCATACAAAAAATGGTGAAATACGTATTGCGTTGGGGGTTTTTTAAATTTTTAATTTAATTCACTTGTTAATGACGTTATTAGACTAAATTATTACTGGAATATTATGTAAGTACACGTCTTATTGTGATAAAGAAAATAACGGAACAGATCATTTATTTTTTATTGTTTGTTTTAAAATCTTTATCTTTACTTTCCTGTGTCCCTGAAAATATAACTTATAATTACGGCGATTAGTCTAAAATTCCAGATGATGTATCGTGACCAATCAAAATCAATATTTCTTACTAAATACATTACTTTTTCAATTGTTATCGTAATCTAAATGGGCCTTACAAATCGATCCGCTAAAGAACTTTGTTTCCAAGTTTTTTGTATTATTCATTATAGGTTAGCTTTTGCCCGTGATCTTGCGTGATGTTTAGTGACATTCGGCCGTAGACGGTTGCAGATTAAACCTAAAAAGCGGGATAAATCTCTCCTCGGCTTCACTGAACATCATGCCGGAACGCAGCCATATTGACCGCTTCGCAACACGATTCACGATTCGGTTCGGATTTTTATCAAACAAAACTAAGGCTATTTCGAAATATATAAAAGGAAAGAGTGACTGACTGATCTATTAGCGTACAGCCCAAACCGCAGAACGGATTGGGTAGAAATTTGGCCGTAGACCTTCGCTAAGAAATGATTTTGCCACGCGGGCAAAGCTGCGTGCATAAGCTAGTTTGAAAATAAATATCATTACGAAAACTCATTCCTAAATGGCCAAAACAGTGTAAAATTGTCCAAAGTGGCGGTTCTCTGCACTGGTGGTAGTGACCTCATTCGGTGTCAATCTGGTCGCAGCCTGGACTAATCATAAACTTTCATTGCCTAATAAAATAAAACTTTATTAGTCGCTATGTCGCTATATACCTACCTACTTATCTATAAAGCTACAAGTAACGAGTAAAGTCACCACGCTACTTCTACCTGATCGAGATGTTTTATTTGGAACTTTAAAGCTTACGTCACACTGAGCGAAGTTTGTACGTGACCCGTCACACATAAAGCGGACGCGGACCGGCGCGGACCGGCCTGCCGCGCCGGGCAGATCGCGTTGATGACTAATGACAACTTGTTCGCGTTCGCTTTGTTCGCTCAGTGTGACGTAAGCTTTAGGTAAAACTTGATAAAACTTTTTTATAACATTTTAGACTTCCGCGATTTAAACACAACAGCATAGCATTTAATACCAACGCGATAAGTCCCGAGTTATATAATTAATAAAACTTTTTTTTTCATTACTTTGTATACAATTCCAGGTATTGATTTATTACGCCTTCTATACGGCTGCATCGTCGCTTGACTCCTAACAATAATTAACAACCCCCTAAGATTTTGGTTAAAGGCTAACCTATATAATCAATGACATAAAATTGTTAATGCGACAATTTCTGCATGTGTCAAGTTCACTAAAACTTCTGCAACATATTATTAACCCAATAAACTTTTTCTCACATCGACGACATCCAAAATAAGTACGTAATCCTCCTAAAATCCGTTACGAGCAACTTTGCCCTTAATTGCCGTATAACTGCGGGAGTTCCAACATCACTCTCTTCGGCCTTCCTCCCGTTTTTCTCACCTCGCGTATAAAAAATCGCTCGTTTGTACGTGATGAATGAACTACGACGTACAACGGCAGCGGTCACGTAATTGGGTGTCGAAGTCTAGAGCTAAAAGCATACACGTGTAGGGAGAGCCGTCGCTATCTGATAGGCCATTGTCTACGCTTTATCTGCGAGGTGTTCACAATAAATCGTTCGTGTAGCATTGTGTCGGGCTAAGTGATGTACACAGTCGCGATCGAGGTGCGTGAAATATCGTCCCGGAATGTTATTAGAATGCAGTGAATGCCCGATCGATCGGCATTTTCCGCGCTGAAAGGGAAGCATTGCGTTCCCAGTTTGGTAAAAGAAAGGCGGCCTCTTTGAGGTTCGTAAAATATGCAACGACTGTAGGAGCTATTTACACTCGCTGTATTCAATCATGAAGATAAATGTCGATGCGTGGGTTTAATAAACTTAATTATCGCGAAAGCTCTGACGCCTCAATTTATTTTCGTTAATAAATCACATCAGTGCGTAAAAAACCTGAGTCTTTTTCAGCGTATCATAATAATATGCTTGGCGCGAAGTTATATTATAAAAGAAGGTCACCTTAACTTCAAGAGTTATTAATATTAATATATAACTTTATTCAAATTACCAATACTAATATTATTATCATATAGATTATACCTATCTTTTATAAAGTTCAGAATCTATTCATCTAATGGAATTAGAATTTATTTTCTTATATATTATAAGCTTATACTCGCGGTATAGCTCACCCTTAAAATCCTTTCCTACAACATGTCTACGTTAGAAATTCACTCTTTGGTTTGAGCAGTTCTTTGCCAAATCAGTCACTCACTATAATATCTTTTTATATATAATAGGTATACACAAGATGAAAATATCAAAACATGGTGGATCCATCGAGACGGCCTCTCCTCTGATTCTCTTTAATTGTGATATAATATCTTTAATCTTGTATCATGTAGGGCCCCTACGAACGGGGGTTGCCTGGATACACCTCATGCTCGTTGGTTGCTAAGAAACTCATAGAGAAAAAATACTGGACATTTTCTTATAGTGGAAAATTGGTATGAGTGTACTTGAGACTTTTTAGGGGGATTCAATAGTGTGTTTATTTGCCATGTTTGGTACATTGAGTACAATTTTTTTTAATATACGAGTTTGAATATAGTTCCAAGAACTTGTTATATAGTATACTTATTAAGTAGAAGGTTTTTCTTATTTTTCGATTTAAAAGGTGTACAGTCATCATCCAGTCTATTACCATGATAGTATCACAATTCAACAGCCAGAGAAGTATATGCAAATAACTATAGTATGCGACGATAGTCGCTTAGGGGGGCTATCTGCTATTTGGTATGTTAAATAAAATAGAAGGAACCTATAAAAATACAGTATGCAACTTTTATCACGCTTGCGACATCATTGTCATAGAATTTTAAAGCTTGCAAGAGACATTCAATAAATGACTTCAACATATTATGATAATTCTCGAGATCAAGACCTCTGGACCTAACAACTACAACCTAACTATAACCTTATCTACTTCACATGGATTGTCCTTTCACCTCAAGTAATCCAGGCATATCTCCAAAAGCACTGTGGACATACTTAGACAATCTCTTTGAAACCATGTTTAGCGATATTAAACGCAAGACATCGACCGCAAAGCGTTGAACTGAGATTAGGGCGTTCAAGCACCGTCATGCACAAACGTGCCTCAAGAGAATCAGCAATACAAAGACAAAGCTTGAGGCTTGGATTAGCAGGTGTTTGCTCGATCTCGCCTTCGGAATCGTTTTGAAGATTAGTGTGTTTCTTGCGGTGTTTAAGAATATCATTAATTATGTTAAGTGGGTTTATAAATTAACGGCAATAATGTGCTAGAGGCTCGGTTATCTAGGTTATCAATTATGCTAGAAGGACACACTTGAACATTAATTCCTAGAAAAGTCCTTTTTGAAAGACGCGGTGGGTCTATATTTTATGTGAATTGAGAATGAAACAATGGTTAGAGTTTGTCTTTGCACTATGCCCTACTACTTGTAATTCTCACTTACACCCCAATGACAGGTTGGTCAGCAGGTTTGCTTTCTTGAGAAATAAAATGAAAGGAAAGCGTATCTGACTAGACTGATCTTTGAACGTACAACTTAAACAGCTAAACTGATTAAGCTGAAATTTGGCACATAGTTACCGTAGACATCTGCTAAGAAAGAATTTTTCAATGTGGGCAAAGTCGCAAAAATAGGCTAGTCTTAACTAAAAACTAAGTCTAGTTGTTTAAAACGATTGGCCAACACAAGTACATTTTGCAGATAAAGCGTGAAAGTTAGTGATCTACAAATAGTCGTGTTATAAGTAGGTACTAGATATATGGACGCTAGGTCCAGTGTATTCAGCCAGCTTTATTGTCCGGCAGTTCTTATATCCTCTCCTTCGGTGCCATAATGGGAATTTCTGAAATTGCAACAATACGCCGAGTGTCCAGTCGCGTTGCCGTCTGCCGGTAATTTTGTGCTATTCTATAGCGCGGCGACAGTTATGCCAGTTTGTGAAAATTGTTTCGCTTTATCAAACCTTCAACTATAATATGTATTTGTGTCTAGATTAATTTTGTGTTGTGCCTTGAACTTTCACGTGCGAAAGTGTTTTGAAGCTTGTTTCTAGAAATTCAAATATTACAGTTCAGTAGTTCCTATTTAAGGTGTGAATAAAACTGACAATAAATCTTTAATATTTAGTATTGTTCCTAGGGATCTAGTTTACACGGATTTTAGGAGTCCGTTTGAGTATTTTTCATGTAATAAAACTGTGATAGGTATTAAGTTATTTAAGCTACCTTTGTGGCAAATAATGCTATTCGATTCTATCGATGATACAAACTTCTTCATACTATAAATATCGTGATCCTTCTCATTTTGAAGTTTCAATCATCAACCTGATCATGAAACTTATTTTTTACACAAAAGCGGAACTAAAACTAAAATAGATAGGCTCGGTCAGTGCGTTCGTTTCCTCCAATATGAAACTCATAAAAACATTGGAGGAACGACACAAATAAGCGGTCATCGATCGATATTGACCACCTGTCCACACATTCAATACAGGGAAGTATCTTATTATTAATGTGTGTGGGGGACAATGCTCGTCGCGAGTAGGGTACCAATCATTTGTTATTGGACGAGGACTTTTATTGATGCGGTTGATTGACGGTGCTCTTCACTCTTTAACTTTGTGTTTTTTACGGATAAGAAAAGATATGAAAACATTTAATTCAGATCGGATTTGTTAAGGCACCTCTAGACTTAGAGAATCCCGGAGGACATCCGAGAAGCGTGAGCGGTTTATTGTCTCTCTTTCTCGCGCTCACCTGTCTCTAATTTTTGTGTACGAGAAAGGATTTCTAAGGTAGAAAAGAGAACGGAGAATGATTGCATGCTTGAAATACTTTTTCATCTTCTGGCTTAATAAAAGAATACCTTCTCAACCGATGGGGTACTCTACATACATTCTGTAAAGAAGACTGTGATTAAAAAAATGGCACTTGGTATGAGATACCTGGAACGAATAAAATCTTCAAAAGACAAAAATTTTAAAGATTTTATTACCAAGCCCTTTGCCACGGGGACATATTACTTCTTTATTCAGTACAAATATTGACTAGAAAATATGATGTTTAATCATAATAATATCCTAGTCAATATTTGTCATATGACAGATGCATATAACTCATAGTTACCCCAAAGGTAGGAAACGGAAGCGCACGCGTCCCACCTGGCGAGCCGTCGGTTATGACCTACGCATCCTTAACAAACCTTAAAAGTGTCCAGAGAACCGTATCCTAACAGGTAAATGGCTTCAAAAGCTTATAAACTGCTTAATACTTGCACTTTGATTCGAACTTGGAGGTTTGCGGTTAAGTTCAACGCTCCCTAGGGCTTACTGACTGGCTTTGTATTCAATATAACTGAGATATTTTAATTAAGGACAGCCAATGACATTTTAGATTATCTTGCATGCTCACCGCTCTACTGTACTGCTATCTTGGTAAGAATATTTTAAGATACCTACTGTCAAGTACCAAAATCCTAATGTACTCTAACTTATTATTAATGGTCCTTTATTTTTTTTATTGTACATATTATAATTTAGAAAAGTTGTAGTTGTTTTGACATCGTACCTCCAGGACACGAACTAAATGGTGTTTTATTTGTAAGTGTTTTAGGTTAATATTTCAGTATAATAGGTATAACATGCTAATATAAATATAAATAGGAATGTGCAGAGAATAAAAAGCCTGCTATCTTTAAAAAAATGTGGTAATAGAATACAGGTACTTTTTATCTATGGTACAACTTAATGTTCCCTCCTTACGATAGTAGGTTAGGATTCACATAGTCGGACAACGTCGACAATACCACTGGCGCAACAGAAGTCTATTGGATAATATATCAGTCTATAACTTAAAAAATGTCCATAAAATAATTTAAAAGCAACATCCAAATAAAGAACGAGCTTGAAAATAGATCGTTAAAACAGCGCGGTCAGAAACAAACTTTATACATATTTTATGTAAACAGACGTCAATTTAATATAATAGCTTCTTCAAAATGAGAGAGATTCTTAAAAATATCGGAGGTTCTAACTTGTCTCGAAGTTCCCTAAAGTCAATATCAGCTCTTAACTTTAAAGCACTCTTCAATGTCTTAACAAAATTATTTTCCAAAAAAATCAATGGTTCCTTTCAGAAAAGTTTCAATATTAATGAGCCTACTTGTTTAAACTTTACTTTATAAAAGAGATGAGATCATTTGCAATATTATTATTGATAACAATTAGATCTATCCTAAAATAACTTTATAGACGTCCATATCTTTTATTTTTCTATCATTTTATTATGTCCACATCATTGAGTGATAAAAGATTTTTTAAAGTTTAGTATTACTAAAATAACATTTTTTATATTTTAAAAAATAGCTATCAAAGACTTATTGAAATTATGTGCCTTTTTCTAAACCTTCATATTTTATGAAATTATTCACAATAACTTTTACAAGTTTTAGTTTAGTTTCTGAGCTTTAGGAAAACAAACAAAGTCACAGTATTCTTAAGTACAACAGAGACATAAAAATACATGAAGCATAACATTTTTTGGATTTTGGAAAATACCGTAAGGGTTTTCTATGTTAAGAACTAATTGAAGATTTAAACATCAAATATTTAGGATTAGATCAGCTACAATGTGAACAGAAATAAAGACTACGCTTTTTTCTACCAATGATGTCGTCACCAACTGCCTATTGCCGCGTTATTATATCGTCAGTACACTATTGTTTAGTAAGCTACTTCCCAAGGAAGCCTTGCACATTACAATCAATAGCACAAAAATATTGTCTATGAAAATCAAACCTATTTCATATCGCTGCGCTGCAGAGAAAAAAGTTATTCAATTAATTGCCTTTTCAAATAACAAACTTAATAAAAGTTTACAAAAACAAGCGCCGAGTTCAACGCTCTCCACGGCTACGCAACGGGAGAGACAGCATTGAACTTTTTCCATTATCTGCAACCGATAGTTTGAAATTAGAATAAAATCAATAATTTTTTATGTCGTCGGTGGGTGGTCTTATAACGAATGCGTAACAAACCGCGGTGATAGGCGACTGTGGCTCTATCGTAAAAAATGTCGATGGTTTGTTTCAATTGGGATGTTGACTAAAAACTTTTATTAGTCCCTCAAGTAGATTATCAAAATTATTGGACACGTATTTTTTTCTTTGTGAATTTGATAAACAACGTACATATATGAGATATAACACACTAAAGTTGCATGGTTGTGACGTCACTGGCCGAACTTTGATATATATTGTACCGGGTATGTTGCGCCTTTTAAAATCCCTATCCAAAAACTTATACGTGTTATACCTATATGTACCTATATATGTAGCCTTTTTCAACAAAATATGTATCTAATTTTTTTTACTATTTAAATCTCGGACTAATTATATATTTTTTTCTTTATAAACATCTCTATTGAGTATTATTGTCTAAAGGTCCTACAAAGTACAGTAATTTGCATATTACGACAGCGGTAATTGGCTCGGCCGCCGCGCCCGTCCCTTATTTCCTGAATGCCTATAGCCGACTATAGTCTCGTAGTCTATGGATAATGTTACCTGTAATGATTGCTTTCTCTATCGATCCCAGTCTGGGAATCAAATTGCATGCAAATTTTCCTGTCAGTTTTGAAGTTCATGATTGCTCCACAATACTCGGTACAAATCTGGTATTAAAATTTCCTGTCGTTTAGGTATTTCTTTGTGTTATACTTTGACTAACAATTTTCTTTTTTTATATCAATAAGAATATTCATCTACTAACGTTTGAGAATCTACTGTTTTGTATATTTAGATAAATATTGGTAAAAATGGTATAATTATAATCTAAATGGTAATGTATGTACTCGTATATTCCGGAAATTCCTGTATTAGATTAGTTTCCTGTGGAAGCCTGTGGAACCTGTGGAAGCTAGGTATAGGATCTAGTTAGCCAATAATATTCCCCGGTGTCAATTTACGATGTTTACCAATTCGGTTGGACGTATCTTCCTGTGGAAGGTTCCCAGTTTCCGGTCAAACGGGGAATTCGGCGCGTGCGAGCGCCCGACCGGACCGATTCGATTTGCTCTAACGCGATAGTCACACATTCAGCTCCCGGCGGACCGTGTAAGTGCTCCATTCACTACGAAGACCATTATTAATACATCCCCTCCCCACTCGTCTCCTCGACTCTCGAGGCCTCATTGTGCGCCGTTGCGAGTTAATCCTCCGTCCGGCAAAGATCGTCGATCGACGACCGACCGACCCGGCTTTGTGAAACGTAATAGGGTTACTGTTAAATGCCGCATGTAATTTTTGGTTTGCGATTGTAATTATCCATTGAATTGGTGTGCTTCGAGGGAAGAGTTCAATTTGCGCGACGCTCCGGTGCGCTGATTGATTGGTTTCGGCCGAGTTTGTATCTGTCAGCTTGATAGACGCACCTCACTACGTCCTGGATTAGTGAAGCGCCACAAGCGTTCTATGCTTTATTAGTGGTCGGGTGCATGTTTGTTCGGACAATGGGCATGGCCGGAATCATTATTGTCCAACGTGCAATTAAGGCCGATTAAGGCCGAGTCCTCTCCTAATGGACACCTCTACCACCAGCCACATATTCAAGGCTCAGATTCGTTCTACTATGTAAATTAATTATAGTAGACATACATACATCTATATCTCCGTTTCTATAGTGGATACACAATATTTCATGATTGATATTATTATCGGAACAAAGCAAATCTGAAATATGCATCGAGGCAAATAGATGAGCTATGAATGGTTAAAGAGTTACGATGCGACGCGCCGGTGCGCCGGGCAGCGGACACCTCCCAAAGGAGTTGCAGAACCAACCTCGCCGAAGCAATTTGACCAATTTAATGTCATTCGCGTCCATTGGACTCCCGCGCTCTCAATTTGAAAATAGACGCTATTGTGTTTGTCTTCTCACTCAATTATTATAGAACGAATCTGAGCCTTGAATATGCTACTTGAAATATCATTGTGGAAGTATATAATAGGATCTTTTAACAATAAATTCTATATTTGTTCCTCGGCTTACAGTCTATTTTGATATTCTTACATCCTATTCAGATAATTAATATATCGGTGTTCACATAAAAGGGAATTTCATCATTAAAAATATCACGAAATATAGTTTATTTATAGAAAATACACCTAATATCGTAGTGTCACTCAACTTTCTGAAAGATTGAAGGGTTCAAGAGAAACTCGACTGCATCAGAACACTTTCATTATTCATCTCCTCTTCTTAGAAATGATTAAAAGAGCTTATAAATAGTCATAACCGGCCGATACGATGAAATACTTATAACCATAATAAAAAGCAAAGTTGATATTTATATTCAGCCATAGTGATTTAATTTTTTAGTACGCAGTCTGTGCTATTAAAATATCATACGAGTAGCTCATCCACAGCTCAATTCAGAAATAACTTTGTGACAAAATATTATTCGTTATGAGCCCACTTACCGTCAAAAGGCTGTGCTTTAAAACGTTAGAGAGAAGTAAAGTCAATATGATAATTAAGCAATTTTAAGTCTGATGAGAGACATAACGAATGTATGATGAAGATATTATTATGTTAATTTATTTATACCTAACTAGACAAAAACAGTTATTTTATGCAATTAAAATATTTCTATCTTTTGTTCGCGGCTTTGCTCGCGAGGAATAATCTACGTCACAATACCTACCTGTCTTCTGAATTTAACCAAATCCGTTCAGTGTTTTGCTGAGTGTCTTTTATTCCTCCTAGTTCCTGCTACTGCAATAATCAGGCGTTATTGCCCAGATCATGCGAGCGGCGAGCTCATCTCGCTCATTTAATTTGATTGCATATATAAGTACATATGACAGATCAAAAAAATTCATTGTAAATTCCTGGTAGTAACTGTACTAATTATAATCCCTTACCATCAGGACAGCGTCTTGCTTGTCTTCTTACTTCTTTGTATAAAAAAAAAATCTTTTTAAGGCCAATAAACAAATTCAAAATTTTTTGCTTGTATCATGTTATTTTAGTTTTTAAATTGTTTGTGTACATTTTCTTTTGTGTTTCTATAAAGGGGTATCTATCTATGCGACTGATTTCAAGATATTATAATTTAATTATGTTATAAAATCTGGTTAGTTTTATAAAAGGTGACATAAAAAGTACATACCTATCATCTTATAAGTAATGTGTTCATTAAAACAGCCTTTATAGAGCACGGTTACTGTAATGCAATAAATTATAGTAAATTATCCTCATCATTAAAATATTTACGAGATTAAGTTCGGCTGTAACTGTCTTTATGAATTTAGTAGTTACTAGCTATTAATTCTGGGGTGCATGATTTATTTATTTTTCACACCTGCACATTATAGTTTTTTTTTTTTTTATGTGGAGAAGTAAGAAGACGAGCAAGACGCTCTCCTGATGTTAAGAGATAACGCTGCCCATAATCAGTACAGTGCTACCCAGAAGTTATCATACTCGTATTACTGATAGGTAATAATAACCTGTAAAATTATAATCGATCCTTGTGAAACTGTGACAATTTTTAGGTATTAAATCTATACATATAATAAGAATGGAAATTTCTCTCCATTCATTGTGATCCTTTACTAAGATGAATCGTGAATACACGCATATGAACAAAACGACGCGAAAAAGTCGCTTGCGCGATCTAATTCGTAATACATTTTGTCAATTTTTTCTAGGGAAACGTAATATAAAATAATAAAATAAGTAAAAATCGTTTACTTCGGACACATCGCCCCTAATTTACATCAAAAATTCGAAATAAAAGTAATAGAATATAAAGTAAATTAAATTTAAAAAAATATAGTGCCACAAAAGTGCCACAAACTTAAAATACGCCATCTATCGATGTGGCTATAAACAAAGCAGTCAGCAGTGGAAAACATCGAAACTACATCACATCGAAACTACTAAAGAGATTTAAACGAAACTTAGCATGCACATACTTCATGGTCTGGAATAACAAAATATACAGTATTATTCCCGGAATTCGATACGGTTTCCATAGATTAGGTTAGCCTGAAAAACTCATCGGATGTATAAATAAAATTCGTACCGTTACGTATCGTTACCGTGGATAAGTTGGTTGACCGTACGGTTCGATAAAGCTGGTTCTACTAGCCCCGAGGTCGAATCCGGTGAGGCGATAGGAAAGTGTTTGCATTATTAATTACTTTTAATTTTTGATAATTATAATCTGGTGCTTTCGTGAACCATTTCGGAAAACTTAAGTCGCAGTTTGGAGTGCTTTTCACGAAAGATGTCCCGCGGAATTTGGCGGAACTTCAAATCCTAAATATGTTTAATTTGTTAAATAAAGTAAATACCTATTTAATTAAGAAATTAAATATGAGAAATTATGAGAAGTTGAAATGTTATAAATATTTTAATTTTACTATACAGTGCTTTTCATGAAAGAAGCTACTTTTTGCTAGGCGCCACTATCGCGCGTTTTAAAGTTAAAATATTTATAACATTTTAACTCCACATAATCTTATCTAAATTCTTAATAAGAAAACATATCTAATTTCTTAATTAAATAGGTATTTACTTCATCTAACAAATAAAACATATTTTTAGGATATGAAGTATATACATAGGCGGATTACGGGGCAGAGGGCCAAGGCCCCCCAGAATCATTGTAGAGTTACGAATTTTGCACATATTTCATGGTAAAGATTATAATTTTTTCGCGGCGCTCGCAGCAAGCTGCTCGCGCACATATTATTAAGGATGTCTAAACTTTCTAACTGCTCAGAGCGAGCTAAACACACACTTTTCGTAGTAAAAATTATAATATTTTTGCCCGTCTGCACCTTGCACCTTGCTTTTACTAAAAAGAAATGGGAAGTAAAAAGGGCGTACTTGGGACGCTTCCAGGGGTAGCAAGTATGAATGACAGGAAGGAGGTAGTTTAGAAGGACATAGTAAAAGCTTCGACCGGAGTCAGCAGGAGACAATGACAGGAGACAGGACGAGAGGAGGGGGGGAGGAGGTGTCTTGGCAGGAGGCTGTAGGAGACAATGACTCAGTATGGGTCATAAGGTCACCATGTTAGGTTTTATTGATGAAAACTAAACCCTACAAAATTCAGTATGAAGTCTTATGCAACAATGTAATATACTTAATATTGGGAAAATTTCGACAGAATAATTGGGTGTAATAACCCAAATAAGATTTGTTTAGAAAACCCCACTGAACGTTAGAATTCAATAAGTAGGTTTGAAATAGCTCATCACCTAATATTATGCAACTAAAAGACGGATACGTACACCTGAACGTAAACATAAATAAACTTCTAATTATGCCCTCACTTCCAAATTTCGTAATCCTGCGCCGCTTGTATAAATAGTTTCCCTTTTAAAATAAATCTGGCGTTACACTGACACAATCCATGCAGTGTTGCCCTAAAACACGTCAATTAGTGAGTAGCAGTTAACCACAGGCATTCGGCAGAGTTGGAGCTGTGAGTGAGGGTTACCCTCCGCCATCTTGGTTCGGGGGTCAAATTAAATTGACATGTGGTCTGTACTCTGCACAGATATATTGTGCGCGCCTCCAGGCATTGTGTTGACACCCCTAATTAAACAGCTCCGCTATACGAGCGGATAAAGCACGCCAATTAACGTAATGCGCTGCTATTTCACCAGTTTTGAACATACGTATAACAATATATTATCGCCCTGGTGAAATCGTATCGGTGGGACTAGATCAATCAATCGCATTGAATTTTAACATGCACTCTCAAAAATGCATATGAATTGAAAAGAATTGCAATACAATTGTGATTGTTCACCAATTCGTCCTAAATCCCCTGAATGAACAAATTCTATGAACAGTTTCATGTTAAATATTTTCTACCGTGTATTAGCAATATGTAAGCCGGCATTCGATAAAAAAATGCATAATATATGTCGAACAAGCTATAATGTAGCGTAACGCGTAACGCCGGTATCACAAAATTAATATCCATCCAATCTTATGCAAAATAACATTTACATAACATTCCTTTAATGTTATTCAGCCTGAGGCGATGGGTGTCTGAATTATGAAACGTGGTCCGCGGTAGAGGACGTAATATCGCCGATATCGCCGCTCGGAGGGAAATCTCTGGCGAAGATGCGACCCGACGCCGGCAAATGATCGCATCTCATCGACGGCCCAGACGCGACGTCAGCGAACCGCTCCACTCCGCTTAGCATATCATTGCCTTAACACCACTACAGAATATAGACGCCCAGGGGTGCCCCGTGTTAAAGCCATTATCGAGCCCTAATACTATTTTAAAAAATGGCTATTCTAAAAGCGAACGTTTTCGCAAGAAAGGAAAGCTCCTCGGGAACAGACACTTAATAGGATTGGATGAAGATGGCGGAGTAATAAAGCGTGTTCAGTAATGTATTTATAGAAGATGTGCCGGCATCGCCTCGTTGCACGGATCGCCTTCAATTTACTGTTCGAGATTACGATTAACTCCTCGATCGGGCGCGTTAACCGACGATGGACTCAGACCGCGAACACATTATGCCGACGCTTCAAATATAAATTATACCACTCATTCCAACAATTACTTCCTACAAAATGCTTTAACAACTTCGTTAATTCTTTTAATGGATTAATATTGTGATAATTTAATTAAGCTAGCTACTAACAGTCGTAAAGGGCATTAGGGAAAGTCTGATTACACGAATTAAGCTTATGTCGTTTACACAGAATGTTTATTTTTAACCCCCGACGCAAAAACGACGGGGTGTTATAAGTTTGACGTGTCTGTCTGTCTGTCTGTCTGTCTGTGTGTGTGTGTGTGTGTGTGTGTATGTGTCTGTCTGTGGCATCGTAGCTCCCAAACGGATGAACGGATTTTGATTTAGTTTTTTTTGTTTGAAAGTAGATTTAGTCGAGAGTGTTCTTAGCCATGTTTGGTGGAAATCGGTTCAAGATGGCCGCCGCTACAAAATGGCGGATTATTTTTTTCTTCCACGACTACCTCAATATGGGTATCAAATGAAAGGGCTTAACGAGTAAAATACAGCCCACTATATAAAATTTAAAATCCAAGATGGCCGCCATCAAAAAAATGGTGAATTACGTATTGCGTTGGGGGTTTTTTAAATTTTTAATTTAATTCACTTGTTAGGCACGTGCTCGAACGAGTGCCATTACGAGCTA
Organism: Hemithea aestivaria; assembly: GCA_947507615.1. Lineage (NCBI taxonomy): Eukaryota > Metazoa > Arthropoda > Insecta > Lepidoptera > Geometridae > Hemithea > Hemithea aestivaria. The sequence goes on from OX382328.1 coordinate 9,969,229, forward strand.
AGTATGGTCAACTTAATGTCGTGTAACATGGGTGTACATATGCCAAGATTACGCTTGGAAGTAGAGCCAAAACATTCAGTTAAAAACAAAATTGAGAGGAACGATGTTGTCCGACATTAGAGCACAAAAATTAGAGGACGGCAAAGTAGACTCAGTAATTGGGTCCCTCGACAACAGTTGAACACGTAGGATTTGTGGACATCGCATCAGTATCATTACCCTGATACCAAAATAAACGAATGTAGATAATGGACGTCGGGATCAATACAAAGTAATCGCGAACGGATCCAATAAGCCCGGCCAAAACAACGGGGGGTCGCATCGGGCTCGGAGGCTGCGAGCCGAACATGGGGAAACAATATGGCGGCATGCAAATAGCTCGGCCATTATCGCACCTGGCCGGCGAGCCGCCCGCCGAGTAAACAAGATTACGGGAATTGAATGGCTAATTAGGGGAAAAGAAGCCGACCGGCCATCGCGAGCCAGAACAGCTGAGTTATCGCGACTCGTCTCCACCATATTTCACGAAGCCTCTCGCCTTTATTGTTCTGCCGCCTCTTGTTTAGCTAAAGAGGCTTGTTAGCTTATCTCCCTCAGCCTAGGTAGACTGCATTAACTGCCGTCACAGCCACGAGCCGAGATTTACTGCGCTACAGAGCTTCCAACGCTAAATAATAAGCGTCTCTAAGCCGCTAACGATACCGGCTACAACCACCCTACATTCTACATAAATTAAATTAGATATACACGATTATCTCGGACATTTAACTGCAATAAAAATTTGATCCGGTCATCGAGTTAATTCGTCTATACGGTGGTAATTTTAATGACCCACATAAGAGATAAGTGGATTAACAAGGCAAATGTGACGACAACCGAGTTACGCTGCAATATTGCCTTCCGATAAACGGTGATGCGGCGCGACGTCGGACGAGATGGTTCTTTATCATTACACAATTAATTAATTAGTGACTTTTATAGATAATAAAGCGAGTATATTTACGAGTGAGGTTCGTTAATTTTATGTTATCTGTTTAATTTTTATTGTATGCCCTCGAGCGACATCGTGTCGCCATTATCGGACGTGGAGTGTACACAGTCCGCGGGAACAATGAGGCCGGCGAGATGTCGATCATGTTTAATATGATAATCGTTAAATGTACACAGTTCAGACCTTTGTATTTTGTTTAATCGTTTTAATTACATTTTATGGCAGAAATATGTGCTACGAATTTTTGTCGTGACAGAGTGACAGCGTATGAGGGGCGAGAGATAAAAATGGAACGGTTATTTTTATTTTATTAAGACTAAAATACAAGTAATGCCAAATTTTAATATATTAAACAACTAGCTGACCCGCGCGCACTTCGTTGCGCGTGAGAGTCAATTAATAAAGCGAATTTGGTGCTGCTATGTTCACTATGATAGTATTTCCATCCCCGTGACTTTGTAAGCGTAAAATAAGGCATGGCTATATATTATTTGCTCCCGCTGTGGGTAGCGAAGAATATCGGGTTGGGTATTTCTATGCAGTTTTGTTCGCTACCGTAGAAACCAATCCTATGTCCTTTCCCAGAGGTCAAATTATCTCAGTTGAGCGGTAGTTTATCGCCTTCATAAATTTTCACGCCTCTTTTCAGGAATTAAAACTATTTGTGGTCCTTTCCCGGTAACTCTTTAACTTATCTCTACTGTAATGTACCTCAGCTAAATTATTATTCGTTACTAATTTCTCACACCATCCTTCCCGCGACTCAAATCAATTCCATGGTTCCTGAATTCCCATTAAATCTCTGATCCTCCTTCCCCCTCCTTTAATACTTAGTCTCCTTAAAGTTAATTTCTGACATAAAAAAACTATTCATTAACAGAACTTAACAAAATATCAGCTCATTTTCGGTTCAGCGGTTACTAATTTCCATGCAAACGTTTTTGTGAAAAAAATCCTGTTCTGGTGAGAATTTCACAAAATCCCTTCTTATCGGTCGCCTACGTTACATAAAGAATACGTTGTCCAAATTTTAGCTAAAACGAAGAAGCGGTTACCTTTCCTACACAAACTGGATCCCTCTTTCCTCCCCTCAAAGGTTGATTTCTGGGATAAAAAGTATCCCATATCTTTTTTTAAGACTTAATCTACCTTTGTATCAAATTTAAGCGCAATAGGGTCAGCGGTTCTAAATTTCCCATTAATTTCTGTCAAAATAAATATTTAATGTTCCTAAACACAACTCAAACCATGATTTTACAAAATTTCGATTCAATCGGTTTAGTTGTTACGGATTTGCATACAATTGTTTTTTGTAAATAAATCCCGTTCCAGTGGGAATTTAGCAAAAGCCCTTCTCGTGAGTCGCCAAAACCACCTAAAAACACGCTATCCAAATTTCAGCTCAAATAAAGAAGCGGTTAACGATTTCTTACGCAAACTTGCACCCCCCCCCCCCTCCCCCCTTTCCTCCTCTTTAATGTAGATTTCTGGGATAAAAAGTATCCCATTTTTTAGGACTCAATCAACCTCTGCACTAAATTAATTTAAGCTGAATAGGGTCAGCGCAGCGGTTCTAAATTTCCCATACAAACTTTGACCCCCCCTTATAAGTTAATTTCTGATATAAAAACTATTAAAAATTTCCTTAACAAAACTCAAACCATCATTTTACAAAATTTCAGCTTAATTGGTTTAGCGGTTACGGATTTGCACACAAAAGTTTTTTGGGAATAATTCCCGTTCCTGTAAGAATTTCACAAAATCCCTTTTTATCGGTCGTCTTAGTTTATGTAACTAAGAACACGCTGTCCAAATTTCAGCAAAAACAAAGAAGCGGCTAACGATTTTTTACACAAACTTGCACCCCCCTTTTTTCCCTTAAAAGTTGATTTCTGGGAAAAAAGTATTGCATATCATTTTTTAGGATTAGATCTACCGCTGTACCAAATTTAAGCTCAATAGGGTCAGCGGTTCTAAATTTCCCATACAAACTTTGACCCCCCCTTTACCCTCCTTAAAAGTTAATTTCTGACATAAAAACTATTCAATGTTCCTAAACACACTTCAGACAATCGTTTTACAAAATATCAGCTCAATCAGTTCAGCGGTTACAGATTTGGATACAAACGTTTTTTAGAATTAATTCCCGTTCCCGTGGAAATTTTGCAAAATCCCTTTTTATCGGTCATCTACGTTACATAAAAAATACGCTGCTCAAATTTGAGCTTTAAAATATGGCCGGTTACTGATTTTCTACTCAAACTTCTACCCCCCCCCCCCCCCCCCTCTTCCCCCTTCAAGGTTGATTTCTGGGATAAAAAGTATCCCATATCATTTTTTAGGACTCAATCTCCCACTGTACCAAATTTCAGCTCAATGGGGTCAGCGGTTTTAAATTTTCCATACAAATTTCGACCCCCCTTTACCCCCCCTTAAAAGTTAATTTTCGTCAAAAAAAAATTAATGTTCCTAAGCACGATCTAAACAAACGTTTTACAAAATTTCAGCTCAATCGGTTCAGCGGTTACGGATTTGCATACAAACATTTTTCGGGAATAATTCCCGTTCCCGGAGGAATTTTGCAAAAATCCCTTTTTATAGGTCGCCTTCGTTACCTAAAGAACACGCTGGTTTAAATTTCAGCTTAAACAAAGAAGCGGTTACCGATTTCCTATTCTAACTTTGACCTCCTTTATCCCGCCTTAGAGGTTGATTTTTGGAATAAAAAGTATACCATACAATTTTTTAGGACTCAATCTACCTCTGTACCAAATTTCAGCTCAATAGGGTCAGCGGTTTTAAATTTTCCATACAAATTTCGACCCCCCTTTACCCCCCCTTAAATATTAATTTTCGTCAAAAAAAAATTAATGTTCCTAAACACAATCTAAACAATCGTTTTACAAAATTTCAGCTTAATCGGTTCAGCGGTTACGGATTTGCATACAAACGTTTTTCGGGAATAATTCCCGTTCCCGGAAGAATTTTGCAAAAATCCCTTTTTATACGTCGCCTTCGTTACCTAAAGAACACGCTGGTTTAAATTTCAGCTTAAACAAAGAAGCGGTTACCGATTTCCTATTCTAACTTTGACCTCCTTTATCCCTCCTTAAAGGTTGATTTTTGGAATAAAAAGTATACCATTCAATTTTTTAGGACTCAATCTATCTCTGTACCAAATTTCAGCTCAATAGGGTCAGCGGTTCTAAATTTTCCATACAAACTTCGACCCCCCTTTACCCCCCTTAAAAGTAAATTTCTGACAAAAAAACTATTTGATGTTTCTAATCACAATCCCAACTATCGTTTTACAAAATTTCGGCTTAATCGGTTCAGCGGTTACGGATTTGCATACATTCGTTTTTCGGGAATAATTCCTGTTCCTGAGGGAATTTTAAAAAATCGCTTCTTATTGCACGATGAAATCTTCTTACGAATACGCTGTCCAAATTTCAGCTCAATCCGTCCAGCCGTTTGGGCTGTGCGTTGATAGAACAAAAGTGTACGAACGATTTTATATAATAGATAAGTAAATCTTTAGATAGATATAACTCTTTTATTTAAAAACCGATTTAAATAAAACCAATACTATTTACAAATTAGAGAAATTTGCAACGTTTTAGCGAAAACTGCATACAATTCGGTTGTGCCGTTTTATCACACATAAGTAATAACCTTTTTACAAATTAAGCCTAATAAAACTACTCTGGTAAATTTTCGTTTATGGCCACATCGATAGATGGCGTATTTTTAGTTTGTCGCACTTTTTGCTTTTTGATTTTTTTGAATTGAATTTACTTTATATTCTATTACTTTTACTTCGAAATTTTGATGTAAATTAGGGGCGATGTGTCCGATATAAATGATTATTATTTATTTTATTATTTTATTTTACGTTTCCCTAGGAAAAATTGACAAAATGTTTTACGATCTAGATCGCGCAAGCGACTTTTTCGCGTCGTTTTGTTCATATGCGTATTTTCACAGTTCACCTTAGTAAAGGATCACAATGAATGGGGAGAAATTTCCATTCTTATTATATGTATGGATATTTTAAATTCGCAATCCCAACAATACAGGCGTCTACTATACCTTAGCCAATTTTCTACTTAAGGTAACATTCCCCAAAAGTAAAGTACGCACGTGATTCGATTCCATAATGTAGGTATCTAAACAGAATCACGGCGAAGGGAGGCAAAAACAATAAACAAAACTTTCGACCCAAGTTTCTCTCTATAATGACCGATCATATCTGCCTTCCTCAGAATTCATTCATGTATCAGATATGATACGAGTTCAAAGTGCTCCGTCCGGCGACGTTAAACGGATTTTAATTACACGTAGGGCTTGTCACAGAGCCCACACAGTGCCTAGTTAATACAAGATTAATGAATATCAACGACATCAAAACAAGGCTTGCTCTGTAGTCTACAATTTCATGATTACAGTGATTTAAGGCAATCCCAAACACTTAAATATTTATTGAGTAAACGCTGCATGATCATTAATAAAAAGTTGTCTTTTAATTGACCCAAATCTCAGTTAATTCATGGAAGCTTTTAGTGACCCGCGAACCCGAAAGCCAAACACTTTGTCTACTAGAAGCCAGAAAGTTCCATAATTTCTTCGCCGAGATAAGAGGCGAAAGTTCACGCAGGAGCGAGATTTATGACATCACCGTCGTTCCTTTCACTAAATAATAAAAGGCCCGCTGTAAAACGCGGTGGAGGCATAAAAGTTTTACGTCCATACAACCCGTTGGTGTAGGTAAACCGAGCGAGCATGTAGGGCGCGTTGAGTTAGGACGCCAAATCTCCATAAAGAGTAATCAGTGTCGACACAATAGTCCGCGGCCTCATAAATTGTACGCCGACGTACGTTCATTTGGTCTTGGACGCGCATGACGCGAGCCTCGTGAGACTTGAAGATCAAAAGATATTCTTGAGGGACATGTTAATTGTCCTTCCGCGGCCCCACGCATGTCGTTAGACTTCAAGGAGCTGCGCCATAAAACAAGAAGCATACCTTATACACAACAATCTGATTGTTTCATAAAAAATACAATCCGTATTTATATTTAGAATGCGAATATGTGTCTGTCTGTATAGAAACAGTTTTAGGCATGGGAAAGAAAGCTATCCTATGTTAGGTTATACATAGATATCTCATTTCTTTTCTCTCAAAACTTTTTTCGCGGGTAACACCGCGGAGCTTAACTTGTATGTTATAAAATCATGTTTATTTTCCTTTATTTTGACTTTGTCTAATGCATTGTTGTTAACAAAGTTCTTAAAAGCATGTTCAACAAATCTGCGTCGCCAGAACATACACGTAGGCGTAAGCTTTTATCCATTTAAGATAACGCTTCATTTCCATCATCAGTCCAGCTTGAGAGCTTGTAAGAAATAAACGTATTAAAATATAGTGTGATAAACGATATTGCAATCTACTCCTTTAATTTCGTTCTCCAATTTATCACGTCGGGTTAACAAGAGTTTAGGCAATCCGCCGGTATCAGATCGAGCTAGCCGTTGTATACTAAATTAAAGATGTTTAAGATTTATCTCCCCAAGCTCAGGATCGCTCTAGGTTCCACAAACAATGGAAAATTAACGAAGGCTTTGACAAATTGCTACTGTTTCTCGATTTATTACGAAATATGATGATGTCTACATCGAAAATCAAAATGTTCTACAAAACATCGGTAAAAATTTCAACACAATAAAAATAGGACGGTTTTTTCGCGATACATTGTCCGATTTGAAAATCCGTTGGATTGAAATGTGAGTTTTTACTCTGCTTTTTATTACGACATGCCTTTGAAATTCAATAGCTACTGAATACACAAAGATTAGCGCGTTTGATATTTTATAATTCATTCGTTTCAAGTATTCGATGCTGATAAAGTATCTGCTTACATTTTTAAAAGATAAATACATTTTTACATTTATTGGCGCGTTAACAATAGATTCAATTTGAATCTGATCAGTGCATCTTGTGTTCGTAACATGTGATAAAATAAACGAATCTGTACTAATATAAAAAATCGAAAGTGTTTCTGTTCACATATAAATCGCTAGACTTATTTATTTTGATAAAATTTGGTGTAGAGTTTGAATCTCAGGAATGAAAGAAGCATAGTTTTTATTTCAGTCATATTACCAACTAATTCCGAAGTGGCTGCAAACGAAAGGTTAGCAACGAACTAGCAATGTATTGATAGTCTCCACACAGGCAACGAAAAGTGAGTACTTACGTAGGGTACGATCACATTGACCGTCTACTTTAAGTCACATATATATAAAAAAATACTAGACAATCTTTAAATGAAAGCGCATGTTTTTCTAAATAACAGAATCTTTATCTAAATAGCAGAAACCCCCAATCCAATGATATTAGAGCGTATTAAGATAGTATCCCACACATTAATGGCGATAACTAGTTCATTATTAAATCGGTTAACTAAACTAAAAGCACCTATGAAAATCACGTAGAACTAAAACCTCCGTTCAATCTCTATTATGAGTATGTGATGCGGTCGATTTTCATTGCCGGCTGGAACCTGTAACTGAATAGAAAAGAGAGCTAAAATAGACCCCGATTTCGTGATTTTCTGTATGAAAACAAAATCACCAAAACATTTAGAGGTGCGGGGAGTGGTTGACTAGTATTGATTAGCTCATTCAAAGTAAAAACTCTTTGGTTCTAAGACATTTTACGTGTGTTAAAATAAAGTAAAAGTAAATTTATTGACATCAAAACAAAAACTAGATAAAACTGTATTTTGGGGACCAAGCTTCTCCCGTACAGTGCTTTTTTAATGAATTATGTCATTAACAAAATATATATATTATATTATATCAAACAATATTGTTATGCAGCATCAATGCTTATCGTCGGCGACATTGGTACCCCCGGTAATGCGCACTCTATGATTGAGTCATATATGCCGGTAACTGAATAGGACAGTAGCCGGGCGACAGTCTATATAAACTTTCGATAATTGAATATCCTCGCCGAACCACCTAATGGACGGACCTTTATCAAATGCAGTTATGTACTTATTTCATAACACATCCTATGTTATGTTCTCTAATGGATATCCTATCTTCGTAATATACCACTTCATATTATGTTATTAATTCGAAAGAATATATGTGTGTGCGGTTGAGAATGTTTGATTAGATAAGATTAGTCTAGCATGTCGCCCACACACATGCCAATCTACAGGAAATCCAATTGCACTAAACCACTGTCAGATGGCAAGGTGTCCAGCAGGTTTATTCACTTATAGAATAGAATAGAATAGAATAGAAAACTCTTTATTGTTCACACAAATACAATAATATAGCTTAGAACTAAGATTACACAGAAATAAGTGTTACAATTGGCGGTCTTATCGCTAAAAGCAATCTCTTCCAACCAAGGATTACTTATTTGTCAGGGAACCGAACCGAAGATCGAATTGACATAAGTGTATGAAATGACGTATTACGTCGTATTGATTCAAAACGTCATTTCACGTTATTTCATACATTTTTGACTATTCGGTCTTTGGTTCGGTTCCCTGACGGATAAGTTAATAGCCCTGCAGAATGCTGGCAGCATTGTTGGATGGTCTCTTAATCATGACAAATTACAAATCATCATCGTAATCCATTAGACGTTACTCGCATAATTTACACCGAAACATGCTTCTTGCTGAAGCTTGCCAAGGAATAGAAGATCTTTCACAAGTTATTGTGCTGGAAATTAACAATTGACACTGAAGACAGCTTGCAAAAGACTAACAGCAACCAGCAACATACTTAAGGACCGAACTCCAGGTTCGGTAGTCTTCATCTAGGTGTTCTAAAATAACGACTACGTAATGGTCGCGATTGTATTCAATAATTTCCCCGTTAAAGCCTGATTTGGACAGACTTACATACCTCTAGAGTTCAAATCTTTCAATAAAAAATAAAGCAATCGTTCAATAAAGAGGATTGACTTTCGATCGATAGATACGATAGAAAAGAATTGTAATCGCATATAAACAACGTATGGAACAATATGTCAGTATTAGCTATTTCAATATAACAAGGCAAAGCTGTCTGTCAGTTTTAATGTGAAGCATTATCGTGCGATCTAGAATTTAGTGTTGTACCCAGTAGTCCTTTTTTCTGAAAGTCCTTTAATTCATATAATATCCTCTTGAGTTTTTAAAAGTTCTGAACACTGTCGTTGTTTTTAGTTAATTTACTAATATGACGAAAAAATAAGGCACAATAATATTAACGAAGTCTTCCTTTTTTCCAGGATAAGATTCCTTTGATATTCACTGAATTTTCTTATACGTTAAATGGTTCCTAATATATTTCAATTACTTTAGAATAAAAACACAAAAATTTAAGATTAAGTCATAATGTCAATTTTGCAAATTCTCAATAGTCAATGGTGCTCCACATTCCACATATCTTAACTATTGGCGTTAGATTCTGTAAGGACGAGCTTAAAAGCTTGTCAAAGTCTTGAAAGTCTCAAGTCTTGCTAGGTCTCGATCTCGAACGAGTCCTGCCCTATCCCTACGAGGGTACACAGCCATCCGTGCGGTGACAAACAACATTCGTGGCCGACGTTTATGCGCCGTCACGGTCCTCAATAGAAACGCTTCGATTTACGTCCCACCTCTGCGTTTTTTGTCAGATGTCTTTTTTATTTCCATCGAGTAATAAATAAATGTAGCACAAGCCATTACCTCAAATTGTTTTGGTCAACCACTTAATTTTTGTATGACAATGGAATACATTTCCTGGATAAATTACTCATATGACCAATTTACTCAATAGTACCTATGTTTTATATATTGGTTTTATTATTAAAAGTCCGTGGTTTTTCTGTACCAACTATCTGTCGGTTTTTCTTATGTGGTTTCCAATTCCATCGGAATATTGGGGTTGAAAGTAACCTATGTGCTCTTCCAAATTTCTAGTAGTAGTTTTTAAGTGGAAGAGCAACAAGCTTACACACTGACATACTGTGATCAAGATTTTGTATCGCCTTTTTTCTAAGTAGATAATATTAATTACCTAGCTGCACCCCCGTTGTTTTACCCGCTGAAAAGTAGCCTATCTGTCTAGAATACCTCTAAAATCTTGGTTTAGGGCAACATTTGTAAAGAAAAAAAAGCATACACGTCAACTTTTCAAGTTTTGCCTATGATGTACATTTTTTTATTTTTTTTATCAAATAGATCCATTACTATTTACAGATAGTAATTCAACAGAACACAACTCATCAACCCAATCCAATTAAGAAAGCTGTCATTTTATCGTTTACGTAGTCACTGAAATGTTCAATTTAAATACCTTCAGCAAAAATTATTAAAAGCAAAATACCTCGACGGAGATCAAAGCGATAACAACACTTCAACTTTTTGTCGAAACGTTACCTTTCATTTCCTATTTAATATCGATCCAATATACTGATTAGAATATCAGGAGTCTTCTGAAATATGCTTTTTTGATTGACTAATATGGATAATTTCTCATCAACCTGATATTAAATTTAAGCAAATAAGTCCAATATTTATTCACATATATAAGTAGGTACAAAAAAACATGAGAAAAATAACGTGATGAGATGAGATCTGCCGAAAGCCGAGATCTCCAAAATCAGCCTTTTTAGGGAGGGGACGGGGGAGGTTTTAGGGAAACCAATAACTGCTACCCTATGTAGTTTTGTTAGTTTTGTTTAAATTTGTTGGAATATAAATGTTCAAACTGGTATATGCACTAGGTAGTGCGCGGAGGTTCGATTTAAATCCGAGCTTAAATATTAATACAGATAGAAGAACAGCCTATAGAAATCATAACCTGTCAAGGTTATTTGGATTAAATTTAGGTTAAATATTCGAAAACTGCTTACACATTAAGTATTAACACTAATGAGTACAAAAAATACACTGAATAACCCTTACTTGTATCGAAACCAAATGTAACTACAATTATTTGAAATATCAAATCTTTTGTGTATCTCTATTACGGTTTATCATAATTAAAAAAAAATAGATAAACCCACAAGTCGCTGTAATCTTGCTACGCTCTTTCGTTGTCTTCGTACAAAATCCAAATGCCGTATACACAGTGTGAACGTCTGGGATCCAAATGTAACTAACCTAATCATAACATCATCACAAACAGATGACATATCTAATGCTAAATCATAAACAATCGTAGGTAAATTGTAAAGCTGAGTAAATGTGATCACAGATTGGAGAGACAATGCCTCTACGTCAGAGGTAGCGTTTAGTAGGGGAGCCATTTGTATGCGTAATGGAAGATCGAATTTCGTATTTGTTCAAAGGGTCGTTAGCAGCACCTTCTCGCTTGTTTATAAAGAAAACAAAACCCTTCATTGCGCCGCGGAGCGGAGAAACCTCACAGATATGAACTACAAATAACATCATGAATAATAAAACCAATTAGGTATGTAAGGTTATATAAATTGCCGTATTCGTTACCTTTATACGGATTCAAGGATAACATTTTGCGTAGTGATTTGAAAATGTTATGAAAGCTATTTATTTTGGTTTTTATATGTCTGTATTTCATTAGATTTATATTATAATTTTAACCTTTATATCAAATATTATACGTAAGTACCGCCGGTAATTTTTAAATATTGATAATTCTCAGATCTATATATCTGTTCCGAATCATCTAAAAATTAGAGAAATGATGGTCCTACGTAGCCGTAGATCATTTTGTATGGTAGCTATGACACCCTTATACCTGCAACCATTCAATTTCTATATGCCACAGGACTGTTTTAACAGACTGAGAACGGACTGAAGTAGCCACAGTAGTATATGTACGCAAGCTACTATGGCTACTTCGGCCCGACCGATAATGTACCTACTCAGATCAGATTCGGATCTGATGTAAAGCGAAAGTGCTTGATTTAATATAGTTGGTTTAGGCGCCCAAATGGGCTTAAGTCGATAAATTACTCCTTTCACGGTAGTTTCCAAAGTCGTCCAATTTTACTCTTTTATATTTTAATTAACATGCAACATTAGTCATTCACGTCTCAACGCATACCTCTTTCATCATCGATTCCGCGCAAATCCCCGACACGTTAAAGGATTAAACGCTTCTCATTTAGTCTTCCCCCTAGGAATTTCGCTATCAAGCATAAGTTCGATGTCACTGCATCAAAGTACAGAATGTTCGTAAGGCATTCCACCCCCAAGTATTCGAGTTAGTTAAGCTTCTGTGTTCGAAGATTGTTTAGTAGATACGGCATACCTAAAAGTCGATGGTGCGTGAACAAGTGTCACGCGTCAAGGATTTTTGTAACCACACAAGTTTGTGGTGCCAGTAAAAGTAATGCCCGTTTGAAGTACGTCCCGGAATACTCGTACAATAGAACGTCAATACAATAGCGTTAGCGTGATCTAGCAAAAACGCCACTCTTGTCCACGACTTTGAAAACACAATATCTTATCTGGAACGCTTCACCTCTCTCGTACAACATAATAATCCAAATTCGTCTTTTTAGCAACTGACAGTAAAAAAATCTGGTAAAAAATCTAGACAAAATACCTCATTTTACTTCTTATTCGCCTGTTTTTTATAACGTTTTATAAAAATGTTCAAAGTTGACTTTTCAATACACGTGACGAGTGACGACACAAAATAAAAGCAACTGCTAGTTTAATAGTTGTCGTTAGAAGTAGGTTAGAAGTGCATTTTATGCTAACGCAACACCACACGACTTGCCTAGTGAGCTTGCATACAAGCGCAAACCTATTCAGAATTATAAAGTAAAAAGACTCGCTGTAAAAGAGCTCAGCCAAGCCACGGAGTAAGGACATGCAGACACGTTTCAAAAGCGTTGAAACGACAGTTGCTACGTGAAGAGAGCTCTCACAAAAGTGGCTAAACAAAACCGCATGAAACTGCAAAAGATAACCTATTCTGTAAGCGTCACTGCTCTTACAAATTTCATTTCTGTAATACGATGTATCTTCGTGGATTTCATGGTGCAATATGAAATGGTTGATGTTGTTTTTTTTTATGTTATGGGCTTTTTATTTTAGCGCAAGTGCTTTGATTAATTCTTGTGCGAAAACTTTAAACAGGTATTAAACGAAATTTAAATGAAGAATTATTTGATGGAGTCGAGCGTAACCATAAGTTCACTTCCATATACGAGTTACGAGTATACCCACCTATTATTATGTAAGTAATACATACTTTTACTACGATGACAATAGCATACTTGTACAGGAAATTAGAAATTCTATTGTTGTATTATTGACTTCATACAACAAACATCTTGTTATGGAGTGTCCTTTGTTTGTTATGAATGATATTATTATCAGATTGTATTTACGAAATGTGGAGCATCGCAGGCTGTGCATGCGGTGTCAAGATCACGTCGTGTCGTCGCGCCGCGGCGGGTGACACCTCCGCCCCGCGCCCCGCACCCGCCACCCGTGGACACCCGCGCGCCCCACCTCACACCCGCCATCGTCCTTCTTCTACCCTCAACCCTCCTACCACGCATGCTCCAATTATAATCTGTTTAGGGATGTCTATTGTCGATTAACTTTACTCTCATTTAGTACAATCTTTCACTTACAACCAAACAAGCATTTCTAACACAAAAATCTACTTCGAAATAATAAAACGTCAATTTAAGCCCAGAGAGGATTCTCCTCTCCACCAGCCAATAAAAGAATAGGAAGCATCTTTCATGGAGTGCACTCGAGCTTTCACGTATCAGTTGGAATAAGTGACAGGGTTAAGCGCGATATATCCACCATCGGATAACTCGATAGCTCGACATGGGTTAGGGCGGCATTATCCTGAGGAGTGCGCGCGCAGCGGCGTCGAGCGGAGGGCATCAAATCGCCTGCGGAGGGCGCACGGTCCGCGCGCGTCTTGCTCCTCTCCCGCGCGCTCATTCGGCTCGACACCTCCTCCGAGGCGCTCGCACGGTCTCGGCGACCTGGTGCGCGGTCACTGACCGATACCGTACTCCGCGCGGTCACCGCGACCGCTCATGTGACGCGACTCGCGACCTCTTCAGTGGCCCGTGCCTTCGCTGACATATGCACCTGCAGGTAGCCCGCACCCCGACCCTCGCGGTAGCGTGATATCCTGCAATTTATCCTTAACCCTTTGACGACCACGGGTACACCCGTGTCCCAAGCACAAAAGTGTAAAAATCTAAATAGGCCAATTTTAAATATTTTTTTCTTTTCTAATATTTAAATGTCCACTTTAACCATTCATAGCTAGCAGCCCCATAAAAGTAGAACTATATTGTGTCTATAATCTATAAAAGATGACATATCATCTGGTGCCAAAATGAAAAAGTTTACACAAGATTCACAAGATGTTAAAGTGAGAATCATAAATTAATTTCATGAAAAAACTATAGCCTGGTTAATGTTATATTTATATAAATTACTACACTATATGATAATCTGATCCTAATAAAGCTATAAAGTCATAAATAAAATGGGACAGTAATGTCCCTATGGTCGCGAAGGGATACTTTTTTCAGACGACGATATGAACAAAATATTATGATTGTTATTCAAAAACCGAATAGTTACCAAGCAATATCAATAAAAGAAAAATAACTGATTTCAATAAAGTCATAAACCTTTAAAAATATCGTGTAATGAATAGAAACAGCCAACTGTAAAACAATATAGATTCTTAGGATAGCCTTAAGATAATAGTAGTCGTCATAAAATGCATTCTTGTATCATATAAAAAATCCGTGTGAATTCGGGTAAACTTTCTACCTGGGTAATTAACGGTACCTACACCGTTAGAGCCGTATTATGCAAAGCTTCTCTTACTGTCCCGTTAGGATAGGACGCATGGGTTACTGTTTAGCCAGACTAGAGGGTAAGATTGGTTGCATAAAAGTGCACCAAGTGATGGTCAATCATGTCATTCCAATAATTGAAGCTGGCTACCAGTCAAGCTTCCAGCTGATTACCATGGTAAAGTCGTAACGCTCGATTAGGTACGATTTTTTACTAAATATGTTTCGTATCACACTACAATCAAAATATGGGTGGCATTGGTCTAACGGATCAACGAAATAATAACACACGAGCTTAATCGCAGGTCAAAGTTAAAATAAGAATAAGAAGATAAGATATATTATCTAAGACTATTCTTCGACCTTTTTGATACAACACTGAACAACGTATATACCATGTACACAGAGAAGCACGGTCAGAATAGATTGATTGGTTGTTTATAGATCAAGCAAGTCTCTGTGGCTTTCTGAAAAAATGAGTAAGTACCTACCATATTATGCAAAGCTATAAAACGATCTACCCTATTACAACCCATCGAAAAAAAGATAAACAGAAAACGATGCGCGTATTGTGCACGTTCCAAAAGATAATCTCACTAACAACACCTGTATATGCAAAGTTCACCTATAATATACGACCGATTATATTGTTTTATTATGTACCTTGACTCATTTCTTATAAATTAATAATTATAGGTAGTAAATTTGCGTTTTTAATAAGTGTTTAGATCCTAGATATTCCTCTAGCCTTGAAACAAAACCGAAAATAATTTCGAATAAAATTTACCGTTAACGACCATAGGGACATCCATGTACCATTAAATTCCAAAAAAACTAAAAAAGGTTTTTACTTTTTGACTTTAAAATATGTTTTATAGACATCAAAAAGATCATATTATACAGAAATAACCATAACATTACCTCTCCTAGTCTTATGGTCCTGAAAGGGTTAAACACAACACATCGCTCGGTCTGTGTCCGACTTTAATTTGTTCCTTATTGTTTTTGGTGTTTATTGTTTTAGTAAATTGTGTTTTCATCGTAGTAGTAATGCCTCGAATTTGGAACGAGGAAATGTGACTGAGGAGCGTATTTTACGACAGCGGTTCGCGTCGACTTGGGCGTGAGTCAGATGTTGTGGTTGGAAGCGCTTGTGAGATAACATTTTTATTAAGCTATCAAAAGCTGCTAAAACAGTGAAATTTTAAATATTTAAGCTTTTAAGATCTTGGAGATAAGATTAGGAATCATTAGATTTTCATTTTGATTCGTTATCAGCTTCGTTAGAGCTATTAATCTTTTAAATGGGTAATTTGTTTGAACATTCGATTCAATAAGCACGCTTTTATAGAATTTACTTTTTCATAGACTATTATTTACGCCAGGTATTATAGCAGCGTTACGATAATCTGTAAACACAAACATCTGTTGTATTAAAGGATCAATAAACACGAATTCTCTCGATACAAAACAATGTCCCTTTCGACGTTATAATGGCGTAAGATGATTTGGGACTTAGAATCTAATCCGATAAACCATTCAGATGGAAACGAGGGTTGGAATCGTGAATTCATGTCATTCTCACTATCTCTCGGATGGGGCAAAATTATGCGTAATTTGACCTAAAACTGATGAAGGCTGAAGGGGAACCCGAAAATAGGTATAAATTATTATCTTATCCCATAAAATGCTCGTAAGATGTTGATCGATGGCATTTTGTGGATTTTCTTTTTTATCTTTTGCCCGCGGCTCGATTTATTGCTTGCATATTGTAATCGCCTACATACAACCGCACAAATATTATTAATTTAAATATTAATCATAATATTAATCATTTTAATATTAATTTTATCATTCCGGCAACCATTTAACTTAATTCTAGAGTAGCATATGCTGATGCCGATATATAATATTGACCAGTAGCTGATTTAAATCACTGGGTTTGTTTTCTGTAGCTTAATTCAACTAATCTTTTGTCGTATTTTTTGAGAACATGTTTTAGAATGAGTAACTTCATCTGCAGTACAAATTTTATCAATAAAATAAGTATCGTCATCAACATGGTTGAGCAGTAGAAACTAGCCTACGCTGCACACATGTGTACCATACATGTGTCTTACCTAACAATTTAAAAACTAAGTTTTTTTGTTAATTGGTTCTTAATGGGTGTGTTTTAGTCGTTCACACATAAATATCTTGGTGGATTCCAGTAATTAGAAGTTTAGAAAGATAATAATATAAGTTTCATTGTCGTTTTATTGAGTTTTACCTTTTAGTCTTTATACATCGTGTTTTAATTTTAAAAATTAAATCACACTTTATTAGCCAGTCGATGTCTAGAATTTCTGCTATTTGGTTTTCAAAAGTCCAAAGAAATACTGCAATTACACAAAATTTAAGCATGTGCAGTATTGCTTAGTACCTCTATATTGATGACACACTTGCTCTGATTGTAATACGAATTGACTTACTTTAAACTCATTGACAACAGAAGGGCATGTCGTTATATACGCTTGTATCTCTACCAAATCTCTATCGAATCTATCTTGACTCTTGACAGATCTCGTACTTGAAAAATGTATCTTCAGTTGACACGTACCTCTTTCAGCACTCAAATTTACACATCCTGACCAAAATCAAAGTACCATTATGTTTAGACTTTCTTAAAGAGGCACATCCACATCGTACAGTTAAATTTGTTTGTTTCCATACTCTTTATCATTAAAAATTGCACATTCCACATCCCTGGTAGAGCTGAAATTAATTTTACACTAAAAACTTACACATACCAGTCCTGCTAGATTGATAATAAAAATAACTTAATAATGATCAAACGAAGAGTGTAGAAAGTATGAAGCAATCGTTAGATACCTGGTAGGAATCTTAGCGAAATAAAACTGCAATAAATTGAGGCTACACAACCTATAATAGTGATTGACTCTGACAGGTTAATTAGAGTAACCTGTCCCGTTGGAGAACGTCAATTATTTATTATTATGTGCTTCCTTTCTCACAGTGCCGCATCAACCTCGTCCTTTCTTCCATTTGTCCCACAAGCCCCGACATCCCCTCCATATCGTCTTCCATATCATTAATCAGCGCCTTAAATCACTGCAGTATTAATTAGCCTACTCTTAATCACTCCTACATACATTAACCAGTCCCACGGCTGCTATTAATGTGAAATGGTATGCAACCAGAATAGGTACTTACGAAAACTTGAGTCCCCAACTATGCTTTTACAGTAGTTAATTGTAATTAAGGAAATAGAGCAATTGTATTTGAAACTATTATTGTATAAAGAGTCCTAGGTACTCTTTATACTGCGGTCGGCTACACCTAGGTTTAACCAGCTAAACCTAGGTGACGCCTCACTTCGGACTTTAGCCGTAACAGATATATCTTTAACATATACCCTTTATTTGATAGAGTCTGTATAAAACTAAAAATACCTCTGTCCAATAAAGCTATAATGATCTGCCTGTAAACCACTAGAGGTCTCTATTAAATACACCACCGACCACCACCCATAGCCTCCCATAGCAGCCGAAGGCCGGTAATAAAAAAAAAATTACGATTAAAAAAAGGACCAAATTAAATTCATAGATAAAGCTCGTTTTCGGTACAATAGAGTTTGTAAAAAAATCATGCTATTAATTGACAAGATCCTAAAATTCCCTCTTGATTGTTGACTGTACTCGTCGGACCATTTATTAGGTTTGACTTGCTCGCGCAATTATGTACTCAAGCTAAATTGCTTGAAGATTCGTTGGCTTCATGGTCCGAACAAACCGTGACACATGAACACGGTCGCACTAACGTTCACACGATCACAATTATTGTATGAACTTGAATTCTTCCAGTGACAATTTGGATTTTTGATTTGACGTGGGTTCTGATTATGATTAATCTTACGGATGTACTCATACGTACATGGTTTTGTAGTTATTCCAACTTTTAAGGTGAATGTAATTAATGTGGTACTTTCTTATCAATTTTTTTTTATACTCATATTTTGTAGTGTCCAAGGCCCAGTGGCCATATATTTATTAAGTATGTCCAATGTCCGCCTTATAATCCAGTGACCCTGGATTCCAAATCCTGTGGGAAACATTTCTGATCCAGGCACGACCATGCTTTACTCCTATTTTTGAAATTGGTATAAAATACATACCTATTATGTTAAACCTACATAGTACTTCCAACATTGTCCTCCATCCATTTGATTGGAGTAAATTTAAAATGCATATCTGAAAATTACAGTCATACATCATAATAACAGTTTTATATTTTCTAAATCCACTATTTATCCAATTTAGTCATGCTAACAAACCCAGTTCAAAGTTGCCTAACACCAATCTACATTAAATTAACTCCTAATACAGAAGATTGCAGCGGAGATCCAATCACATTTAGGCTGCAATTCATCTGCTTAATTGAGCTTATCAAATATTTCTTGACGCTTCTATCTGCATTGCACAACTACATAGTTTAGTAGCAGTTCATTCTCGTGGCCGCAATTTAGTGGAGTCATAGTGAGGCTCGTCTTCCATGCAGTGTCCATAATATGTCACGTGTCAGGAATGATACACGACACGCACACATCGTCAGCGGCGGCCTAATGTCCTCAGCTAATGTGGCCGTGGCCCGACAAGAGGACAATTTCCGGGCCCGCCCCACCTTCCCGCCATTACCCACTAGAAACAATTCTCAAACCATTACAAACATTAGTGGTGGCATCATCATTAATATTCCCGCGCATTGATTTCCACTTTTCATCATTATTTATTAACTGAAGCGCCCGATGCGGGCCTCCGCCGATTCCTTGATTTATTATAAAACTTGAAACTGTTATTTGTTATGATAGTTTAGCTATGAAATTAATTATCGCCCCATACTTCTATTGCGCCGAAGACACGGCATATTTTTATATTGATTGCCGACAAAGATTTCTATCAGTGACGTTTAATAATGTAATTAAAGCGTTAGCATGCCGCGATATTGCGGTGAAATGTTTAAACAAAGTGTGGGATATCCGTTTCTTTAATCCAACTTCAGGGATTATTACATTTCAAGTAGAATCATTGAGTCACTTTTGTTTTAGCGAGTTTCTTCACAAAGCTCGGGCGCTGACAGATGCAGGGCTAATGACAAATTAACCGTTAAAAACTCGTGAAAAGGCGCTACAGAGAGACAAAAACGGCTGAATAAAACGCTGCGAGTTTGGCTTTTATTTCGAGCCATGTTTGCAAAGACTTTTTATTTTGAAGTGAGTGGACTCGGGTCGGCCGGACTGAGAACCGGCACCGCACAATTCCGTCCTACAACAAATCAACGCGCACGTCGGATATAATCATCATTCGGATACTGCGAAGCCGTTTGATCTCGAATTCCTTTGTTAAACTCTTAATCTTAGCTTCAAAACATACTAAGTTTATACTCGTTAAAAGCAATAACATCTTTGGTTGATCGTTTATTTAGAAAAACATACGTAAGAGCTTTATAAGGATACGTAACAACTGTTTCACAATACGATACCAGTTTAGGATTGAGTTAAACGTAATCTTATTACTACTCTGTAATTCACACAATCATTTCCCAGTTAGAGGTTAATAACCTGCTTCTCAGCATTCCTTACCAATATGTAAATGTGTAATTCCATCACAACATCGACGATCACACAATGGATACACATAATATAATCAAGAACCGATGAATGAATTCGATTCGCACGCGATCTCTCATTGCTCCCACGATAATTATAGCAAATAACGTGTTCAGCAAATCATACACTACGAAATGAGGCATAAAATGTTAGAGTCGAGACAAGTCGGGACTCGGAGCTTGGGAACGAGGCGGGCGTGCGTAATTACCCGACGAGAATGTGGCCAAGTCCTGCGGCCCCGGCAGCCTCCAACCGCTCGCTAAACTAGGAATAAAGTGCTCGATGCGGTGCCCTTAACTCCTTAATTACGCTCTCTAACTTGATATACATGTTACAGACTAGCCTCCTCCTAATTCAAAAGTCTATTTTCAAGCCCCGAACTTCAAAGCGTTATTTTTAATGGCTTTTCTTAGAAGTGTCGAAGTCGAAGTACTCGAGTCCTCGGGGCATCTATTAAACAGACAGGAATCGTTTCCCACAGCCCGCTCTCGGCTCGTCACGGAATCAATATCGTCTTTTATCTTATGGAACGTGCTCCACATACATAGATGTGCTTGCGGTACTCACACGAGCACACCTGAGGGCCTCGCCTCGCCTCCCAGCCTCCCGGTGCACGAATAAAATGTACAAATATAGAGCCATATAACGATAATTAATCCAAATTTCTTCGCTCTCGCACGTGTTTGTTCGCACGGTGTCTAAAACTCTGGAGAATTAATTAAAGCTCTTCACTCTCTTGATATTAGTTTTCTGTTTCATTATTAATACACGTGACTTTCGTCACCTAAAACAGTAGAGCTTAGAATGAATTCAAATTAATTCAAAAGCTCACCATTATAAGTTGCCACCTACCATTTATTCAGACTCAATATAGAAAAGCACGAAACTACCAATGGCCTATAACTCGTAAGATATGGCAAGGAATCGACGGATGCTTCACACATAACTGTGAACCAATTCATTGACATTTTTTATTCGAAACCGTAACTTTAGCTTTTACACCAATTAAAATAGTTGAGTGACTTTTTGTGGCGCAGCGGCTGACGGATGCCGGTTATTTGGGCCAGGAGCGAAGATTAATATGGTTCAAACGAAACCCGCGCCTTGTTAATGTTAGCGTAAATATACTGAGTAAAATGTGTTTATTAGTACTGCTCGTACAACTGCTCCGTTCGAGTGGGCTATGAAGCACTCGAAATACAAACAATGCTGTGTAATTGGTGCAGTGTTGCAACATTGTTTTTACAACGTTAACAGCTCCTGCTTTCGAGTTTAAAACCAATACGAGACTATTGTGGGTACGCTCATTGAAATAAAACGTTTAGAGATAGTTCGGGTAATGGGCGATTCGAGTATGTAACAATCAAAAGCAGTTGTAAGTTCAAGTGCAAGAACAAGCTCCGGCGAAGATCACCGCGCCGCACCGCGCTGTATTGCCACAGACATAGGCACATGTTACACACATAGCACACTCTATAGCATGGGAAAAGGTTCCGAGACGCAGTCCGCTTCCTTCTCTCCATATACGAGTGTGCACCGACAGCTATTGCTCAAGATAGAAACATTCGTGATCAATCTTTGCATTTCTCTCGTACCTTGATTTACTCAGACTCTGGAATACAAGACGTTTGCAATAACAATAAATTCTATTTAATTTTGTAAATTCCATTTCGCTTACACTTTGCGTAGGCGGATTCTAAAGTTCATATTTACTCAGCATTTTGTAGGGAAATCATAAATTTATTCACAACAAAACTTTAGAATAACCAACCAAAACGCAATAATAGCAAATAAATGTACGAAGCTTAAAAGATTATTCTATCCTAGAATCCATTAGCGTTCATCTCTAGATGCTTTTATGACGACCCTCTTTAATATTGGGATATGAGGATTTAGGACATAAGACCATTTCAAGTATGTTACATTATTTGGAGTAAGGACATTTCGCGAGCCTATGTTCCTAAATGTACCGCAATAAAAAGTAATGGCAAAAATATTTACCATCCATTGAAGAAAATTAACTTGACGCTTCTCCGATGAATACGGCTCGAGCTCGAACGTAGATACAACACAAAGTTTAGTCACTGGGGCTTGGGATTCCCTAGTGTTTGTCAAAACATACTTAAAGCTGTCAGGAGGCGCTTAAATCAATTTATTATACAGGTACTTAAAGAGTTTGGCATCGAACATGTTTACCCGCATGTATGTATGTAAATCTTGCGTTCGTTGCTTCTTCAAAAAGCCGTATGGAAAACTCTAAGCCTCTTTTATATTCTTATTCCTTATCCGTGCAGGATAATTCGGGCCCATAGGACAGGTTTTAACATAATTTTACCGCAGCCCTTATATCCGCTCACTGTACGCTTTTACGAAATCACTTTTCCGAAAGTTCTTTTCGATGGTACAGTATTCGGTGGAGCCAAATTAAACATTTAATAAATCACATCGCGTAATTCAATTTCGGTGATCGTAAATATAATTTGAACGTGGGGTAGCGAGTTGAAAACAAACATTTTAGAAAATAAAAAAGGGTAACGGATCTACGCCTCTGATATTTGTCGGGTACTATGTAGAGGGTAATTGTTAGACATGCAAAGCTCTGAGATCAAGCATGCTCGGCGCGGCGGGGGACGAACTCCAGGTCTTTGAACTAGCCTTGCTTTGCTTTATAGGTATACTGTACACGTAGCAATATGCCCATACACTATGCACTATTTCCATCTTGTAAAATATTTGCATCTAACTCTACCATTCGTTCCTGAGCTCGAGGGCACGAAGTCTAAGCTACGAATATAGACTATACAAATGAACTGTAATAACTCAGTGGGCGTTTACATTATGCACCCAAACGACTTCACTTTGTTTAATTTTCTCACCATTGCACGGGGGATACAGGAATATCATTTGTCTAAACTAACCTTTATCTTATCATTCAGTGTAATTTAGTAGAAGGAACTTTGCGCCCCGGCCGACCCGACCCTCATCCTTTCGATAATCGTATCGATTAGATACTTTCTTAGCTTCTAACTTCAATAATTTCAAGGTTTACCTTCGTAACTTTTTCAATCGAACCCTAGCCGGTTTATTTTTACTTACCTATTTAACTTTAATGTGTGAAGTAAAAAATAACTCAGCATGCGCTTAATCGAGTGGAGATCAAAAACGACTTTTTACATCAATAAATCTTACAAAACGGTTTGCAAAAAATCACCAAAGCAAATCCGTTTCGGCATCTTTCAAAAGCTCCCTTGGCTTCCCATACAAAACATCTTTTATTCACACTTTATATAGTAGATATTTCTGGAGAATACAATGGAAAATGTAACCACACCTTGTTCGAACAACGGGCTCTCCCAAGTTCGAATGGTGCCTGATGTTGCGTCAGGTTTGTTGCATTCCCTCGTCTGCGCATGTTGGTATTTTTTGTGCGCTTGTCTAATAACTCGACAAGCTTTTGACGGGTCGGCGCGGGCGCAAAAAACGACAAAAGCTCTAAGCGAGGGTCGGGACGCGGGATCCGAGAATCCGAGGCTCGAAACTCGAAACTCGAAGCAGTAACCAGTAACCAGACGCGAGCCGAGCCCGGCGGGAGTCACACGCGTACGTCACGACTCCCTTGTCGCGTCACATCGAGACTCGTATACTAACGTCGTTTTATTTACAGAAAATATATATCAAAATTAATAAACAGATATGGTAACAAATAAGTGTTTTCTACAATGACAATGAACACAACAGTGAGACTAAAAATGTGAGTGATAAGACCGTTCTAAGTGATGTTGGGTTTGTGAAGTGGACTCGAAGCCGGCAGGATGACGATGAAATCGTTGAAGTACAGTGAGAGGGAGGATATGATGGACGGGTTCAGCCCGGTGCCTCCCCCTCTGCCCCGGCGGCAGCCGGTCAGGAATATCTATGCTGAACCCTTCGTGGATCCTAGGTAAGCATTAAACACTATACACTAATCTTAATGGATGGAAAATGTAAAGCTATGCACTAACAAGTCTTCAATGAGGTAAGTTCACTCATCACTAACAACGAATGTCATTATAAAAAGGTGTATGGCCGTTATATCTGGTTATAGTTAATTTATATTTGACGCAAGTTAAAATATAATTACAATCAGCTATACCCAGGTCATAGGTTAATAACGTATCATATTATGATAAATCATTATCATTAAACTTAGTATACCACAAAACAATGTTTTATACATTATATTCAAGTGTTACGAACACTAATAGAAAGAACCATCTAAAACCCCACAGTTACTTATATAATTATTATTCATCTACTACCTCTATACATAGGCTATAGACAGCCATAAAGCCAAAATAATAAACATAGCTAACTACTTATTAAACATAAATTGGCATTTATATTACAAGCGACCTTTGATATGACCGATGGAATCACCGTTATCTAAAATTCTAATAAGTTTCACTCAGAGCTACAGCTAAAGACAAATTGCATCACATAAAACGTGTTATATTATAAGCCATAAATCTAAAAATCATTTCCAATGATGGCGAAGGTATTAGTCGAATTGTCGAAGGCATATAATTTATGTTCCGTTTAATGCTCGTAACATCAGCATCGTTGAAAACCCATCTGTTTAATTTGTTCGAATAACATGGTAAAGGTACAACGTAGCATTAGACATTAACTATGAATCATAACCGGAATGTACGAGAGTTACTCGAACCAGCCAAAATGTATTTGTAAGACTTCAGACTTGGGTGAGTAACGGTTATGTTACCTATGAACACCGCACTCATAGAAATGCACGATAATAAACAAAATTACCCTGTTGTAAAATACTTCAATCGAAACTGCAATATATTAGAATCAGTACGCGACACTCGAGCGCTTGTGTACTTTCCAACCCTTAGTTCACGACACCCCTTGTTGGAACACGCAGTTCAAAGTAATAATAAAGAGCCTGAAGCCAGAAAACATCTATTTCATATACCGCACCGCTACATAAACACGGGCCGCACTGAACCCCTCAAACCTCTGAAGACCACAGAACATTATTAAAGTAAGGCACTACACAAAACTAATTCTGCGGCTCTTATTTGGGTTCTCCTCTGGGGCTTCCGATCGGAGTAACAATAAGATATTCTTGAATATGGTTTATCCTATAGTCGGAGATAGCGAAGTATGCAGATGTCGCCACGTCGCGTGTGCTAATGGCGGCGCACTAGACGATCCCGAGCAGGATGTGGCTATATGCTCACTCGTAAATCATATTTTTATACTTTCCTAACGCTGCGCTGTAGCGCGGCCAGCGGAGATATCGCAGTTACTGCCATCTGCGACACCCCAATCGCCGCTCAGCTTAATTTCAACAGATTCGAGGGCGAATCCCAACTATTAATATTGCGATATCGGGACCTTCATAAACCTCCAACTATTTCGGTAAAAGAGCGAGGCGAGTTTATTAGATTCCACGCTCGGGGACTGTTACTATATTACGTGAACACTGACACAGGTGTAAGGTACCACGATTCAAAGGTCAGGGCTCGTAAATTCTCATTAACTACATTAAACGAAACCGAAATGACTATTGACTCTTTTAATGACTACAATTAGATACAGTCGAACGAAGATCGATAAAGCAAACGGTATTTGAGGACGCGGTAACGGTGGGTAAAGAATGTAATTTCCTTTACAATGTGTTAACAAGGTAGCAATACAAGGCGAACTGTATCGTCGGTTAAGTGCACGCAACAATAGTGAATAGATAGCATCGGAGCGCCCCTCGCGATTGCTCGTCGCCACGCTTCGAGGAGGAAACGGTCATTGTGAGACGCAACCCCGACTTGAACAATGTGAACTGCCTACCTCAGTACGCAAGCGCAACAGACTATGGTTCCTATCCTGGTATAGATACCTACATCACCTATAATGTAACACTTTATAAAACCTGTCCAATTATCAAAACATTTCTGGCAATGAAGACGAATATTCACGACTTGTTTTCATCGGTCTCTTTTGATACTTCCATGAAAATCTTCTGAATAATTTACGACGCAAACATAACTTTCTTGCTAATGATATTAGAATGTTTGTACAAAATCTTTAACGGCAAGTTGCTGTAATTAACGGGATAGAGCAAACACGGGCAAATGCGCCATATGTCTGCAGAGACACGATCACCGGTTCGAAGTTCTGAACTGGCAGCAAATATTTGGGCATGTATGGAGCCGTAAAGTTCCGCCGACCAAGAAATGATTTCCATACGTTGCCCGGACAGCGCAAACAGCGCTCACCCATCAAACTCCAACACAAACTTGCAACTTAGTTAATAGCGTTTAGACGATCGCAACGCAAACGTTTCGTGCCCAATTTCCGTGTTCGCTCAAACCGACTTTACTGACTTTGTGTTGTTCAATATCGACTATTAATTTAAACTATAGGATCACCACAACGGAAAGTTCGCCAAAAGTTTCACTGTTGTTATAACTTGGATATTTAGCTTACATTATTTTAGAGGAGAATAAATAGAATAGTTAATCGATAGTTAATTGTTTATTGACTTACGTTGCTAGAATCTTATGTAAAAGGGAACACCTCAAGGAAAATATTTGTTTCGTATTTCTAGGCCTCATAAACGCACTAGTATTATATGCTTAAGAGCGTCAAAGAAAGCTATCTCAAGATTAAGATAATAATAATTGCAAAAGGTTCGTCTCAATATTAATCAATATTTCTTGTTTCTTTATAATAATTGAGTTTTCAAACAATCAGGATAACACACCCAAAGAGAAGCCAAGTAAACAAAGCACCTAATCATAGAGTTCCAGATAGAGTGACATTTTTAATACACCAAGAAA
Source organism: Hemithea aestivaria (assembly GCA_947507615.1). Classification (NCBI taxonomy): domain Eukaryota; kingdom Metazoa; phylum Arthropoda; class Insecta; order Lepidoptera; family Geometridae; genus Hemithea; species Hemithea aestivaria. The sequence goes on from OX382328.1 coordinate 9,996,554, forward strand.
CCTCAGCGAATGTGCCAATAAAACACATTTATGATAAGTTAATAACGGGGACTGTATACATTCTGTATACAATTACATATAGGTACACATTTGTCCCACATATTGGCCGTTTCACTCCCTCTATTACAAAGATTGCTGGGTGTGGTGGTTCCACCCTTTGCTAATATTATTTGGTTCATAGCTGTTTCAGACTTGAGAATATTGCTTTTTATAATGCGAGTTGGCGAGATTATACGTTGTTTAAACGATACTATTATCTTTAGAGTGATAGGATAGGGACATTTTAATATTAAGTAAGGTTTAAAGATCTTTATTATCAACAAAGGCTATTTGCCACTTACGTGATAACATAATTTACGTAGTATTAATACAATATTAATGTTCGTCGTCGCATGCAATAAATTAGTAACTATCTACTAATTAGTATTAGTAGTTATAATATTAGTTGAAGAAGAATATTACAAGTGTCTGTTACGAGAAAAAAGTAAATTATACATAAGCACACAAGATACACTATTGACTCATTCCACGTATTTGTAATGATTGTAATAATATAACAGATAATAAGTAATACGGCTTTAAAAGTTAAAATTAAGTATTTAGGTTTTATATGGTGCAGACTATTTTAATAAAGGTAGTCTGTGTTCATAAAAATAATTTGACAAAGCTTGTATCATGATAGTTTTGCTCATGATATTTGATGTTTAATAATATTAGAAAAAATTAAAAACGCTATAACTACTTACTCAAATTTTGTGATCCGAGATTAATAGGAAAATTTTCCATAAGGTTGATGTGTGGATAGTACAAGTGTTCCTTTTTGATGTTAATTTGCAAACAAATGCATTTATTGCCACATGGAAATATCATTGTAAACATCAAAGCGATGTCATTCAAAACCGAAATAAAAAATGATATTTTAAAATCTGATAATTAATTTTACTTTACAAAGAATGAAACTAATGGACCATTAAGTGAGTACTGAAAAACAAAATAAATAATATTTACATAATCAAATGTTAAAGCCATTAAAACATCATCACCTCAAATCATCGCTGGACGCAAGCTTCGGAATGAACCCTTGAACTCAACATATGGGCGTCTGGTTCCAGATCCCTTTACGGTTCCATTAGTAGATGCAGTGATCGATTGTTTATTGTAACTCACACGTTTTATTAATAGTTCGTATAATTAGAGGAAACGCCCCATCGAGAATCACGGAGTAAAAAGGGTGTGGAATGGACTTGATATTATGCGTTTAAAGATGCTACTGGTACGTCGTATTGCACACACGTCCTTAATGGAACGGGCGTATTTTCAAATTTTTATTAAGACATGCGTTTGTTATGTTTTTTTTGTTAATTGACACTGTGACACAGAGTGTGTCGTAAGTGGAGTCTAGCCCTTTATATATAGGTACACAGTCTTTCTCTGCTTGAAAAACGCCCGTTCTGTCCCCTTGTGTCCCCTCGCTGATTGCTCAAATAAGTTCTTAAAAGCTCGATGTTCAGTGAAGCCAGGTTGGAATTCATCCTGCCATTTAGTTTTCTGCTATAATTATATCGGTCGCATCGATTCACATCACGCGTGATCGTGCGTTCAAAGACTAACTCAAAAAAAAATAATTAAAAAGCTAGGTACTTAAATACTGTTATAAAGTTATTGTCATTTTGCAGCACATTTATAAGTGTAAGAAACTGTTACATATTGTCATTACAACACATTTACGTAAGATTTTTTTAAATAAATAGTGGTGAGAGCTGAAACAAAACATTACTATCAATAAATGGTATTAAGTAATCTGTGTGGATACCGGGTCCTCAGTAGGTACATGGAACATGGCACAAGGGGGCTCACAGCGATGCCGCGTCCACTTCAAACCAATCGCAGCCGCCGCAGGAAGTTCAATTATCTTCTTTTAACTTTAATATATAATGTGCACACAATCATTTCATTAAACTGAATCTTGCTTGTTCAATCGCGCATAATTGGTTTGATCAAACGGTCTAATCAACGTCGTAGACGTGTTTACGACGGCGATGTCGTGTTGTAACATCTAATAATATTATTTATACACATTTTGTGTTAAAATCATAGAAATCGTGTCGGTTTTTGATGAAGAACATCGGTTTATTAGTTCGCTTTTAAATTGTGAAACGTGTCACACGTGCAACACTTTTCTATGCCTATGCTTTTTTGTAAAAAACATTAGTATGTTTAAACATTTTTATAAAATAATAAATCAAATACAATTTTTTTGGTAACAGTTTTTTTGGTAATTTTGAATTACAAAGAAGTCCACTGTGATATGAACAGAACATATTTTTTGTTACGTAAAATATTCTCAAGTTACAAGTTACGTTGTTCTCAATATACAAAGTTCCTATTTATAGTAAATACGATAACAAAGCTTATCAGGAATATACACCGTCCCACGAACAAAGGATAATCCTGGATCCTGCACAACGATACCACTGTCACAAACTTGGACATAAATCTTTCATGCTGACATCGATCGACAGCGAGAACGCTCTTGAGTTACCACTACACACACAGACGTAATAATCTCCTGTCACCGACTATCCCTAATGCTTATCTCCATCGTTGGTAAACAAACCACTTTTCGTTTGAATAATGCACTCGCCGAGGTGAGGCCCGCATACAATAGCGACACTGTAATAGTTTCCGTTTTGAATAAGAGATGCCTATTGTCTACGACTACCTCCGATATTGATTGAACTCATCTCTCTATTATCTACACGCTATGAAAATTGTTTTCTGGGCGGATACAGTCCCTGTTAATTTTAATGTTCAATTCTTCTCAGGTTATTTGAAAGTTAACTACTTATTACAGTGACAGTTGAGTTGGTAAACAAAGAGTGCACTGCACGGATTATAATGTACGTTCTAATAATAGATTGGTTATTATGTTTCGTCATGCAGTCGGGAGACGATGCACATTGGCCGGTGACAGTGACATCGGCGGTATCGGCGTGATCAGCGCCGGCATGCAGCATCGACTATTTCGGTTGCACGCTTATCGGAACAACATTTCAGGCCACCTTTAAAAATAAAGAAACTGCCGTCCGAATACAAGACCCGCTTTGACACTGCTTCCTATAAATAACTGTAATGAATAGGCGGCTGCCGTTCCCGCAGTAATGTGTAATGTCGACATTTCCTCGCCTGGATTTATTTCTTTACTTATTTGAATATTTTATAATTTAGAAGGATTGGTTTCCTCGCTCCTCGACTGTGAAATGTATGTACATTACTGAACGAACAACCCGAGTTCAAACAGAAAATATATGGATGCTGTATGCATACACTTAACTGTAAAAATAATACAATAGAAGTCTATTGACCAGTATTGACTATTGACCTTTTCACTTCAATAAATACGTAAATAAATTGACTTCTCCACGCAAGTTTCCATATTTAAATAAATATGATCAACATACCGGTACTTCTAGAGATGAAATGCATTCATGAACATTCTGAGACTTTATGGTTTTCTTAACGAATGCAAGTATCTGAAGCATGCGAGCGTCAAACTCCCAACTAACACTGAACTTTTGATTGCTTAAACCGCTCGTCTGTCCGCATTGTGCAAGTGGAAAGTGTGCTCTCTCCAGATATACCTATTAGTCGAGTTTCTGATTCAAGTACACATATTTGGTTAGTCTCGACCAAATACCAGAGTAGTGCGGACCACACAGGGTGGTTCCATTTGTCTGAGCTTCTATATCCCTGAGAGATAACAAACGTGCTCTGCTCTCGGCTGCACTTATCTAAACACTTAACTTGAACCATACACAAACAAAGCTGCCCCCAACTCAGTTTTACCATGAAACATTTTTTTACCCTTTAGGGCTTCGCTGTAGAGCATGCTTGCGTGCCGAGTGCCTTTGTTTGCCCGGAAATTCATGCATTTTGCCGCAATGTGCAGTTAAGGAAGATACATAAGTTAACCAAGGAATGACCTTTCCGTTCCATTTATGATGATTCATTACAACAATTCCGTCGCTATTTTGCTGCATGCCTTATCTTTTAACAAAAAGAGGTTGGAAATTTAAAGAATGCCGTTTCGAGGTTTTAATTTAAAAAAACCTTTTAAGACAAGTACCGATTTAACTCGATTGACGTGGATCCCATTCTAATAAAAGTTTTGGTCTTGTCCAAGGTACACGTCACCGGGCGTAACTAACGAATGGCTCGCCCTACAGACCCTAAATTCTGAGTCGTAAGTATCAGAGTCGTCGGGGGCATCTACGAGGCTGCCGAACATTACCATAACTCTCCTCCAACCATAAACGTAATTAGAGACACCAAAACACACCGAACACTTGAAACACATTAATCCGTTTTGATTTGGTAGGGTTAACGCTCCGAGACATATATCAAACCAATATAATGACACCGAGTCATGGGATCCTGATACACTTTAAGTACCTCTACTCTGGTTATAAAATAATCGTTACTTTACGTGCCACTGTGACTTTTAGAATACGAGACAAAATTCCCGGTTCCCGTGGGCGAATTGAAATGAGGATTGCCGAGACGTACGAGTAGGTACACATATAAACCATTAACTTAATGTCTTTGTGAATAATTAATGGATGTCTCGATTAATTAGTTACACCGGTTTATTTAATATGTTCGATACAGTGGAAATGTCTCCAAGCATTTAAAAATACCTTTCATTACTTTTAAACATTTAAAGAGTCGCAAAATGGATAGAAGAAATATTTCATAACCCTTATGCAAAATACGTAACTACAATATTACCTAAATTTAAAATCTACCGTTGCATTGATATTTTTTAAATTTACATTCCAACTGTAATCATATGCGTAATTTATTATCCAAGCGCAGATTTAAATAACATAATTTTCTATAAAATTAGTGGTATCTCTACGAATACTCAAGCCTAAGTATTCATCTCTATCAATGACCTATAATGATGTCGACTATAAAATCCGATACCCTATTGCAGCGGCTATTCGTTTTTTTATTCTTAAACGGTAGTATTGAGGTACAATCTGATGCAGATGTATAATAAGCTTACGAAACTTCAGTTGTAATAAAATGTTCTAATGAACTCTACTATATGGTGAATAGTTCGAGAGATTATTATTATTGTGCCTACTGACTGGGTAAGGTGGACCAATCAATATGGTATTTCATTTACTGGAAGCTATGGCAGTTGGCTTTATTTTTATGATGAGCTTTTTATAAGATTTTTAATAACCCTTCATGACTTTCTCTTACGTCGAGCGTGACTGCGGGTCATAAAAACCTATCTTACTTCTCACAGTATTTAAATGGCAATGGTATTCACTCATCATTACTTGACGTTGCAGCCATTAAACGTGTAAATATTCAATGCGCAAGTAAACTGTTTTGCAATTCAATGTGGTAGTGCAAGCGAACGAATGACCCTTATCATTGAGCCAGGGCTGGTCAAACCGGCACACTCGCACACTCGCCACATTCTACGCTCCACCAAAGCAATGGCGACACTTTTACTCGTAAATTAAAATAAACGACAGTCATCGTGCTTTGGTTCCGTACTCTACGTGTCTGAATATAAAACCATATTTCAACTTTATCTTCTATCGCGAGACTCCGCGAACCTAAATGTTATTTCAAATGCTAAAATAATTTTCTAGTGACGAGCCCATTTAAATGTTGCGTCAACATTATTAATAATGATAAAATCCTGGAACACGTTCTGTTCAAAAGTTGGCAATTTTCCATAGCGCACAGATATTAACCATTTGGGAGCCGTAATTCCCTTTACAAGCGATTCTGTGACATTTTGAATTATAAAATTGTAAGCAATAAATTGCTTGTTCAAATGGCACGATGTAATTCCGAAATCGAAACCACCAGAACCGTGCTTAATTGATAAAATATTACACATGGAATTGTCCTTTAATAAATTTCACGGCCCATGGAATTGGTTATGGGAAAAAAATGTAGATGAGACAAAATGTCAATCGCGTTTAATTTGAAAGTAGGGTTGGGTTTAGTCCCTGTTTTGCTGACATGCCGTGGTCGCCGGTCGTGGCTTTGGTAATGCATTGCATAACAAATGAGGCGCGCCCCTTTTCAAAAGATTTTAAAATATTAAACTAGCAACCCGCCCCAGCTGCGCACGGATATTTGCAGATTTTTATTTAAATGGTCTACTTTACCCTCTTTTATTTATCTGTCGATAAAAAAATATAGATATCTATGTAGACTGTAGATCACGCCACGGTTGTATGCTAAAATTATGCATTACCTATGTATTTGAAAACAATTCTTTTTTACAGTCGTAGTAATGTTAAAGCCACACTACTGCGATGTGGTATGCTATAAGAATAAATCCCTTTTACCAATTCCAAAGGTCCAAATTACGTTGTCTAAAGATAGACACATAGTATTAGGAACAAAGGTCAAATAATCCGAAGTGGCATCACTTTAAGCAATCGTATAAATCAAGTTAACGCAAATGTCCTTATCGATCGCTTTGAACTCGGAGTTATTTGTCTTTCATTAGGCCCAGATCGAGGAAATCCAGTAATGGATTCTCATTTGTATCTTCGTCTGTATAAATAATGGTGCTGAGTGGCGACGATCTGCACGCTTCACGCCGCTACGCCCTACTCAAATAGGTATAATTAGAGAGTATTATATTGTCCCTGTGCGTATTGACCATGTACCGTGTACCTACTCGAATATTACATTTTCTGAATTAACGGGTAGTCTTCAAAGATAATATAAGCTTTTTAATGATACCACATATTATAATGTATCATTTTATTACCACAAAAAAAATTAAACTAATGGTGTACCAATTGGCGGCCTTATCGCAAAAAAAAAAACTAAAAATACTACTTAAAATAGAATAACTAATATATAGGTATAATGCATATATAGTGAGGTTTGCAAAAGATTAAGACCCTTTTGAATTAAGTTTTATTTCATAGATTTTCCAAGTGTCAATTTAAACTGCGATTATATTTTAACCACTCTTAAATTGCTGGTCGTTTCCATATTCATTATAAAAATATGCTTAGCTTAATTAATTATTAGTCTTTATAAAATGATTTATCTTCACCAAGCACTATCTTTCCAAATTTTTAGATCCTTGGTTTACACATAAATGAATTCACAGGTCACTCTATTGCTACTTATCTAATCTAAAATTTCTTTAATAGTGTTTTGATATTGCACATAATATGATGTAGCCTACGAGGTATTTATTTAAAAGCCAGTCGTACTAGATCTGCGGAGAAGATATCATAATGTCGTACATCGACTTATCCCATCTAAAGTTTCTTCGCAGGTTTCCGTATAATATGGAACTTAGAACGGTGTCCAGCGTCCATGTTTTGAACTTGATTACGAAATGGCATCAAAGTTTGTGTTCATGTATAAATCGATCGATACACATGTGTACATTATTTATGTCTTAAGGAATCAATTCTCTCTTATATAAAGCAGAAATTTAATGTCTTCTAACATAATATGTCTCAGTCCTTTTATACTCTTATTTATAGGCATCTATTCATTTAATAGCTTATTTATGTGGGCCGATACACCCCATACACGCATATGGGCGCCTCACAAGACAGAGGCTTTTACTTACAACAAACGCGTTGTCGATGTCCCTAAAAGCCATCACAATCCATTATCGAAAAAGGAGGGGTGGAATGCGATAAAATTTTTCAATCAGGCAACCGCCAAAAAATATTTACAGTGTAACCCGAGGCAGCAGGCGCTAGGCGAAGGACAATATTGTGTCGCGATACGCGAGCGCCCGCGGCGACGGCGCGGCGCGGAGACGGAGCGACACCGCGCGAGCCTTCCGCCTCTTTGTACGGCCCGGCCCTGGCGATATAATATTGAACTCCGGTGAAATACGAGCACCCGCAGAGGGACGCCTCCTGCGAAACCGTTTTTCCGTTTCACTGAACAATGGCAAGCGTTTAGTTTAGGACTTTACGCCGCTACCTTTCCGATAGACACACAAAACAACCGATAGTAATATTTTATACTCCTTCCTCAAGCATATTAGTATATCTTACGTAGACACTTTTCCATTCATTACCCGGGATTACCGTTCAAGGAGAGATTACCACGGTCGGTGAGCGCTTAAGTTCTACTTTATATGCATCGTGTCCGTTTCGAATCACGGCCTATTAGGTTTAGTCTTGCCGTTTTTGCCCAGCCCTGACTATTTCTCTCCTTATTTATTGCTGTACTTAATTTGCATTCGTAGGATATTACCATAATAATATCTTCAATGACAAAACCCGTAATAGAAGGCTATCGTTATCTCGTACGGAGCTCCGTTAGGTATGGAAAATGTAAATTGTGCGAGTATCCGCTCCGGGGCCTGCACTAATCGAAAATTGTTTATCAGTATCGATGCACCGGCGAGCTGTGCGCGGGAGCAGGATTATTTACGTGCGGATCCTCGTTGTCTAGTGTCTAGCGGCAGAGGCCGGTAATTGGCCGCTCATTCGATATCGCATCCATTCATTTCTCGCGATAAAGCTGCCTAGCGCTACCTCTGGCCGAGCCTACGCCCGGGGCGCGCTTGGCAAGCGCGGTAAGCTCACTTGATTCCACTGCACAAGTTTATCTTACTTGTTATTACAGATCGATAACTTTGCATTAACTATTCACAGTAGGTAGATCAAACGTTCTGATAACTTCGATGTTATAGATGGTGGTAAAGTAGCGGAACGGCCGCACTAAGCGCAACTAAAGGATAAGTACATAATATTGAGTTACGCTAATAAAATGAGACTGTGATCGTAACTTATCAAGTCGAACTATCATGCCTTGTTCGTATAATTGAATGTCTCACAACTCTTTCTTATTTATTATCGGCCGCACTATGTTAAAGTAGGCAGTTGACTTCCGTCGTCTCATAATAATATATTTCCAAGAAAATGACGTTCGCTAAATATAATCGGGTGAATGTTGGCGGACTTGCACCGACCGCGCGGAGTTATAGTGTTAGGAATTAACAACGAACACGCGCACTGGTTCATTCATGAATCAACTTCACCATTACCTAACCGTGGCGCGGCCGCGAGACGACCAAAACAAACATCACGCTATGAGAGTTATTAATACGAGACCGGAGTTCAATGAATCCGAGCGTACTGCATTTAAATCGGTGTATCATTGCCCGCGCGTATTCCACGCACATTTATCCACGTAGATAAACCGGGCTTTCCGTCTAATGAGTCCCAGAATTAAAGCTCGCCTTTGCGGAAATCAATTACGATACCAATCTATATTTATGAACTCATCCCGCGATCTAAACGATTGTACAAACTTAATTGGATGTCATACATTACTAAGTTTATTACCTCAACATGTAATTAATATAGAGCTAGAATTACGAGTATATGTTCCGAGAAATTTCCCATTTAAAAACCCATTTTGACAAATGTTTTTAATTAATCCGGCGGGCGTGATCGGTGTCGAATGAGGCAGCTATTTAAGTGGACAGATTCCGGGCGTGGCTGGCTGCGGTTCCGAGAGATGTATGTGCATGCTCGCCGTAGCCGCGCCGTGCCTCTCTACTCCTTCTTTATATCCTTTTGTACGTCTGCCGTGATCGTATTCTCAAATCGAAAATATTACCTCATTCCAACGTTTCCTGTTAAATAATAGGTGAGTGCAAATGATAATTTTATTCAGCTTCTTTTGTAGTGAATGCGTTCGTCGAGGGAGGAAATTGGCATAGTGGGGCGATGCTATTGTTACTCAGTTCGTTTTAAATTGGGGAGCTTTCTTGAATTTACACCCATGACTTGCAATAAGAGGGTGGCCCGGACGGCGCGGCGCGGCGCGGCAAGGGAAAGCGATGTCGGCTATAAGGCAACCGGTTTGTGTCGACAAACGGTTTTATTTCCTGACAATAGATCCAACTACAATTTCTTATTGCCTTCATCCCCTTCTTTAATCCATAAATCCTGATGGACTGATCCCTAAGAAAAAACAAGTCGAATCAAAACAATCTTAAAAAATAATGCCTTTTTTTGACCATTTAATCCTGTAAAGCAGTTTCCAATGACTTATCAAGAGGCTTGACATTTGAATACGAGCTTTTCCCCATTGTTATTCTTTCAGCGGCGAAACTTTTGCATGTTTAATTTGCGTTCAATACAAATGATACCTATAAGTAACAATCATCGAGTGCCTCGCCCATGTTGCGAGCTTATTTCGTATTTATCTCATTGTTCCATTCAACCCACGAAGCAATTAGTTCGAAAATATCCAAATGTACGAGTAAACTCCCTCAATAGCATTATTACGAAACGTTATCGTATTAAAAACAAAATCGATACGATCGGTTCTCGGTGTTTTTTGCCTCGCATTGAATAAGGGGCGTTTTAAGATTCAAAAAATAAAAATGCTTGGAGTATCAAACCCACCAAGGTATTCATCGACTCATTGTCTTTCTTTTGCTTTGGATACTTTTATTTTGCGCTGTATAATGTGTACCCGTATTCGTATGTTGGTTGAGCCGTAAGCAGTTTATAATACACTATTACGAGTATTTTACAAAAATGTTTTGTTTTCAAATTCTTACATTTTTATTATAACATAAAATGTAGATATAAAATGCCTTATAGAAACAGTTGCAATCGTAAGGTTGGCGTTTAATGTTTTTAAAGTCTTAGCGTTGATCGTATAGATAGGCACTTAAAACTATACGACGTGTCGCTACTTTTACATATTTTTAAAATTTTACAACTAGACCGTCTATAATATAAAAAGAGAAAATAAAATGTCCCTGATGATGGAATTGTTCCTATTTTCGCCCCAACAAGTTGTGCTAATAAGTGTAGAATGTTATCCTTACACGTTTTAATTAATTCTCAAGTTCTGCGGAGCTATGCATTATACACACAGCGTACGTAGTGCGTACGGTATTTAGAAACAAAGCTACTGATATAAAAGAACTAGCTAATGACACCCTGCCCCTACCTACATGGTAGTCGGCAGTAGATAAACCGGTATGAATCCACCTGTTTCCCATGCGAATCGATCTAGAGGTGCATTGTGCCCTAAGGTATGAAGGTCAATTGCTCATAATGTACTTATATGCGCTTGAAATACATGTACACATTTGGTGCCCCTTAATCTCATAATAAGCCTTATTTATAGAAACCATTCTGCTGACTAAAATAGACATGAGAAACAATTGACGTACCAAATAGCACTTTGCAAATAATTTCCATTCTCCATTTATATCGGTACGGTCTACGTCCCATCCTCCCACCACCACGTCATATCTTCCAAGCCATTAAGCCAGCTCAACAGGCCAATCATTTTAGGGCTAAAAGCATTGTGGTTGCCTCCGCAGGCCTATATTTAGGGGCGCGATGCAATAAAAGCACATCGCTGTCCGGTCCATTCCCGCACGACTGTGCAAGATAAATGGATGGTAGGTACCGAGCCGCTTGCCGCCGCCGACGCCACGACCAAGGAGACGCTTTCTCACGGCCCGTGCCTGCGTGCCTTCTTTTTGTTTCATCTGGTTTCCGAGTTAGAGGTCGCTCGGACTAGAAGTGACCGCTGCACGCGCGATTCCAGCGATAAAAAGTGTGCGACAGCGGCGATCCACGGACGCCTAACGAACCTCCGGCTACCTGGCCGGCTTTTTGTAACATCATTCCTTTAACTGTTTACGACGTAGGGCTATGGCTTTACCGTTGTAGTACCTCGAGTTTAAAATCGATAATGGTGTGAACGCTTCATGTAGGGACTCGGGCGCGGTTCGTGTGAGTAAACTGGTTGTGGCTCTCTAGCGTTAATTAGACACGGCTCTCGCACAGTACAACACCTCTGCTCATTATTTACCGCTTCATTAAGAGCTCACTCGCGTCACGACGAGCGGCTGTCAAAACCTCTGAGTCGCGTCCGTCTGTCCATCACGTCTCTTGAAATATCGCAGCATTGTCCTACAATAACCCTGTCAACGGTCTCGTTAATTGTCTCGGGCGTCTCGCCTTCGCGGGATCTTCTTTATTTCAAAAGCTCAACTTTGTGCTCGTAAAATAGACGTCTTATTTCCGCTCCCGAAACTGAAATAGCGCTCTGCATATTGCGGAACATTTTATTGCCAAACCGCATCATTTCTTTTACAAAAACAAAATGATAACGTTGCGTTTGTACTCGTTTCGGTATCGCGCGGAAACGATGCGATCTAACCAGTAATGGAACCGCCGCCGCATTACAAATAATAAAATCCATCATCATTACATTGATGGATTTAAAAAACTATTTCAAAGATACAGTTACAAAATATCGACATAATAATGTGTTGGGAAGTTTACTGGTATGAGCCGTAGCATCATTACGATCTAACCTAAAAATATATTTGTAATTTGTAACAACTTAGCTGTTTTATATATGAAATTTGAACTTTAATTTGTATGCCTCTATTATGTAGAGTATCTTGAAAATTTTCTGCGGAACCGCACACAACCATTTATGGGCAAACTGCGTCCCGAGTCCCGACATTGTGATTTCTGTACACGTTTTAATGAATTCGCCCTTCCTTCGTTTCTCGGGCTCCTCGGCCGCTATTCAAAAGAAAATTACAGCGGAGAGCCTCTTCGAAACAAACCCTTTAAGGAGTCACGCTTCGTTCTCGCTGAACTCGGTCCAATTATTTATACTTTCTTTTTTGCTTGTGCCTTTATGTTAGAGGTCATTATAGCGGCGTCAGTTGGTGAGCGCTCTGGTCGATGCACCATATGTTCTCGGCCGGCCTTTAAATTTAGTCGTGACAGTGAAGTTCGGATAATTGATTAATGGCATCTGGGCGGACGTGTTTAAACGCTGCGATCATTTTTTGTTGAATCTCCGTTAATGATAGGTTCAGATTGTCTTTTATGGCGGTTGTAATAAAAGAATCACCATATGGCGCGGGACAGATTCATTTCGCTAACAGGTGGGTATAATTACATATGTTATAGCATCTGCAGGTTGATACGGAGCTCAGGTAGTTGAATAAATTCATGAGACATGTCTTACAGTAATCAATCTCAATAGGTACGGATTCGTCATTTTTTAATAAAATTATGGATTTACTGCAACACTTTTACTATACACAACTTTTTGTACAAATTAAACTATTCCATGAATATTCATAATGGCTCATTCTCATTTTAGCTCAAATTTGATGGTCACACGGTTATATTTCCTAAACGGTTAAAGACAGAGATATGAATTGTGGATAGGTGGATAAAACATATATTAAGCTACAAAATAAACGAAGATTACCATAAACGACGCAAAAAATAATACTAAAATTTAACATGAAAGGTCAAAATCGGGGCCATTTTTCGTATTCTCATGGTGTCACACTTTGCGTTGCAGTTAAACATTTGGGCACTACTTTAACAAATTTTGATGTATCTGTATGTAACATATACCAAAATTATCGCAAACAAATATACTTTAAGGTCTACAGACTAAAAAAAAGTTTTCAGTATTATTTTGAATTTAAAATAATATAATGCGGCGGTCACACGATTTTAGGTGCTTTAGATTTGCGTAGTTTAACGGCTGCTGTTAAACACAACATCAACAATCCAATACAGAGTTCGATTCATTTCAATGATGGCCATGTTCTGCAATCGTAGAAGTAGGATCTAGAACTTATCGAGCCGTGGGAAAAAATATAATTGCTAAGTTTCAATTTATTTATGGGTGTATCGATCACTTGCATGGACAACATTTTGATGCATTGCATTTTAGTTATTTAAATCAAAGTTAGCTTTTCGAAACGCCAAAATGTGCGAGATAAAGATGTAGTATTTAACTTTATACATTATACCTAAACTTTCCAGAATTTCACCAAAAAGGGATATTTTCGTCACCAGCGTGGCATCACCTTCATAGCGTTTTTTACCATGAAGGTGATTTTTGAGCCACGAAAGTGATTTTTAAATATTGTTTTCTTTTGAAATAGCCTTTTTACCTACTAAAAAGTACTGTATCTGTTATGTTAGGATTTTGATTCATACAAACCAAATTTCTGACTAATAAAAAAGTAAAGTGAATGGTAAAGTAATATCTCAAATTACGCATATTTTCTTTTGTAGTGAGGTTTGTTTTTACGTAAAATGTCGTTTTATTGTACATTTTTGGTAGATTTAGTCTTTTAAAAGGGTTTTACTTGAAAAAGTTGTGAAAAAATAATTACTGAATCACTTTCGTGGCGTCTAAAATTTCAAAACTGTTTTTCTTCGAAATGCAACGTACGATTTAAATCATTTATATAAAAGTTTACTCGTGTTATCCAGCTCTATACAATATTATACATAAACATTACAAATAAGCAATAAATAAGAATTGCCATGAAGGTGACGATGAGAATCAATTCCATGAGAATGAGCCTAATATTTAAGTTACGTTAAGTACATTAGGTTTAATTAGCTCGTTGGTATTGCAATGATTTGTCAACATTCCTAAAGCTCAGTCATATATTATACATATTATTTAATAGTATATAATCTTGAGAAACGCTATAGTGTTCACGAATTCAATGGTAAGAACTATTTCAACCGTAAATGTATTATTCTTTCAAAATGTAAAACCACAATATCGAGTGCGGCATTTTCCAATGATTCAAGCTTTAAACCGGTATTTCAAGTACAAACTGACAATAGGAGTAATTATGGAAGTATCACATTTTTGTTTTTGTTCTGTTCAACAAAACAATAACAGGCCTTGGGTCGAACAAAACAAAATTTATTATGAAGCCAAATCAGAAACTTTGTAAAACCGCTACCGTTGTTGTTGTGATGTAGAGTTATTTGGGATATTTTCATTTTGGATATTCTCGTATATAAATACGAGCACGAGAAATGCTAACAGTTAACATATTGAACCAGTAATATTTTGATAATACATATTATGTTAAAAATAAATGATTAGAAATTTATTTCTAAACTATACGTAAAAGAGTGACTCATTCGCTTAGAAATCGCCAAGTTCCACCCCTCCATGTTAAAGTTAATTTTTAGGATTTCTAAAGTTACTGTAACTTCCTGAAATTTATGAAGGAAGAAGCCACTAGCTCTAAGCGTTTATTTATTTAAAATATTAATTTAATAACCGAAGTATCAGATGCCAATTTTGGGATAGATTAACAAAAAGCTTTACCTTTTATGTAATGCGTACTATATGCGTAGTATAAAGTACTTATGTATTATTATGCGATACCAGCAGAGGGTTCTAATGTTTACGTTTTCTAACTGAACATGGAAAGTTATTTCTAGTGGTGCCTTATTTGAATTCCAGCGGAGACACCAATCCAATAAGTTCTCCGAAGAATCAAATAAAAGAGAATAGACAATTACCGGGGACTTTCTCCATTCTTATTTAATGCTCGAGTTTGCAACTTTTGGTATCGAAAAGGACATAAAAGACGTGGAAAATGTACATAATAGTCACAGTCTATTGTTGGTCTTTAAACAACAAAGAAGTTAGGAGATAATTTTCTTTCTTATTGAATCTTTAACAAACTCCTAGAACTATCTCTAAGAGCATTGTCACAAAATGCCCTTCCACTTTTAGTAGAACAATAAAACGTGTATATAAAATTTATCCTAGACTCTGAATAACATAATACCTATGTAGATACTATCTTCTGAACTTCTATAAAATGTATTTTCAATGATGATTGAGGGTACCCTGTTGTTAACTTAAATAAAATATACATATTTATTTGTGTTGTTTCGTAGACGAATGCTACGCAAGTTCTACGAAGCTTTAAATATACATTAACAATTTAATACTTAAAAATTCAAAGTAATAGTCTACAGTCTAACTTTAATAGAGTAAGAAGAGCAACCTGCTTTTATTGGAGTATAAACTCCAATTACTTATTTATTTTGACTAAAACGAGATATTTTTTGTCCACAGATTGGGTGGCCCCCCGATGTCAAGCGGCATGGGCGGCGGTACCCTCGGCAGCGGTCACTGCCAGCTCGCCAACCAGCCCCTAGTCATGCCAGTATTCCCCCTCCGAGCGAGCCAGCCCAGCCCTGTGCCGGTCTACTCACCGTCAAGGTTCCACATAGACAAGCGGTGCCAACATCGGTGCACGTGGAAATGTCTCGCCATCTCCATGATCTGCCTCTGTGTCATACTGGCAGCTATGCTCGCCTACTTTATAGGTATGTATTTTTAATTAATATGGCGGCAATTTCTACATAGTTATTCGTTTCTTTTACACAATCATGTGTTAAAGGATGCCAATGGTCACGGTCAAATTGTGTCTATGATGTTTTATTTACACCTCCCATACAAAAATTGCGAAAAATCATAATTTTAATCACGATGACATCGTCACATAATTTGTAAAAATTTACTTAAATTAATTCTCAATTCTCAAATAATACAAAACATCAAAAACATCTTTTAATATCATAAAATATCTCTTGAGTACATACTCATACCGCATCCAGATTGAGAAATACGTAAAGAATTTCACTCTTCAAAAACTCTTCACTCTTATAAAGTATTCTCCAAATCAGCAAAAAATACGTATTATTTCTGAGGTTACGAACACACAAAATACCTTGAGAATCTAAAATATCCTTGTTTTTGAAGTTGATTTAAAGATTACTTCAATACCCAATCACTAACATTTCCTAACTTTCATTATCTTAAAACGTTGTTGTTTAGTTCATGTAACTAAGATGAATAGCTTTTGTGGAAGCTCCCGATAAAATCGCAGTTATTTCATTAAGTAATCTATATGTTCTCCGTCCATTAAGTAAGTAAGAAGTTTGTTGCAATTTCCACAAGAAACTTATACCTAACTACAGTAGTTAAGTTTGATCGAAAAGTTGAAGACAGATAGCTTAAAACTCGAGCAGTCTTATCTACTCCCTCAGTAAACTTTTGTAATTGAAATAAAAAAAGGATGAGGGAATCATAGACTATAAAAGAAAACATTATGGCAAAATGCCTTATGCACCTTGAAAAAGACTATAAGCACCGTAAAGTTATAGGTAGCGCAAATCAGCAAAACTGAAGTTTTCTAAGCGACTGTGCAATAACCAAATGCCATATTATTTCAGATCGGTCAAAAAGTTTTTTGTAAATTTACAATGAATTGTCACCAACTCAAGACAACGAATACTATAGCTATGGGTCAATGTACCAGTTTTTGACAAGCAAAGTTTAAGGACAAAAGCTTATTATTGGTTTGGTTTTTGTTTAACTTTTTGACTAATCTAAAAAAGTAAAATTTTCTACACAGTGGTAGCGTCCGTGGCCCAGAGGTCATACGTCCGGCTTGTAAGCCGGAGGTCCTGGGTTCAAATCTCAGTGTGGCAAAGATTTTCGCCTAGACGCTACCGTGTTTCGGAAGGCACGTAAAACTGTGGGTCCCGGCTGTTTCCTATAAGATATGTAGGAGGCAGTCGTTAGGTCATGTTGCAGGCCCTGTAGTAATCTCGGCGACCTGAAACTGCAACATATAGGTTAGCCACAGAACCTATAAATTGTGATTTGACTCTGACAGTAAGTAATTAGGGAAACCTGTTCTGTTGGAGTATAAAACCCAATTATTATTTTTAATTATATAATAGAGTTCGGGTTCACTTTTGTTTGGGTACATTTATTACGTAATCTGTGGATGGTATAAAAACAAAGGTAATACAATCTTATTGATTAAATATTGAATTTTTAACTACAAGTTATGTCTTCGATATATGACTGTTCATAAAGTCACAGCGGGACTTTTGGAACCTTCGTTAGGACAGTATTTTTATTAACTCGCTCGGAATGCCGATTAAAATATTCATAACATTATTCTTTCTCAATCCATTAGCTTTAGAACGGTCATGTTAGTCGAGACAAAAGTTTATTGTTGGACCAGCATGATGCTGAGATAGTTTGAGTTGCCCACTCTTGTTTTGACTTTCACTACTTAAACGGTCGATACTTTAATGAAGATAATATGTCTAGATGTTTTACATGTTATGAATTTCACATTGATTGACAGCATAATAATATCTTGAGCTTCGACCAAGTTACAGGTAATCAAGACATCAGTCTCGGTTAGTAAAATGAATAATAAAATAAATTTACTGAATTAATAGAATTTAGTATTTTAATTAATATATGAGGTTTCTTTATAGTGATTAATTAACATGAAAGGAATTAATTAAACATTCATTTCTCTCTAACTTCTGAGTTTTCGCACTACGTTCCGAGTCTGATCAAAAATTTTAAAACACATTTTACTAAGTACTCGAATATATACTTAGATTTTAAATATATACGGGTTCTAACTTTCTAAATCATAATAATAACAAACACGAGTATATCTCTTTACCGTGATACGAGTGACATGAGATTTGAGATTTAACAACCTTATGAATCTGTTCGCTGATTATGGACAAAAAATGTTAGATACCTTATCCTTTGTCTATTCGAGCAGCAAATCGGCGAGCCCGAGGCAGCTCTCTCCAATTAAGAGGCAGTTCTTGTCTTCTATGATTGGAAACCATTAAAAAGGGTTACCCTTCGAGCCACGTAGGATTACGACGCCCTAAGGGGATTCAATCCAATACGAAACAGTAGCAACAATCAGATTTCAATAGCCTTTATAAATCACAGCCTCAACGTTGTCATTTCCTTTTCGCTGATAAAATCTTTATTACTTTCTTCAAAAATATATCTCTAAAACAGAAAGTTAGGTAACAAATTTATCGCACTATCATTCATATTTAAGCACACATACAGGTAGATATACGTGTGCTATTTCGCTGTCATCACACAGATTTTATTTCCTCAGAACGTGGGCTCCGAACTCGTATGCGAGTATACAGTTTTATAACCAAATCATAAAGAAAGATATTTCCATCAACACATCAAAACTCAATTACGAAAGGTGATAAATTCAAACATCCACTTCGTGCATGCAAATGAGTTGATTAAACATGGACTCCCTGACGAAAACAGACATCGACCATTAGTCTTTTATCATTCTTTGTTTATATCTCGCAACCGGCATCTACAGAGGGCTATAAAAAAACTAAACAAACATCAGAAAAATATAAATGATGCGCCTAACCTAAGGCAACGTGCGCTGCGTGCCTCGAGCGAGCCGCGGAGAGGCGCGGCGCGGCGCGGCGTGGCAGGGAGCGACTCGAAGTCGCGTTAGCTCGGTTATAAATTATCTTACACTTCCACGTCCCATATTATTTCACTGCGGATATATCAGCCACTCGCAATCCCGGCCTACCCGCCGAACGACCAATCATAATTTATACATACATAATGCTGCATAAATCGCGAAAGCAAATCCCCGCTTGATTTAACGCTAAATAACTAATCCTTTCCTTGCGGTATAATACAACGATATTTTACATTTACATCTAACGTAATGACACATTCCTGCAAATGCATGGAATAAGTACATAATTCTATACCTAATGAATATAGAAATATTTTCCGCTAACGATGTAAATTGTAAAACGACATTTCTGGAAGCTTTGCGTATGAAAGGCAGGTAGAAAGCTCTAGTATTATGCAAGTGTTTCGTGATAGGATCTTCTCTTCTCAGAGTTCCTTTGTATATAATATGAAAGTTCTCTTGCAGTCAACCGCTATGTTAGTGAATCGTCAACGATAAAATTTCGACCGCAAACACATAAGATATCACAAAAATAGCATCAAAGTCGACAGTGGGAGCTTGTACAGGAGCGCTACCTCTGCCCTAGTTTCAACCGTACATTTACCCTGCCGAGCCGAGTCACACCTACTATAAAAACTCGAATAGAAATAACACAAGTCATTTAGATAAACGAAATAATGACCTACGTTATTGTGTATTGAAGTAAAGACTCCAAAACAACTTAAAATATGTTGATAACTCGACAAGGGAAGGGGACGATTTATGAGAAATATAAATATTTTCCATATCTCGGCTGTCATGTGGGTCAGCTAAATGAGAACAAGTTGTAAAGTTAAGGTTTTACGAGTTTCTATTTATAGTGTAGTGGCATTGTATCAATTGTGTGGCAGTACACCGATAGTAAGGGCTTGGCAAGGCACTCGGTAGCGTTGTCACGCGAATCCCGTATAACAGTTGTATGTTCCCAGAAACAATGTACTGTTGGCTGCATACCACCATTTATGCTGAAAGTGCTCACTGACTGTAATGTCAGGAAATTACTTCTGTTTATTTCACTTTAAATACATACCACAATTTGTTTAATGTACCGAAAATGGTACCGACAACCTTATGAATCACATTGTGTCATTCCGTTTTATAGTCAAAATTGTTGTGAATTTTTACTACTCTTATTACGAAATTTACAATTAAAATGGATAGCATTTATTTTTTAAATTTTAAAGATGTGGTTTTAATTAAATTAATAAGTAATTTAAACAGGAAGCTCTACATGATTCACAATAAATAAAAACTTTTTCGTTTTCGGCACGCTACGCCATCACCACAGCGCAAAACTTCACCTATTTCGGTAACTTGACTAAACACATAAAAAGGTGTGATTCACCACATAATAGCTGTTATGAATATTCTTGAAATAATTTTAAATTATACGACGGAATATAAAACAACAGTAAAATAAATCTGTTCAATGCTTCTTAAAAGTAATGTAATAAACCGACTCAATGTAAGGTGTCTCGAGTCAATGAGGCTTATCGTATCGGATCTCGGTTCATTTAGATGCCCGTTAAATTATAGGAGAAATAGATAAGAGACACTAGTCGCATATCAATGCAGCGGCGAAGTGTCCACTTCTTAAAGTAATCGGTTTCTCTAAACGAGCGACACCTACGACTCTAAATTACCACATTTAGATTTCCGTCTGATAATAAACGTACCTCATCAATGACACCGTTAAACGCTACCTATTTAAACGACACATTAAAAAGATATTGTTTTAAAAATGTTTTTTTGATTTCACTAAAATCTGGAGCAGAAATATCGAGCGTGCATGTTACAATGGAAATTATTATCGGTCACGCCTCCTGGCGTTTCGGATATGTTCCGAATAAAAAGCGGTTCTGTTATTTAATCCGACATAAATCTCCTGGTGTATGCCGGTAGTTCTAGTATTGTAATGAAAAAATGTGAACCATCTGTTGCACCCTTCATTAAGTACGTGGTGCACGATGAATGGGCAAACACGGCTCCGTCAACTTTTTAATGTAATTGAAATGGTGAGGACCCCAAATGTTTTATTAAAGCTCTCGCCGTATCACATTGACGCGTTTGAAGTGTTTCCCGCGACTATACATCTGTTACTTAAAATTACAAATTATGATTAAACATGTCAAATGTTATACAATGAATCCTTTTAGAAGGATTACTTTAGTTAAGTTAATAAATAAAATAAATGGCGTCCAAGTTAGGCGCCCGCCGCGCCTCCCGTCGTTGTATATGGTAGTAAATTTTAAACATAGCACGTTTACAAAATAAATTGTCGGTAGACCACTTCGGAATATAAACTTCAGAAAGCTTATCTACTTGAAATATCTAATTAAATGAGTACGGATTATCATCTAAAACAGAAACAGATAGATGTTATCTCGCAATGACAAGTTGAAATAAAAAATTCTCTCATAACAATAATATTTTGTGCTTACTCTACGTCAATGGTACACGGTATGAAGCAAATTGATAACAAATTTCAATTAGATCCGTGCTTAAAAATTTAGAGACATTTGTACTTGTCGGCGGTTCGGTTTAAATGGGTCAAAAAAATTGAGAGACGAGAAATGTAGTCCTTATTGCGAGTGACTAGAGCTGTTATCAAAGACGTGATATCGGAGAGATGGGGCGACGTGGCAGACGAATAGAGGAAGATTTATCACGTGACTAATATCGTCGGCGCTATGGCGATGGTCCTCTCCCTCGGGACTTCATCAAACGAGTTTTGCTCCCCCAGCACACGATGCAATCTATGCTGAATCGTATTACAATAAATTGTATTAACTCGAAAAATAGTTGAGATAGCAAACATAGTTCGCCTGCACACGATGCATCGCGACCTCTGAAGGACCCTCCGTTTCCTTTCATGGCGATTTATAGATTTTACGAGGGATCATCGTTTCACGAAGCTTGCCATTTACCACATTGCCATATTTTATTTTCTCGTGCGGAAATTACGTCATCCGCGCTCGTTATCCGACGAGCTGACGTTGTTTATGTTGTCTACAGGTTTCGTATTGTTCCCGAAATATGTCACCGTAATAGGGAACTTAGATAGCTAAAATATTGATATTGCTCGCGAAGTGAAACTTATTTGACTCGTGTTTCTAGACTAGGTAGTTTGCATTTTATTTATGGACGTCGGTCGACTTGAAAATGTGTGGGTTTGTATTATATTTACGGGTATAAATCTATAGCCACATAATAAAAAAAGAAATATATGCATGATCATAACACTGTCATTCAAAAATCTAGTCAGAATTAATCATGCATTGTTTATAAAGCGTAGTGCGCCTAGAATATTGTATGTAGAGTGTAGAGATATGATATACCTACTCAATACTCGAATGTAGTAGATGCAATGTTCTGACTGCATCGGGGATGATACATCGTCCATGAATATAAATCACCCACTTATCGTCGATGGTAAGCCGATAAAGGTCATTGTCATCAAACTACGTATATCTACCCCCGAAGAGCATCGCAGGGTTAATGTAAATGTGCAATTGGAACGGGCAAATGGCGTCAACGCTCGATTCTTATCTAGGAGTTCGATCTGTGGGATCAGAGAGCGGGGAACGAAAGATAAGTTAATTGCTCTAACTCCCGGCCCGCAGGAATTATGGTAAATAGGCCTGCACGCGCCGCACTCGATATTTTATTGCTTAGAAATCTTTGCCGTACGCCATGAATACGGACGTTGAAAGGGAAATGACTCGTTAAGTGTTTGTTTATTGCAGCTCTATTGACAGTGCTCTTCTTTGATAACTATCGAGATATCTCAGCATCTTTTCTATCACTCCAACGTTTGAAAAACAACTCATTATTTTCTTGCTTCAGAAAGTTTTAAAGCTATTTAAATTCTAACAAAGAAGTATTTATTGGTCAAATCTGCCATAAAAAACAACTAAAACATGAAATAGTAGTCAGTAACATTATGTTAGCAATTAGGGGCTATCTGCATACTTTTTCATAATTTAATCAAACACGCATTCACGCATCAAATCTTTCGACAAATTAAACAGCGTACTCCGATCCTAATTAGTCGAGCTGAATCGGTATAGCGTTAATTAACTCAATACGGAGTGAAATACGGCATTCTCCGCGCAGTGCGTCACATTAGCCGCACATCCTGCCGCACGCGCCACCGAATAAACTCTACAGCCCTATCCGAGCACAAATCCCTACACCCGCTCTCCTCTCGCGACCTTCCTACAAAACTAAATGAAAACAATAAATTCTCTTTACATTACAATAATAGCGACGTCTGTTTGCTCCTTTGCATTTTTTATTTGTTTCGTATCGGTAAACCGGCACGCAGCAGGGCTTGCAATACTTTTTTATTCGTTCTTAATTGCAGTGATGTAAGAGCGTAATGTTTTATGTACGGGCTTTTGTTTTTGTTGGCTCGTGAATATCAAGCTTTCATATATTTTTTTATAAAAACCCATGAAACTTTTCATGCAACTTCAGTTACGGAATGAAGTGAAAATATTTAAAACATTTTATTTTACGCATCAGTGACCAAAATGGAAAAAGTAAATCATGTCGGGCGAGGCAGACTCGTGTCATCGGAGCCCGTGCGCTTCTCAGTTAACACCGTGAAAAATCATCCAATTAGACTGCGTAGCGCGGCATTTTATGATCGATCCGGCCGCTGCAACTGTCGCATAATAAGGAGACCACGGCATTTCCTAGAGCAAGAAGCTTTGGGTGTCACCGATCGAGCCACCTACGTGATCGCCAGCGGCCGAGGAAGCGGAACCAATCGGTCCGTCACGCCGCCACAAAACGTAGCCCGGCCGTGCTCTGCTTAATTAAAACTCGGCGGGACGGCACGTCACCTAACCACTGCCACTTACTCCACGTCGGCTCCCTCTGACTTTTATAATATGACATTTCATATTGTGTCACATCTCTAGAAGCTTACATCCGTGTGAACGGTAATAGAATTATACACCGGCTACCGAACTTTATTGATGTGAGCCCTTGATAAGACTTAAACTTAACGGAAACTTAATTGGATGGGCAGATTGAGCGAAAGATTTGGCCTTTACGACATAATTTTATTTTAGTAGAGCTCGTTTAAAATCGGTTACGACATAGACTCAGATCCCTAACTACTGAGGAATCACCTCCCCGTTTCAAATAAAAAACCTTAACGAGCGCTATCTAATTAAAGGTTTTCCTTGTTACAGCTTTATCGTCAATTAAAAGTAATATAGACAATTCCAATTGCATCCTGGTACAAGATGTGAAAGCAGTTACTCACGCACAAGGAATAAGAGACGCTTTATCAACGTCATCTCCTTCAGACGGTATGCAAAAGCAAACCTTGTAATTTATTATCGATGTGATTTAAACATACTTGGATTAATGAATTGTTTATTTTAGAATCAATATCAACGTCATCGCTGGGAGGCTGGTCAACGACAGCGGAGGCTGCTCTCGAGTCCGCAGTGATACCACAACAAGCACAACAGGCGGCGCCACCTCCCTGGTCACCAGCGATGGAAATCAGAGAGTTCGACGAGTTACATCATGCAACGATACCCGCATACCAATTCTGGAGTTCTGAATTCCGCAACAAACAACCTGCCTACGTTAGCTTAAACTTCACTGTGCCATGGGGCGCCAATTTCGCCGTATACGGCAGACGAAACGTTGCACCTAGCGTCACTCAATATGACTTTGTAGAATTTATCCGCGGCGGTCGTGTCGACCACAGGCTCAGAAGAAGAAGGAGCCCTCTTCGACCCGAAAACGAAAATACTTTTGTCGACTGGAATGAGTTACTGAGCACGACTGGCCCATTTCAGAGATGGAACCACACGATAAGTAAAAGATCGACCGATATGAGAGTAAACGTCAGTATATTACAGTACCTCGACACAGGAAGATGGTTTATTTCGATATACAACGACGAACTGCAACCGCACAGTGTGGAAATGATTGTATCAGAGGCAGAGGGCATTACCAACTCCTGTCCTGACGACTGTTCTGGTCACGGCTCTTGCTATTTGGGAAAATGTGAATGCATGGATGGATATGAAGGTCACGACTGTTCTAAGAGTAAGTCTGTCATTTAAATACCTTATTCATATATCGTATGTGACAAAATTTTACATTACATATATAATAAAACAATTTTTATCGCTACAGGTGTTTGCCCAGTCCTTTGCTCAGGACACGGTGCGTATGCTGGAGGTGTATGCCATTGTTCTGAGGGATGGAAAGGCGCTGAGTGTGATATACCAGCTCACGACTGTGAACCTGCTGATTGCTCTGGAAGAGGACAATGTGTCGCTGGGCACTGTCACTGCAAACCTGGCTGGAAGGGATCAAAATGCGATGAAGGTAAGGCATAAGAATATCTGGCTCCAGGTGAACGATATACCTTAATAACCTATCTTTTGACTACTTCCAACGTAAAATTAAATTACTGTTTGTCACAAAGACTTAGATATATAGTCTTGATGTTACTGATATCTCACCTTAAAAATATCTATTGATAGTCTCATATTACTTTTGTGCGCTTAATTTTTTTATTTGCTGCTCTATCAGAATCACGATCTTAATTTATTTTTTAACAGAGGACTGCCTAGACCCAACATGCGGTGGTCACGGCTCATGTGTGCGAGGAAGATGCGTGTGCCGCGCAGGATGGCGAGGTGCAGCTTGCACTGAACGCGACGCAAGAGTTCAACGTTGTCTACCAGCTTGTTCTCAACGAGGAGTGTATGACTTGGATGCTGGCAGATGTGTGTGTGACCCTCTTTATACTGGCGACGATTGCTCACAAGGTATGTGACTTATAAATATTTATATTATGTTTGTTTTTTATTCATTATAGAATTTAGTCTTTGAGCATGATCTCGTCTGATCTTAAGCAATGATGGGGCCGTGTGTGGTCAAACTAAACCTGAAAGGCGAGATTAATCCCTCCCTGATTAAATTGAGCAGAATCCATGAATATAGTTTTTGCGGATAAAACAGCTACAGGCAAAAATGCTTTTTCACAAAAGTGTATTTGACCGCAGTCTCATCTGATGGGAAGAAGACTCGGAAGAACATGGCCTAAGACGCCATATGATACGGTATGATACTCGATTCGAAGTACAGTACAGTATTTATTTTATAATACCATATTTTACGTTACAGTGGTTTGCTCTCTGGATTGTGGTCCTCATGGAGTTTGCGCGGAAGGTCTGTGCCGCTGCGACGAAGGTTGGACGGGCTCAATCTGCGACCAGCGCCCTTGTGACCTTCGCTGTCATGAACATGGACAGTGCAAGAACGGAACTTGCGTTTGTACTCAAGGGTGGAATGGAAGGCATTGTACTCTGCGTAAGTAGCTAAGAACTAAAAACCACATACATAATAATTCAAACTAGGTACATACTATCTGTGGAATCTTGCTAAATATTATCTACTTTTACCAAAACGCAAGAATATATATATGCTGTTATTCTAATTCCAAAAGAACCTCTCTTAAAAATGACTACTTGTGTTCCAAACGTTTATAGACGATGATACACGCTCACCATCAGGCGGACTATTAGCTATTTGTCTGTCTATAAAAGAAGTATTAATGAGTAGTTCTATTCATATGTAAATACATCACAGCTGGATGTCCAAACGGCTGCTCTCGTCACGGACAATGTCTTCTGGAAGATGGCGTCTACCGCTGCTCCTGTGCCGATGGTTGGGCTGGAACCGACTGCTCCATAGCACTGGAACTCTCCTGCGTTGACAACGAAGACAACGACGAAGGTATGACTCTCTATTATTTTCAGATACAAGGATTTCTTTTTTTTATACAATTTATAATTAAATTTGTAATGTTTATCTTATCTAATGGTACTTGTTAAATATACATTTTAATTTTGGTGGTGGGCTATCAAAATTATATAAAATTGGCTGACAATGGCCCTACCATTTTGAAGATGGCATGACCGACTGCTCCGACTCGGAATGCTGTAGCCGACCCGAGTGCTCCGAACACATCATGTGCCTAGCCTCCAACGACCCAGTGGAGGTACTCCTACGAAAACAACCACCTTCAGTCACCGCTTCCTTCTACCAACGCGTCAAATTCCTCATAGAAGAAAATTCGGTACAAAGCTACGCACACATGGATGAATATTCCGAGAGGTAAGTGCTTTCTCTACCACCCAATGATGTCTATTTACAAACACCAAATCACTCCATGCGTGTAAAAGACGTCGTCCCTAATCGTCCGATATTCAGTACAGTGAATGCTCAATATCGGCGATGGGACGACGCTATCTTTTACAAGCAAGTTGGTTTAGGACTGACCTGTCGGTTTGCACAGTTCATAAATTTAATATAATTGCACTTTACAATGATTTTAGATTCGTGATATCATCGCCGTACTGTAATGTATATCCGTAAGAAAATAATATTAAAAAATCATAATGACATAGCGTAATAGGAACTTAGCACCTTCACCGTTCCCGCTCATCTTCCTAAACCTCTCCGTGGATTTGGTGTGGTTATTTTTGATTTAAATTGTAACATATAATATACGTTTATGAATTACGATTTATTTTATCATCTGGTGGAAGTGTTTTGATTTTCCTCTGTTTTCTCGCGTGTAAAATATTGAGTTATATGTTGCGATCCTAGCATGGTTATGTTTTATCATTAACCATAATTTTGTAATAACTTATATTTTGTGTTATTTTTTTGTTCTCACACCAGATCCGATGTGTTGTGTATTGTCTAATGTTCATCCCTTGTGTGTGTCTAACCCAACCTGTTTGTCTGATTACCTAATACAGAAGCGTCTTAGATAAAATTAAATTAAATGGAATTACTTAAATATCATATTGAGCGCTCAATAGCTTTCGAACAGTTTTGTTTGTCTTCTCATTGATTATTATCAGAATACAGTAAGACCCAGAAAAATGTAACTCGAATCATGAGAGACAAACAATATAATGCGTAGGAGCGTGCGTGTATCATTTACATAGCTTTCAATGAAACCGTTACCGCTTTCACATACTTAACACTGGGGATATTGGCAAATACAATTCGTAGACTTACTCGTACGTTGTTTTCAAAATTTAAATGCGTCTTTCATGATCTGAGTTCATGATTTAAATTCTTAAAGTTTTATTTGCCGTACCGTGTGCGTTGATAAAACTTTCCAGCGATCTCTTTGACTAACAAGACAAAGCAAAACTGAATAACAAAAGTAGTCAACCCACCTCGCTTAATATGCAAAAGCGCCTCTAAAAGTTTGTTTGCATTAAAACACGAGCCGCTTCACTATTTTGTTTAAGTTCAAGAGTCTAGAGTGGTTATATTGCGTTCCGGCATTTGTTCCATCGACCCCTTGTACCTCTACACAACAGTGACGGGTCCTCTCCGTGCATTCGCCATCCAGCATGTTTCTGCTCGTCATCAATAACAATCTTTAGTGCAACCTTCTTATTCCAAATTAAACGACCCACGTACGATCATCCCGATCAAATGTGGTGGTGTTCTAATGCAAACGGGCTTAATAATGATCGAGTCGAATATTGCATATTAATAAACAAGTGTTAAACGCAAGGTAACCAAATTAGACGAGTGCAATCGGGCGCGCGGTTGCCTAGCGCCGGGGTGGGGTTGCACTGAGGGATGTAGGTATCTGTGTAGTAATCTGTCCTGTCTTTCTGTGTCCCTGTGCCGCCGTGTGTCCGCCACTCGTAGCGAGTTCTGGAATTCCTTTACACCATGGTAAGTGTCAGTCAGCCCGCCCTCGCCCCTCAGTGTTCACTATCTGTTCACCTCTTCCATTTGGTTGCGACTCCTGCATATGTGTGTGATGCCGGCGTCCGCCGCTTGCCCGTTATGGGCATGCGATCGGACCCACTGTGCTTTTTAACTTTTTGTTCGATCCTTTGTGTATTCGTTTCATTCTCTATGTGTATGTAACATCTGTATGTTTGTCTTGAATGTTCTCGTGGCTGCGACAAGGTGTATGTGGGCTGTAAATCACGCCCGAGTTGGTGTCCGCGAGCGAGCGGTTTCACCTTACAAATATCACTTGCCGCAGTCACAAACGTATTTTTGTACTTATTTATTTGTCTCGTCTATTGTGCTTATATTTATTATAGTTGACATTATACTGTGGTATAATTTTGTTGTACTGAATGAAACTTAGGAAAATCATTTACGCTTTCACGCAAAACGTCTAAAACACGATAGGGATAGGGCCTGTAAAGAAACGAAACGTGACGCGAAATTGTATAATACCTATCAATTGAGCAAAATTCCAGCGAACACGCAAATTAAGCTTCAAATAAACTTACCCTTTTATGTGTTCCTTACCCTTTGTCTGCGTCTTTCATCTGTTAACCAACCCCCTACCCTTCGCCCGAGCTCTTTATGTGTTTAGATCCTCACCCCTGTGACTAACCAAAACAACTTATTTGAATGTATTCCTACTTCACAGTAAACTTATACAGAGTTATGACATTGTACATTACAACCATCGCTTCCATTGATCACTTTAAAAACAAATGTTGTTATTATTACCGAACATATTGTGAAATTGGTGCAACGATAGTTTTAAGGTCATCGATCATAAATACATCTTATTCTTAGGTGATTTATACATATTTAACCTGAATTTGTGTTTACAGTTTACAGCTTTTACACCAAACTACTATATTATACTTACATATTTATGAACATACCTGTATTAAATAGTGACCATGAAGAGTTGCTATGGTATATAATTATTTTCTACAATTGCTATTTATTGTCTACTATTTATTATAAGAACTACATTTTATGTTTCATATATTATTGCCCAGCCCCATCTATTTGTAGAACGAGTATGTCACTCATGTACATAATATTTATTATGTTATATTCTAAGCCAATATAAAAAAAATGTAATAAAAATATGTTCTATTCACTCGTAATCTTAAACGACAAAGGTTCATGAAAAGATGATTTTCTTACAAAATTGATTAGCTAATCCGATGAAGGTGTTTGAGAAATCGATTTTTGTTTTCAGTATTAAGACATCCTGGATCCTATTATGGTTTTGTAGTGGTGTTTAAGAACAGAAAATAATATAACCGATAGTTAACACGAACGATTATAAACTAATTGAAAAAAACTTTGCCGTAATTACATTTGGGGTCCAATTTTCAAGGAAACTAAAGAGATATTTATCCCGCCTTCTAGGTTTAGTCTACTTTCCATACATAATATGTATACAACAGTCCTTCTACTACATATTTGATAAATCGTCTAAATGTAGATTCATTATTACTTGCCCATCAAATTACCTATTTCCAGTTTATTTTTCTTAAATAACAAAAAAGTTGTTTTAATATTATGTAAATTACAACTTTTAACATTCCTTATTAAAATTTAAATGTGGAATACTTTAAAAAAATCAAAATTTTCCGTTAAAAAACATAAAATCCTATTCAATTAATACTCATTCATATTTTTTAAATATTATCGTATCGTGGCGGAAAAGGATCGCCAGCCTTATGCTCTAAAAGTTAACCTTTATAGGGAATAAAAAGCTGCTCAACTACAAACGAAAAAAACTTTACTAGCGCAACTAGCAAGTACAGTTTTCTCAGCATAAAATGGGGGTTTTTAGTGGGTGCAAGACCCACACTCCTAAAACAGAGTTACGAAAGTCCACATATTCCAAGATTAATCAAGTAGGCTGCAGTGAATGGATATGGTCTAAATATATTTTTAGGGTTCCGTACCTCAAAAGGAAAAAAAACGGAACTCTTATAGGATCACTTTGTTGTCCGTCCGTGCGTTCGTCCGTCCGTCCGTCTGTCTGTCAAGAGTTGGTCTAAACTTCGACAAAATGGACACACTTTGCGAGCGTTGTCAAGTGACTGAAACTTGGCACATCAGATTTATTTTCCGTAATATTTTGAGGCGGTGACACAAACATATTGTTTTATTATTAGAGTCCGACCGAAACTGGTTTTCCAGCCGAAACCGAATATTCGGCCGTAGCTTCAGTTTCGGCCAAAACCAAAACCGAAACTCACGCGGTCAAGTATAAAATTCCTTAAATTACTGAAATTTGGTGCATTTTACCCATTATTCTGGATTAATTAAGACATGAAATGGAAACACAATATATAAAGTTTGTTGTAATCATTTATTAAATATAATTTTATAAAAATACAATTATGTAATAATATTTTTAGTATCTTTCAAATTAAGTTCTCATAGCAAAATGTTTATCAGTTATCAATTATAATCAAAACACTAGTTATTAGTTATGTTACTGTTTCATGAAATGCCAAGTATTGATATTTTGAAATCTTACTAATTAATACTTTGGGTGTACAGTTTCGGTTTCGGCAAAAGTATCGGGCAATTTTGGCCGAAAAGAAACTGCCGCCCAAACTTGATTTTTGACCGAAACCGAACATTCGTATGAACTAGTTTCAAGGAAAATTTCAGTGTTTAGAGCTTCCTTGGTGACCTCGAGATTTCTGTAATTCCTTATCTCTTAATTTTGATATTTCGAATGAAAGCAACTGAAACGTTAATGTTTTTAAAAAAAATCTGCCTGAAATTTAATTCAATGATTTTTTGAGAAATTTTGCAATTTAAGTTCAAGGGATTCATAAAAGTTGCCAAAATTTATTACTTCTCCTCTCCTTTAATGTGATTAATTAGATTTAATTTGATTAATTACATTAATCAAATTAAATCTAATTTGTGATATTTTATCCACGTAATGAGATAATAAAAAGTAAATAATTATACAGGGTTATTTTTTTATGAATTTTTAAATTGTCACTTCGATTTATCAAAAAAATTTAAATAATCGAAAACCGTAAATTTTCGCGGAACATACATATATTGCGCTCAAAAGATGGCCAATAAGGCCCTATATACACCAATGAACTGAATAACCAAAGAATCTGTATATAACCTAAGTGTAGCCGCCCCACTTCGAACTTTAGCCGTGACATAATGCATAATTAATAATTATATTTATATGTATTATTTTATTATACGTATTGACAAGTAATATTTTGTCAAAATCGAAAAGACATTCCATTTTAGATTTAATACATTATTGTTACTCAAGCCCCAGTGATAGAGGTGTACCACATACATCATTGCACCAATTTCAGCTGTCATCAATACAAATATGTAATTAAATTACGAAATCGATTGATTCTATGGTTTGTGTGGCAGCTGTTACATGCATAACATACATAAATTCTAGGTGGATTTCTGTTTACTTTATTATATTTACTTACTATAGTTTCAGTTTTAATCAGGCAGTTTTGACAAATTAATTCTAAGTGTAAACCGAAATTCATCCTAGATGATTAGCTGATCCTTAAACGAGAATGTGCAATGCTACAAACTTCTTATTTTACATTATTTTCCAAATTTATTTTCATACATACTTTACTTCACTCTCACAGCAAATTATATAAGAAGGCATAGCACGAATCGTTCACTTTCGATCGATGAAGCACATTAGGCGATATGTTAACAACTTTATATTTTCTATTTGCACAAAAAGATTACCATTTCAACCTCATTGATGGATTAGTCTTCTTTCAAGAAAATCTATGAAACTTTTACTTATGCGATGTTCAATGAACAACTCGAAGACACTCGTTTTACTAAATATAATCAATCACCTTGGAGACAACCAAACCAATACAATACATCTATTCATAAGCAAACTATCCAATCTCAGTAGATGTACAAAATAAAAAGGTACAGAAAGTCAGCTGGTTTAGGCTACCAGATTTATCTAATGAATGCCACCTTGGTCCATTTCGCAATCGGTATCGGTATGCAGCTAATATTATATTATTATCATAATAATTCTAAAATATATTTCCATTTTACAAGACCACTAGACAATATACATTTTACAAATATTCGAAAGATACTTCCATTTGATAAAACTTCCTACTCTTTAAATAAGTACCTACCTACCTACACAATATACACACAACGGATCCAGGGCTTTTCCGTGAGATTCCTTGTTGATGGATGTGTACAAAGCTTACCTTCTGTACCTATTCATTTTGTAATAGAAGTCCAATCGATCAAAGAGGAGTGTGACAAAATGAAGAAGGCTATATTCAATGGAGGCTGCAAAGTGAACAACCTGAAGCAAGAAGAGTGACGTCACGGTTGTTTGCCATCTCACTCATACGTAGGCCGACGTATTTTATTTTAAATATCAGGTAAGTGAGATGGCAAACAACTGTGACGTTATTTTCCTTGCTTCAGTTTGGTTCACGCTGCAGAATAAATTTGAGTATAAAATTCTTGGATCAACCCACTGGACAAAACCGTGTCGCCAAGTGGTCATTGTGACCGTGTTCCGGCATGATGTTCAGTGAAGCCAGGGGTTATCCCGCCTGCTAGGTTTAGTCTGCTTTCATCTACGGGCGCATTGTCGCTTAAGATCAGGCGAGATAAAGGCTAACCTATAACGTAAAAATAAAAAGTTGATATATCGCCTACTGCGCTGTGCTGTGCTCTCCTTGACTCCCACTGACGAGAGGTGGTCTGTGCAGTCGCGTGTCCGTGATGAGGGGTCAGGTGGTGTCTCCTCAAGGGCTGGGCATCATCGGCATCAGGGTCTCGGTAGATCGAGAGGCTCGCTTCGGATTCACTCTTACGAGACAAGGTGGATGGTTAGTATGAACTTTATTTACTTTACTTTTAAGTTAGATATAACCCATATGTAAGCATGAAATTATAATCATCATTAGTGTTTGAAAATCTCGGATATTACAAGACAATAGGTAGGTACTCTTTATTGGGACCAAAAGTCTACAATATTAGAATAAAAACTATAATCCATCCACAATGGACTTGACTGTAATCTAATATAGTTTTTAATCTTAATCCTCATTAATGAATGCCTTGTCGCTTAGAGCGATATCTTCCAGATTTCCAGACAGCATGGCGTGGTTTATTCGAGTTAAAGCATAGAAAGATATTATGTATAGGAGTCAAACTAACCTATCAAGTTTTAAATTCAAACATAGAGGCAGATTCATACACGCTTCACGGCAGAACAAGCAATACATTTTTAATATTCGTATCCAACATCAAATATTTATTAAGATAACATCCGTGCAATCTTCATTAATTTTCGGTCACGGTTGTCGTTAATTTCCAACACGTCTCAGTAAAAGCATCAAGTATGTAATCGTATTACCCGAAGGCGGAACGAAACCTGTATTCATATTCCATACTGTGGAGCTACGGACACAGAAATGTATTAGGATTGATGCCGCGAGTGCGTCTGTTTGTTAGAAAACTGAGCGTGTCACTTTTTCCTTAATTTTCTCTGAAGTACGAAATCAAAAGAGATATATATAGTCCAGTCAATGAGTGCCTAAAAGAGGTATGTGGATCGAAAAGTCGAAAGCAGAAAAACTAGCTAAGGGACTTTGTTTGGACTAGTTAGGAGATAAACATACTAAAAGTCCCCACCCCTCCGAGGTGAGCCCGAGGGGGGGAGGCCGAAGAAGGTCCCATTTTTAGGTTTTTTGCTTATATGTCAAAAACTGTGCGTTGTACGATATTTTGTTGTACTACATTATGAAACCTCATAAAATTTTCTACAACTTTGGCCTTTACACTTTTTATCTATCTCCAATCGTTGTCCAGCTATGAGCTTCTAAACATGGCCTATTTTTAAGACGCATATATTAGTTTTCCATACAAAGTCGGCAAAAAAATCTTGAAAATAAAATTTGACTAACTTCTGGTTGTCGTACCATAATAAAACTTTGCAAATGTTTAGAAATCTGATGACAGTTCAATAATCTGGTACCACTGAACTGCTCTGATGATGGAGCCGGGAGGTGTCTACTAGAACTTTTAAATGGCTATTAGTAAAACCGACGAGTTTAGGCTCATTACATTCGAATTGATGAGACGTAGGCACCTCCTGGTCCATTATCAGACCCTCGTCAGCAAGTGTTATGAAAAAGTCTCATCGATTCGAATGTAATGTGCCCAAACACGACGGGTTTACTAATAACCATTGAAGAGTTTCTGTAGACAACTCCTGGCTCCATCATCAGATCAGCTCAATGGTACCATATTATTGAACTGTCATCAGATTTCTAAACATTTGCAAAGTTTCATTATGATACGACAACCAGAAGTTGGTCAAATTTTATTTGCAAGATTTCATTAACGACTTTGTATGGAAAACTAATTTAAGCGTCTTAAAAATAGACCATGTTTGGAAGCTCATAGCTGGACAACGTTTGGAGATAGATAAAAAGTATAAAAGCCAAAGTTGTAGAAAATTTTATGAAGTTTTATAATGTAGAACAATTAAATATCGTACAACGCACAGTTTTTGACATATAAGCAAAAAACCTAAAAATGGGACCTTCTTCGGCCTCCGCCCCTCGGGCTCACCTCGGAGGGGTGGGGACTTTTAGTATGTTTATCTCCTAACTAGTCCAAACAAAGTCCCTAAGTTAGTTTTTCTGCTTTCGACTTTTCGATCCACATTTATTCTTTTACTGGACTAATAGATCAGTGTGTGTATACAGATTTTTTTGGTTTTCTATTTTTAACAATTTGAAACGTTATTTTGTTTTTATACACCGAACGTTTTGCATCTCATTTATTATCATGTGGAAGGTAAAATAATGGAATATGCTGCCGTCACTATGTATGTTTTCCAGAAACCTTTTACGTGGTATTTTTAGAGAATGAAATAGGCTTTCACTGAACTAATGTGCTCCAAATCGTCACACTGTTTACTGTTTCATCTGGTCTATGTATAATAAGTTATTGTGTGTGGGCTGAAAAAGTTAAAAACGAACTGTAAAGACGACTAGAAAGTGATATGGAGTAAAATGGAGTAATGCTCCAATACTCCATTTTATATCTTACCAACAGGTAAGGCTGTCAAAGTTAGTCCTATATTAACAATACATAGCTCTCCACCCACACGCACTTCATTCACGCAACACAGGTAAACTTACAATAAAAAAACCATATATTGTTAATAAGGTACATTATCCTAAATCTACTTAAATCTTACATTAACTCTTATATACGGCACTCTACTCACGGCACGGCTCTACTCTTACTTACGGCATCTATCCTGCTATATAATCTGTGCTCCATACTCCACAGCTATCATGTGAACAGGTAATCGAGGATCGTGTCACGTTTAACCATTTAGAATGGCGATTACACCGCACTCGCTCTTTTGTTTACATTGTCTTATTTTGTTTCTCTCCACTTTGGGAATGTGAGAACGACACGATTCCCGTTACGGTAATGGAATGGATTTCAATCGTTCACATGTGGGCGCATTATTGGATAAGTGCTTATCTAATGACGTTAAACGTCACTTACCTCTAAGGCCTAAAGGATTAGTTAGCCCTATCAACTTCTTATAGTGTACCTATTATGCCCACTGTGCTTTTTATTAGATTAATCTTCAAATAATTCAAATTCGTCATAGTATACACTACAGACAAGAACCGTTTGTCATTTGTTTGTTACAAAATTGTCTACTCCCAAAACGTCCATTTCGTTGAATATCTACATATAACAGAACGACTTCAGTCATATTCTTTTCCGTGATAGACCATCTTCTTCGCATAATATCTCTGACAGAATTAAAATTTACTTACACTGACGTAAATAACTTTATAGGTTCGACGTGTTAGTGAACGGCGGTGGAGCTGTCACCCTGCAGTTCCAGCGTTCGCCTTTCAAGCCACTGCGGAAGACCGTCTTCGTGCCATGGAACCAGATCGTCGTACTGCCACCAGTACAGATGGAACTCAGTGATGAGAGCGTCAAAGTGCCCACACCTAGGTAATTTCAGGGTTCCTCTTAAATTGAAGACTTACTTACTATTTCTTGAAAAGGTGTAAAACTATACGTTGGACCATCATAGTCACAGCTTTACACAATAAGCGACGGTGGCCACCTGTGGTACCAGCTCATCATCAGACGAATAGTCTACAACCTCTACTGTCTGCTTGTCAACTTTTAATACATATCAATCTTTATTACATGAACCATCACATTGCACTGAGCTTGTGACCCTAAAGTATTAATGTTTGTCTCATTTTAAAAGCTGTCACTAAACACTTAAAATACATCTAATATTATATTTGCCACACTATATTATAATTGGATATAATGTGATTGTGATTTACAATCATAATACGAGTTAATGACGATCTTCATTAACTTTTCAGGGCACCTCCACGCTTAGACTGGGCCCCAACTCCTCAATGGTGGGAAGTGGAAGCACCTCCATGTGCTGCTCACGACCACGAGCGATTGCGACCTGAAGTGGTAGCAGTGCCTCCACTTGCTGCACCAGCTGCTTCTTCGGCCACTACCACCACTGTTATTTACCCTGAGGCTCAGGTAACTTAACCATCATATTATCTTGAAATGAAGAGCTATAGAGCTGTATCCAATGGTCTACGCCTAGGCTAGGAGTAGGAACAACGAAAGCTCTAACAAAAATAGTTTCTTTTTATCGTGTGATTTTCTTATTAAAAGCTGACTATTTCCTTCTAGATTGTCAGCGAATCCATCGGTATCCCAGGCTCATTAGTGAAACTGACCTATCGGTCATCGCAAGCGGCTGGCTACTTGTCATGTGTCCACATACAATTGACACGTAAGATTGTCCCAGCATCATTATCAAGAGTACACGTGAGGGTAGAAATAGAAGGATCCCTACATACACACACTTACGAAGCTGATCCAGACTTGACGCATGTATTTGCTTGGAACAAGAGGAATGTCTACAAACAGAAGGTATTCAAATCTTCATGTTAATTCTAAATTTCCTTTATCCTGTATCTATAGACATGCACTATATTGATATGTTTTCTAGGTGTATGGCCAAGCTCAAGCTAAGATCTCAATTGGTTACGAGTATTCTTCATGTGCGTCAATAGTATGGGAAACACAGACAGCAACTTTAGCTGGCTTTGACGTAGATATCTCTGATATTGGAGGCTGGGGACTTGATATTCATCACCATTACAACTTCCACGAAGGGATACTTCAGAAAGGTGATGGAGCGCTGCTTCATCTGAAACAATATCCTAGAACTGTTCAGGTAAAAATGATAAACAGATATATTTTTAACACAAGTTACTTAGAATCTATGTAAGAAAATTTTACATTATACACTTATGTTTCTTACACTAAACTATGTCTTTAAATTTCAGGTTGTTATGGGAACTGGTCTTCAAAGATCTCTCGAATGTCCCGACCATTGTAACGGAAAGGCAGCCGATTCTCGATTGCTCACACCCACTGCATTAACATCTGGACCTGATGGTTCTCTTTATGTTGGAGATTTT
The DNA here is from genome assembly GCA_947507615.1 of Hemithea aestivaria. NCBI lineage: Eukaryota > Metazoa > Arthropoda > Insecta > Lepidoptera > Geometridae > Hemithea > Hemithea aestivaria. The sequence continues at coordinate 10,035,164 of OX382328.1, forward strand.
AATCTTGTTCGCCGTATCACTCCTGAGGGAGTCGTCATGACTGTATTAAAACTTGAGTTAGTATTCTTAATAATATAACAGTAAAAAAAAACAAAAGTGCACACGTTTTAAACTCCACTAACGAACACGTCTCTTTACAGAACTACACAGGTAGCATATCAGTATTACATCTGCATATCTCCAGCCGATGGGTATCTTTACATATCTGACTCTGAAAGACATCAAGTGCGAAGAGTGATAGCATTAGAGAAAGTTCGGGATCCTTCGATGAATTCCGAACCAGTTGTAGGCAACGGTGACCGCTGCGTACCTGGTGACGATTCCAACTGTGGTGATGAAGGACCTGCGATCAAAGCTAAATTGGCCCATCCTAAAGGTAAACGCAAAAAAAAAAGTCCTAAAGGTAAAACAAAAAAAAGCAACGAAATAAGTAGAAAAAAGAATTCTAACATAAATAACTAGTCGTACGAATTGATTTTAAATCTGAATATATTTGCAGGTCTTGCCATAGCAGCCGACAGAACAATGTACATTGCAGATGGAACCAACATAAGAGCGGTTGATCCCAATGGAATCATACACACTCTTGTAGGACATCATGGGCACCACAATCACTGGTCTCCTGTGCCATGTCGAGGAGCAATACCACCTTATGAAGCTCAACTACAATGGCCCACGGGAGTTGCATTATCACCACTAGACGGTTCCTTGTACTTCATCGATGATAGAATAATACTGAAACTTACCGTAGACATGAAGATTAAAGTGGTTGCTGGACAACCGTCTCATTGTCGACTCGGTAGCGATGGCAAACCTATAACAAAATCCACAAATAAAACGAATGAGTTCAGAGAAGATTCAAGCTTGGGTACAATATTGGCGTTATCTTTCGCTCCGAGTGGTATTCTATACGTTGCCGAATCAGATTCCAAAAAGACTAATACTATTAAGTCTATTGACCCATCTGGAAAAATTATGCACTTTGCTGGCAAACTGCAAGAGAATTTGAAGGAATTGAGCTGCGAATGCAATACTTCAGCATCAGCGACACCCGTTCCAGTGAACTCTCGGGACGAAGGCGCTGGTTGTCCTTGTCGACTTAGTGTAGTTGTAGGAGATGAACCACCCACAAGCACCGAAACTTTACTATCTTCTAACGCTAAATTCCAAACAATATCCGCACTTGCTGTTACACCTGATGGCGTTCTCAATGTTGTTGATCAAGGTAACTATAATATGAATACTTGTTCAACATTACAAGAAATATCTTTGTTAAATCCATATTCCTAAACTTCATTGTATTTTCAGGTTCTCTCCATATTCTGGCTCTCAAACACTACTTGCCCCAACATGACGAAAATGGTGAATTCAGAATACCATATCCACCAACATCAGAGATATACGTCTTCAATCGTTATGGTCAACACATCACAACAAAAGATTTAACATCAGGAAAAACCAGATACTCTTTCTTATATTCGAAGAATACCAGCTTCGGCAAACTATCAACGGTGACTGACGCTTCAGGAAACAAGATTCAACTCCTCAGAGATTACAGTAACGTAGTCAGTTCTATAGAAAATACACAAGATCACAAACTAGAACTGAAGATATCTGGAATTGGTTACATGACAAAAATAGCCGAGAAGGGTACTTCAGAAATTGAGTTCGATTACGATGCTGGTACTGGACTACTCAACAGCCGTTCAGGAGTAAGTACCAAGTTAATCAAAGTTATGACTAATGCATACCATTATAAAATTTCACTATTTTAATTTTACCATCACTGGTGACAAATGTAACAAAAACACTTTATTGTTTCAGGCTGGAGATACCGTCATTTATAACTACGACGAGCTAGGACGAGTGACCAAGATCATAATGCCTTCTGGTGAACAAGTCCATATTACTTCAGGATTGGCAAAGAATTATGGATTGGCCGTCACAGTATCAAACCCATCCAGCACAATTCCTGTGGGCGTAGCTAAGAAACGTGAATATGTGTTACACGGCCAATCGTTCAAACAAATTACTATAAATAATGGAAAGCAAATAACTGAAGGACGAATTTATTCCAATAACACGTTAGTTCTCGAAACTCCTTGGTCTGGCAAATTCGAAAGCATTGCAGCTGCCAAGCATCCCCTATTAGAGGCAGCTCTACCTATTGAAGCCGAAATGCTCCACATGTGGTCCCATCAAACTACTACATTTGGGGACGGGCTTGTGAACAACATGTACTCTCTATACACGTTGGTCGGTGACGTCAGAAACCCGCAGCAAACACTCAACCGTGAAATATGGGTCAACGATTCTCGAGTGCTTATAATCGAGTTCGATCAACGGAAGAGTCGAGAGACCTTCTTCAATGCAGATAGAAATCCACTCTTTACGATCACTTATGATTTGGCTGGATTACCTCTGGCGTTTGCTCCTCATGGAGCTGCAGTACCTTTGAATATTTCATACGATAGATTCTATAGAGTCAACGGTTGGAAATGGGGTGAAACAGAAGAAACTTATAGCTACGATCCTCACGGAATGCTATCGGAAATCACCAGCCCTCAAGATGGTACTAAGTTTATCTACTACAATGAAGGTAACTTGGTGTCGAAGATATCATTAGCAAGTCAAAGAAGTTTCAAGTATTCATATGACAAAGAAGGTGGACTGACCCATGTTATTTTACCTTCGGGAACAAATCACTCATTTAGTGTGCAACCATCTATTGGATTTTTGAGAGTTACGTACACACCACCTGGGTCGGCTAAGAAGTATTTACAACATTATTCACATACTGGTGAACTTTTACAAACTGTTTTCCCTGGAGACGGAGCTCGAGTGGTTTACCGATACTTTACAACTAATAAAGTTTCGGAAGTAGTTCACGGCGACGGTCAAACACAAATACATTATGCAGAAACTAGCGGACTACCGTCAGAAATATTACACGTCGATCGAGATGTTGACTACCGTTGGGAATCTACTTACGTCGGAGGTCTCTTAGTTGAGGAAAGGCTCGATTACGGTGCCAAAACTGGACTGAGCAATGCAAAAATAATATACGAATACGACAATAACTACAGGATAACCGCAGTTCAAGGAAGGATCGGTGGCCAGACTCTAATCCCTCATCATATAGTATACAATAGCAAGACTGGTGCTCCTGAACTATTAGGGCAATTCACTGTGTCCAAACAGAAATGGAACGAAACATCAGTTTACGATGGAATCGCTATGTTTTCGCGTGTTCTGAATGATCAGTTCCTTGAAAAAGAAGTGACTGTGAACATTCATAGGATGGAAGTGTTTAGAATGGAATTTTCTTATGACAAGCATGGAAGAATATCACAGACGCGCACTCATACCAGAAATGTAGGAGTCAATACGTATACCAATGTTAAAAATTATACCTGGGATTGTGATGGACAGTTGACAGGCGTAGAAGCTCAAGAACCATGGGGTTTCCGATACGATGATAACGGTAACATGTTATCACTCACATACAGGGGAAACACCATTCCGATGGAATATAACGACATGGATCGCATTATCAAGTTCGGTGAAGGTCAATATAGATATGACAGCAGAGGACTAGTCTCTCAAAACGCTCGAGAAGAACGATTCCAGTACAACTCTAAAGGACTATTGATCAGAGCCATGAAACGAGGAAGATTCGATGTCCGTTATTACTATGATCATCTCGACAGGTAAATCCATAAATTTTTAAATTATAATAAAAATATATTATTCAAGTCTCGTAACTCGGTACTGAAACATTATTTAATTTTCAGGTTATCCACTAGAAAAGACAACTTTGGCAATGTAACTCAGTTCTTCTACACGAACAAAGAAAAACCCCACGAAGTGAGCCACATTTACTCGCCGCGTGAGAACAGATTTATGACTTTAGTTTATGACGACCGAGGGCATCTGATTTATACACAGGTGAGCAAGACAGTAATGTACTGGAGTCTGTGTTTTACGATAGGCACAGATAACAGATACTGATTTTTGTCATATTTACAGGTTGCCCGACACAAATATTACATAGCAACCGATCAATGTGGAACACCTGTAATGGTCTTCAATCAATACGGAGAAGGCATTCGAGAGATAATGAGGTCTCCCTACGGCCACATCGTCTACGACTCAAACCCATATCTTTACCTGCCAGTGGACTTCTGCGGTGGACTCTTAGACCAAGTGACGTCATTAGTCCACATGGCGAATGGAAAAGTTTACGATCCACTGATCGGTCAATGGATGTCACCACTCTGGGAGAATCTCATAGAAAGAATCCACAATCCAACTCAGCTGCATCTGTACAGATTTAATGGAAATGATCCAATTAATGTGATGCCTCAGAATAAGAAACCGTCAGGTAAATAATATCACTATTGACTTACATAATAAATAAATCAGATTAAAATTTACTTACGTATAATAACAAAAAAATCATTTTTCAACAGATCATCTTTCATGGTTGAAACTTCTCGGCTACGACACGAAGAGTCTGGCTCCGCAACTGTATCCGGACGAGCTCCCGGGCGGGTCGGTGCTGCCCAGCATCCCGCTCGGGCAGCCCGTGTGGAGCGCGGCCTCCGCCGACAGCGGGCCCGGCCTGCCCTCCGCCATGTCGCTGCTGCCGACCGTCACCATCGAATCCGGTTTCCTCTCTCACATGTCCAACAAGAGGATAGCGGACTTCAGAAGTCTGTCGATCCCCACCATGTCGGCGTTGAAAACGGACGCCCTCAACCTGGCCCCCAAGAGAATCGGATCGGACTCGGAGCCGCCGTTCGGGCGCGGCATTCTCGTGTCGCGCAACTCGAGAGGGCGCGCCGTCGTCACCGCCGTGCCGTCCGCCAACGCCATCTACCGCGACGTGTACACGTCCGTGTTCAACCGGTCGCACATCCTGCCGTTCTCGTTCGTGGTGCACGGGGACCAGCAGGACGTGTTCTACTTCGTGAAGGAGGACACGTGGCGCGCCGCCGACGACAAGCAGCAGCTGAAGCGCATGCAGGGCAAGCTGAACGTGACGTTCCACGAGGTGGCCGAGGGCGGCCGCTCGTACGCGGACGTGAAGATCCACGGGCGCACGGGCATCGTGAACCTGCGCTACGGCACGAGCGCGGAGCGGGAGCGGCAGCGGCTGCTGCACCACGCGCGCGCGGCCGCCGTGCGCAAGGCGTGGCACCGGGAGCGGGAGGCGCTGCGCGGCGGGCTGGGCGGCTCGCTGGACTGGTCGGCGGCGGAGCTGGACGAGATCCAGAAGGCGGGCTCGGCGGCCGGCTACGAGGGCGAGTACGTGCACGACGTGGCGCGGTACCCGGAGCTGGCGGAGGACCCCTACAACGTGCGTTTCGTCAAGAAGCGGTCGGACCGCGCCGAGCGCCGCCGCCGGAAGCGCGAGGACTGCCGCGCGCCCTGGTGGCTCGCCTGGGACGATCTCTGCTAGTGATGTGCCGCCATCCATATGCCAAATGATGTGAATGTGACTCGGTGTGTGTGAACGGAGACGGATGTCTGTGCGCGTGCGTGTCTATATTATATTTTGTACATAGTCTCTATTGATTGTTAATTGTTGATGTATGTATGTACGGTAGACGCGAATCCCTATCGCTGTGTAAATAATAATATTTAATTTGCAGGGAGAATGGACCTTTTGAGAGGACTGATATTAAAAATAAATGTAATGTATGTATAGATAAGATAATTTATGTGAATATAAAATTATTTATACTTATTTATCGGTAAAAAAAGCTTCGATCGTGTCCAATGTTCTTATAAAATTTAGATGAAGACTATTTGAAAAAATAAAAAGGCATACTTTTTTAACCAAATCAAGCTGTAGTTTTTCTTGTTCCCTTTTAGTTTTCACTTTTCATGGAAACAGGTAAGAATAAATAGGCAACCTAGTATAAAATTTCAAGCTTTTTTAAAGTAAATTTTGATTTTTTTTGGCTGATTCCAATTAAAATAAATCTATTAACTTAATGAATCTATTTTCTATAACAAAACAAAAAAACCGGTCAAGTACGAGTAGGACTCGAGCACCGAGGGTTCCGTACAAATTTACGGGTTTCTACGGAACCCCAAGGAAAAGTGGGTATAATATTATTTGTAGGTTTTGATTCCCTTGCGAGTACTTGCGAGTTTGAAAATATGCGGCTAAAATTGCTGTTTCTTTTGATTGCGTTGACATAGATGTTTGATTTTTTTACAGCTTAAAGTTATTATAAAGCTGAGTATTTGATATGAATTTGAATTTAATACCTGTACGCGTTCTTGAGGAAAGGGGTAGTAAATACAAAATTATTAAAGATATTTTTTTATATGATGTAACTTAAAAATTTACAGTTTTCGCAATTTTTCCTGTACTCTAAGGAGTTGCTTCGTGCCAAATTTCAAGATTCTAAGTTCACGTGAAGTACCCTGTAGGTTTTGATTTTTTGAGAGTAGTTGTGAGTTTAAAATTGCGACTAAAATTGCTGTTTCTTTTGAATGCGTTGACATAGAGGTTTGATTTTATTAGAGTTTAAATGTATTATAGACTTGAGTATTTGATATAAATTTCAATTTAATACGTCAACGCGTTCATGAGAAAAGGGGTAGTAGGTATAAAATTATTCAAAATATTTTTTTCATATGATGCAAATAAAAATTTATGGTTTTCGCAATTTTTCCTTTATCTGTGCTCTAAATAGTAACTTCGTGCCAAATTTCAAGATTCTGAGTTCACGGGAAGTACCTCGTCGATTTTGATTTATTTGATAATGTCGAAAATTTGCTGAAATTTGCGACATATTCAAATATATCTTTTGATTACGTTGGCCTAGAAGTTTGAAATTTTCACAGCTCTAAGAGGCAATAGACCTTAGTATTTTCTATAAATTTCAGCTTGTTACCTCCACGCGTTCCTGAGAAAAAGAGTCTTGACAGACAGACAGACAGACAGACAGACGGACGGACAACAAAGTGATCCTATAAGGGTTCCGTTTTTTCCTTTTGAGGTACGGAACCCTAAAAATGAAAACTAACAGATATTAATGTAAAAGTTATTTTATTTGTTTGAAACGTCAATCTCTGAACAACGTATTCCAAGTTAATTTTTACAATATCAATTTTACTATACACAAAAATCCATGTCAACGTAATAATAATATTATAGATTTTATTGTACACCTTTATGTATGTTACAAACATCAGAATGCATATCACATCTTCAAATTATATACAACGAGTTACATACATCGCTATGTTATAGAAACATTATGTCGCATGAAATATACTGATATATTTCATACGATACAATATAATTTCACTACAGATAGCGTCAGTTTACAAACGGCTGAAGCCAAACTTCATTATAATAGGTTACAACCATTGAAGTGAACTATCGGTCTATGTATAAAAATCTCCTTTCCAAAATATATACAATAATTTGACTATCTCTTAATATAGGTACATTCGCAAGTTTCAAATATAATTTATATTACAAAAACATCTACATATTGAGCTACGTGTCCGTAAACAAATGAGATCAACAATTCGCGCGATTATACTCCTACATACATGTTACGTAGTTATATTATGTGTTAATAATAGCAAGATATGTCCGTGCAACCAACAAATGCATCAATCACACTGCCTTACTGAAATTATGATTTTCACACACAATATTATTACTAGCTTTTATTTACTTTCACCTATCTGTTGTCTGTCTCCGTAATCAAATCTTGCAAGTTAAATTTGATCCACATCTCGGTTTCTGATTGAGCTGAGATTTTGCATGCATGTATAAATCGGATGACAATGCAATATTACGACATCGAGCTGATTTGATGATGGAGCTGGAAGGTGGCCATAGGAACTCCGTAATTAAACGACGTAACCCCAGTCAAGTACTTTGGTGCTAGATGGTTATAATAATAAAAGCTTGTTTTTAGTATTTTTTTAAATTTCACCTGTTTTTCCTTATTCCACAGGAGTTGCAAAACAAAGTCGGACCCCACGCCAATCTGTCCCTACGCATGCTTAGATCTTTAAAACTACGCAACGGATTTTGATGCGGTTTGTTTTAATAGATACGAGTGATTCAAGAGGAAGGTTTATATGTATAATTAATGCATAATGTAGTAGAGAAACACTGATAATTTTCTGTAAGACACAAAGAAGTGCACGCGGATCCACTAGAAAAATATAAACACAAAACGACTTTTTTTTATAATATTAGATGTTCACGTTTCTTAAAAGGGACTGGACAGGACATTAGGCCAAAATAATAAATGAATGGGCCCCCACTACTTTGTCTTAGCATGACTTTAAGTTGAGGAATCGCTGAATGTCAAACATGCTCTTTTTTACTGACTATCATAAAATAGAGACAAAGCATATCTTTGTAAATTGTAATTTATATTCCTTGGCCATATTATGTACCTGTGGCAGTAGTAAATAACACAAAATATTTCAGCCATATTTGGTCGCCTGTCGTAACTGACGTTCCTAAAAAGTTACTGAACCATAATCACAGCAAGGCAGTGTAAAATCATTAACAAAAACTGATACAATATTAGAACTCATCCAGTATTAAAATGCATAAAAATGTGTCTGACGTTTATTGGAACGGCGTTCACTTTAATACTGGACGATCTCCACGCATATCGAATGTAGGAACAGATCCCGTCATTAAAATAGCAACTCTATTAGACTATAGCTACGATTTACAAATATATAATATTATATTATATGCACAGTTATTATTGGACTGATATACTTCGATAAAACCAATAACATTTTAAATTAATAACATGAACCACGCTTTATTTTTACTTTGTTCTGAGTCATGTTTTTACCGCTCAATTCTTTAAGTGGCGCGTTGACAAGTTAAATTTAAAATGTCATTGTAGGTAACGATAAATATAATATTTAGGTACATTTTGATTATAATGTTTTAGCTAATATCATAGTAGTCACGAGACGTATTTGTGCGTATTCATAAAACGAATTTCATAAGATTAAACGAATACATATAACAAGATTAACTGAAACATACAAAGGATGCGGACTAAGACTAAGATTGAAGTAACTAAAAAAAATAATAGTCAAAATTTAAACATGCTGCGAAATATTCTGGTTTTATTCATTAACCCCAAATTCCGTCGTGAATAATTCAAGTCTTCATTTTTTCAAATCAATTTTTAATAAGTGCTTAGTCCGCCCCCGAAAGCGACTAAAGGAGCATTCACATAAATAAAATTGATTTTTTTATGTTCAGTCAAATTATAATCTCTCGACCAAAGTATTAGTTGAGACAGAGAGCTATATAGGCTTTCTGGGCACTTGCCCTCTTATTTTCAGCAGATATAATACGGAAAACAAAGTCAGAAGGAACTTCGTTCACTTACTTACCCTTCTTGTGAGCTTAAGTAAACTAAGTAAGGGATTTTATAGCGGTTTTGCGGCATTAGAAAAAAATCATGGTATACCATGGTTTTTTCTCTTTAATGAGATTTTTTTTCAAAGAGAGCAAATAACGAAACCTCAAAAATAAAGACTGCTACGCACTTTGCTATATTGCTAGATGTGAACACTCCTTAAGTACCCCTGTGATTATGCTACTGTTTCTAGCTACATGTGATTAAGATTTGAAGCAACTACTGTGAATTCATTAGGATAATATACAATAGATATATTTATGTACAAACTATAGACACATATCAACGACATTGAACACTTAGGACCCGTCTCGACTTAGATACTACATTGCATTGCTCCATTACATTAAGGCAAAATGTTGTGTTTATTGCTTCGATGAAATTACATGAGGTCTCCACAGTTTAAAAAAAATACATTTAAATTTAAGGAAATCTACGCAAGCGTATACACCAAAACGAACCCTGTCAGATCAGCACAATATTATGAGCGTGTATATCGAGTGACGCTGTCTCGCTCGCACTATTTGACAAATTTTGAAATAAAAATTAATAGATTTTTTTTTTGAAAATTCCTTAAGTACAGCCCTCCGTGATATTATTGCACACATTTTAAAAGTGTTTTCAGTTTGATATATTAAGAAAGGGCTATGCTCGGGGTTTCTCTACGAGATCGAATCAGAAATGAAGAAATCCGTAGACGAACTAAAGTCACCGACATAGCCCGACGGATTAGCAAGCTGAAGTGGCAATGGGCAGGCCATATAGCACGCAGAGCGGATGGCCGATGGGGTCGAAAAGTGCTCGAGTGGAGACCACGGACTAGCAAACGAAGCGTAGGACGTCCACCCACAAGGTGGACAGACGACCTTATAAAGGTCGCCGGAAGACGCTGGATGCAGGTCGCTTCCAACCGGTACATATGGAAGTCCAAAGGGGAGGCCTATGTTCAGCAGTGGACGTCCAATGGCTGAGATGATGATGATGATGATATTAAGAAAATTGCAAGGGAATATTTAAAAAAAAAATCAAAAATTCATGCCATTTTTTATACATATACATATATCAAACTGAAAACACTTTTAAAATGTGTGCAATACTATTATGGAGGGCTGGTTTTAAGGAATTTTCAATAAATTAATTCTATGAATTCATATTTCAAAATTTGTCAAATAGTGCGAGCGACAGAGCGTCACTAACTATATACGCTCTCAGAGAAAAAAACATTGCCAGTTCACACCACTCACGCAACGGACATAACATTAAAAAATAACATTCTCTCATTAATATCTAATCATATCTGTGATGCTTACACGATTCTACTATAATACAATATTTACAACTTAAATATAACACAGATTAATCACTGCAAAGATATTGTACTTTCCAAGTCTCGAAAACTTCACAAGTCAAACAGCGATATTTAATACTGATCGAACGAATCTTTATCATGGATTTAACTTAGTTTAAGTACCGATTATGCATTTTTTTCTACATAATGTGATTTTAGTTCTCTTTAGTTTGTTTTATTTTGGCAGCTAAATTACTAAAGGTGTTGTAAAATTGCTATCTTTCCTAAAACTTTACTTCTGACCAAATTACTAGACAATTGACTAAAATATTGTCATAGAAATAAAAGTCTTTTTTGCAGACACTCTACTTGATTGGTAACTGCATATATACATAGATACTTGCAATACCTAGGGCATTTCTAGTACGTAGGTGACCTCACAAGCAGTTATGTATTTACTCTCCTTTTTGGCTTATTTACTCCATAAAATCAAATAACTTTTGGCGCTGCGCCGGCCGCAGTTGCAGCACAATGGTGCAATATTAGCTAATGAGCTCTAAAATTGTTAGGTATTTTAAATTCAAATCTATAATATTTAAATAGCATAAATATTACAGAACAAATTTGGGTCGTTAAAAAAAATTCAAGTTTTTTAAAATATGAAACAATTTGGACCGAATTTCAGTTACAGACGAGCATTTTTCCAAATTTTTAGTAATTTAGCCGATAATATCCGATTATATTTTAGTCACACACAAGTATATAGTCGTATTTACAGGTTAATTTTAACAACAAATAAAACTCTAGTTTAGTAATATCAAAACCTCAATTTGGAAGTCTTAAAATACCTGAGAAATGCAAAATTTGAAACCACATATACAAATCTAGTTGAAAGATACTCATTCAATATTTTATATAAATTCATTACATAGTAATTGATCATCAAAACAATTTCAAAACACGATACAAATGCTTTTCGTATGAAAATAGCTGTAAAGTATCAATTCCACGCAATATATATCATATAAAACTGTGTAAATAATTTAATTGTGACCCTATTTTATATACATGATTGATATTATAAATATATAGTTACTATAATAACACATAATGTGTCATGATTAAATTATAATGGAATTCATTGAATACATAATAATTGTGATTTGGGTATTGATATAATATTGATGAGCAAAAAGCTAAAGATTCATAATTCGATGGTAAATGCTGGTCTAGTCAAAATTTTAAATAAGTGGCTATTATTTTTTAAAAGATCGACAATCGACACTCAAGTTGGTGAGTACGATGGTAAGAGATAATAGAAACCTTTTTTAAGGAAAGATTACTCTGATCTCTCTGATTTTTACTGAGGTTTTAACCACTGAAGTTATCTACGAGTAATAAGATACTATGTTTTATTACAAGATCATAGTTTCCTATAATTCAACAATACCATAGTAGTTTTGACGTTAAAATGTAACAAACACCAACATTTTAACACAATTTAAATTAAGTGGATAATCATTTTCAATTTTGTGCTAATCCTCTATGAATAATTTCAATTTAACATAATAATATATATTTTGTAAATTGTTTCTAATGTAAAGTCTGATTAAAATGTCATCTTTCTGAAAAGAAAAGAAAAAAGAAAGATGTATTGAATTAATGAAGTTCGATAGACTTGTTTTGTGAGAGAACATGACTCATAGTCGACCGTGTAAAGACTAGATAGCCTAAAGAAGATAAGTAACGCATACATACGTGGCTGGCTTTGCCACTTGGGGCCTATCTGCCAAATATAGGGTATACATATACCAGGGAGAAAATGTCTTATGAACGCAGGTTGGTGTTAAGACTTTGGCTCATTTACATGTGTAATCAAACCCTACATTTGATCTCTAGTTTATTTGTGACCGGCTCATTCTTTAATGTAGGGTCATCAATATAGCTCAAGCTAGATTCAATACCAAATATCATTGAAAATTCAATTTTATAGAGTAGCTTATATATCTGAATGTGACAGTACATTGAGGCAAGCGCCAAACGCTTATGGATAACGCTAAAAAATGTACTGTGCCCATAGCCAAGTGCCATTGCTTGTACCATCTCAGTTCATCATACATTTCTTGTGTCATCTCAGTATTTGTAGTGTTTCAATAAAGAGTTTTCTATCCTCTACATTTCTACAAGCTATTATTTACTTTTACCTGTCCATTGTCTGTTTGTCTGTAATCAAATCTTGCAAGTTAAATTTGATCCACTTCCCGATTTCCGATTGAGCTGAAATTTTATAATGTATACGAGTATATCGGACGATAATGCAATATTATTGTGACATGGAGCTGTTCTGATGATGGAGCTGGAAGGTGGCCATAGGAACTCCGTAATTGGCTTGTTTAGCATTAGCCATAAGAAATTAGCGCTTGAATACAGGCACTGGGAAGACAATAGGGATGTTGACAAAAACATTTTTTTGACCATAATTAGATTATTGAAAAATATTAGACACGTAATTTTTTATTTGTAAATCTGTAAAAAAAAGTGGGAGGTACAACGCACTAAAGTTGCTTGATCATGACGTCACACCACTAAATCTAGTAAATTTTTGTTTAGTGGTGTGACGTCACGCGTCTCAACACAGAATGTTATAAGCGTTATATCTTAGCCATTTTTTATTTTATTTGCAAGAAAAAAAATACGTATCGAATATTTTTTACCAGTACATATTTAGAACTGTTTTACCAATTCGCCATTAGCCATGAGTAGGTGGAAATTGGGGTTTCTGGATCAACATTACTGAAAAGATGGATCATTGCTTGCAATGATCCATCATTTCAAATAAGGTCCCATTAACATGGCAAATAAGGTCCCAAAAACATCAGTCTAAAGTCTAAACATAACAAACTTATATTACGGACATCGACTTAAACTAATAAACTTAACATACATTGCGAAATAAATTATTATTGGTGGATAGTAGCCTTTAGGTACTCGTGTGATCTGTGCCACAGATGGATCTCGTAACGCGCGAAACTATTTACACTTTAAACTATGATAATTGCACTAAACAAGGTGAGTTTTAACGTTTTTTTTAGTCACTATGAACTGTCGGCGTTTGATTTCCGTCTCACTTGTTGGGCGGTCAGTGCCTGCGCTTGCGCCTGTGTGATGTACTGAGCTGTCGCTGGAAATATCAAATACAGAATAATAAAAATTTAATCGTAATTGGGAATGAAAGAACACGAATTATTAATATTGGGTCCTTTTCCGAAAGATGTATAGCTTGAACTGTTTTGAGAAAAGATAACACCGGCGTGCCGCTTTTTTGCTCCGTTGGGGATTATATGTACGTAAGTGGAATATTTAACAAAAATGTCACAAAGTCGAATACTGCATTTAGGCGCTCCAGCAGGGCTATTGGCTAATTCACACGCTTAGCGCGATTGTTATCTACTTCAATGTACATTACTACGTTTGTTATTTTACTCATATTAAAAATGAGGTTTAAGCAAGTTTTTAGCCTATGGATTCTAGGGTTTTACAATATGTCTGCTGGGCAGTATAGCCACCTTGGCCATAAAGAAAAAAGTTGCAGGTATATTTATTTACCTGTGGGCGGAGGATCGACGGTGGGCGCGTGCGGCGAAGGAGCGGGTCGCGGCGCGGCGCGGACGGTGGGGCGCGGTGCTCGAGCTCTCACCACTTGCACCGCACCGCCCCGAGCACCGCCTTTGACACCCGCCGACATTAGTTGCGCTGAAACATTGATAGTGGTACGATAGACGTTGGAAGTAAATGTTGCAACTCTAAAACACAAATAGCAAAACTCAAGTGGAACTTCAGACTCAGACAAACGTCAATTTCTTGTGGCTAACGCTAAAAAAATATACTGGAATCAGTTTCTACAACGACTGTTATTCGACAATCATTTGACAGTCGTAGTAGAAAAACGAACGATATCGCCCGTCATCTTAGCAATTTTTTTAACGTTAGCCACAAGTTTTGCTCTCAAGATTGGCTCTCGTCTTATCCTCGAGTTCCACTTGACGCTGACGGCTTTTTGAGCTAAGTTTACTATTGCGTATTTCGTGACGCGTAAGTTGCATGTCGGAGGAACACTGGGCCTAGACTACCACTGAGTAGAAACATCAAAATGAAAAAGACGCCGCGGCAGACCCACAATGCAGGGAAGAGATGAGCTCGACTGGCCCCGAATAGCAACAGACAGAGATGAGTGGAGGGAAGGAAGGCCTTATCTACATAATAAAACTTTCCTATTAGGTATGGGTCGCTCACATCTGTAATGGGTCCGTATTCCCTATAAAATTATTAAGAGGTAGTCGTTAGGTCATGTCGCGTAATAATCTGGGCGTATTCCTTAACTAAACTCCGTATCCTTAGAATAAAGTAAAATAAAACTATCATAATCATATCATAATCATAATCATAATCATCATATTGACATTAAATAGAAAACGACGCCGCCGCATACCCAGAATGAAGAGATGAGCTTGACTGGTTCCGAATGGCAACAAACAGAGATGAGTGGAAGGAGAGAAGGAAGGCCTTTGGTCTGTAATAGGACGATACAGGCTAAATAATAAAACTTTCCTATTAGGTCGTTCTCATCTGTAATGGGTCCGTATTCCCTATAAGATTATTAAGATGTAGTCGTTAGGTCATGCCGCGCAGTAAACTTGGCGTATTCCTTAACTAAACTCCGTATCCTTAGAATAAAGTCTAATAAAACTAAACTAGTGTAATCCAATATACATACCTATAGGCAGAGAGAGCACGGAGGGTTGGTTGGTGAGCACGACAGAGGTGGTGGGCGGCACGGACACGAGCAGCCCGCTGCCGGCGCCCGATACGTTCAGCGACAACGATATAGGCGCCGACAGACCGGGGATTTGCACTTGGACGTTTTGTAACCCTTGCAGCCCTTGCAAGCCTTGCAGACTTTGCAGGCCTTGGAGGGATGTTAGGCTGAGACCCTGTTGACAAAATTGGGATTAAAATGACGGAAACGGAAACTAAATTCTGTTAGATTTTTTTTTTATTAAATAGTAGTTTTTGTCGAAATCACAGTGAATAGATACGAAGACGTCTTGCTTTAGTAAAGTGATACTATGCAATAGATATGATGAGATTGTATTAGACTCTGGGCCCATCAGTTGCTCGAGCCACGCACTCTCACTGCTCGACACGTTCGTTTGTTCGTTGTATAAGGCATCGAACAAAATGAACCATATACTCCTTGTAATAAGGTATGATCTCACCTGCATATGACACACAGTTTACGCGGGCGCAGGCTCCGGGCCCATCAGTCGCTCGAGCAACGCACTCTCACTGCTCGACACATTCGTTGTCTAAGGCTTCATCGAACAATATGGACCTTATATCCTTATAATAAGGTATAAACTCACCTGCACATGACACACAGGTTGCGCAGGCTGCTGTTGCGTGGGCTGCGGCGCGGGCGCAGGCTCTGGGCCCATCAGTCGCTCGAGCAAAGCACTCTCACTGCTCGACACGTTCGTTTGGTCGTTGTCCCGCGGGTACCCGCCCATTACTTGCACGCTGCTTACACCCTAAAATGATTACATACATTTGCAATATACATTTCAATGAAAAAAGTCACAGGTGATTTGGATGCGCCGGGACCGTAGGAATGAATACTGATTGGTCCAATCAGCGGAGTGATCATTGCTGATTGGTTCGTTAACTTCATTAACAAAAGTGGCGATTAGAATCGAGCATGTTTGATCTTGAATAGAGATGTTGACTGGGTCAAATATTAAAAATAAAATTCGTCCGAAATTTTAATAATAAAAAATATTGGATACATATTATTTTAACGTGTAGTGCCGACCCTACCTAGTGTGGGATAAGGGCAGGAAGATGACGACGATCCCATTATGCCAGTCCCATTATGATACGCAGTGGTGGTAAACTTGTGGCCGTCTATTTCAGTAGTGTGCGTCAATAGTTTCACCTCCTTTCAGTTAATTACCCCATTTAGTACAATAAATACCTGTGTATACGTAGGCAGTGAATGCGAGGCAGTGGTGGTCGGTACGAGCCTGCCCGTGAGAGCGACTCGCCCGAGCAGTTTATGTCCGTCTATTTCAGTAGTGTGCGTCAATAGTTTCACCTCCTTTCAGTTAATTACCCCATTTAGTACAATAAATACCTGTGTATACGTAGGCAGTGAATGCGAGGCAGTGGTGGTCGGTACGAGCCTGCCCGTGAGAGCGACTCGCCCGAGCAGTTTATGTCCGTCTATTTCAGTAGTGTGCGTCATAGCTGCGGGCGCGCTGTTCAATAGGTTTAATATGGTAGCGTTACTGCTTGAGGTGCTCACTGCGGCCTTTGCTGCGTTTTGGTTTGCCGCCGCTGGAAATATAAAAAAAATAATATTATGATACTAATTAACAAATGGCCATTAACGTCGTGGACTGCCCTTACATCCGACATTGCAGCGATAGACAAGTCGCTGCAATGTATGTTACTGTCGTAGTTACTTAAATAAAAATTTTATTTGTTTTACTCGACACTGGCAAAATGCAACTGTTGCCAAGTTAGAACAAAAAAAGCTTATTATTATTACCATTGACCTAGAAAGCTACAGGATGAAAAGTGAGAAACCCTAAATTCGCCCAACTCGCGTACCTACACTATATTAGCTCTCCAATTCTTTTTTTAGCAACTAGATACACAGATATTTGTACACCCGACTTTATCATAGGTGTTGGCATTTTACCTCCATTATGAAGGTGAAATAAATAAATAAATATTTCAGGACGTTTCACACAGCGCCACCTAACCCCAAACTAAGTAACTTAATGCTTGTATTATGGTGGTTAGGATAACGGATATAATACTTATATACTTTTTTTTAAATTGTTAATGGCAATGAATTTGTTATAGGTACATCAAATCGAGAAAAATATAAGGTCGCTATAGAGTTCCCGATAAGACTATTGATATTATAAACGATATTTTTTCCGGGTGGATAGTGGATACTACCAATTTATATTTTAAAATTCGTGATATTATCGAGCGAGCGACAAAGTCAAACGCAGAGATGAGGTCTTTAATTAGAAAATATTATTAGCAAAGGAATGAGAAAACATACCTTGTTGGAATTGTTGCGCAGAATTCATAAGACTGGTAACGAGCGCGCTGATGGCAGGGTTCGTAGTCCGAGGTTTGGTTATTGTTGCTTTCTGCTGCGTCGTCGTCGTGTTTGTGTATTGAATGTTTTGTACCTGGAATTACATTTATTTATTCCCATTAGAATAGGTTTACTCATTAACCCTTACGCGTTCGGCAACATTTAATTATGGAGGGCTAGGTGACTAGACTGAACTTTATGTCGAGTCATAAAATCGTCTAAAATTATTCTGAAGATAACTCTTCTTCTGATTGTATTTGCGAATTGTTGTGTAGGGGTGGGGAATAGGGCTTTACCAATTACTGTCATCTGGAAACTTTAATAGGGGCCGAGAAGCCCAAAGATTAAGAAACCTAGTCAACGTTCAGTTCGTTCAGTCAAGCTCAGTTTATTCAGGAACAAAAGCTTCGACAACTTTGCGCAAAGTTATAGCAGTAAAGGGCCCACTAAGAGCATAGTATGAGTAACACTAACTTGTAGACTACATCGTTATCTGAAAAGATTCTAAAGAATAAAAACTAGAATACCTGTGAGGTGCCAGCGCTGGACATCAAAGGATGCTGTATGTGAATGATGGCGGACTGCATCTTCTGTGTATTCAGCGGCTGCGGTGGGTTCGTCAACTGCTGCGCTAGCAGTTGATTAGTTGACGCCTGACGTACAAAGAAAACCACATCTTACTAGTATTATAAACGTGAATGTTTGTAAGAATGGATGTTTGGATGTTTGTTACTCTTTCACGCTTAAACGGGTGGACCAATTGATCTGAAATTTGGTATAGAGATAGCTAACACCTTGGAATAACACATTAGCTACTGTAACTAGTATCTAGTTATCAATAAATTATCTCAACTTTTGTCAGAAACAAGTATTAAATTCAGACATTCCTACACAAATACATAGTATTCGACAGACGTGACATCAAATTGATTTTGTTTGTAAAAGCCTACCCTATTCGAAGGGTGAAACGTGAGTGATAAGTCCTATAAAAAGTAATATCAGGGGAAAATGTATACACGTAAGTTCAGGTTACTTTAGCTCTAAAGGATAACTCTGCCATTTGCCTCAAATAAGATAATTAAACATTCCATTTCTGCAACGACTGCAGCCTTATAATACTTATATAGCGAACTCCAAAGTCCATTTTTGCAAACTACAAAACGTACAATTTTCTCCTTAAAATATTAGCGTGACCTAATAGTAAGCAAAAATAATAGCGGTAATAATAAATTGGAAAAGTTAAATTATCACAATCACATAATTAACTTAGCATAAAAAGTTTCTTAATTTCCATTGCTAATCAGTATTCTCCATAACACGTTCTTAGTGACTTGTTTAGTTAATATACCGAAGGTCGTGGCGGCGTTTATACGTTTAATGAGCGAATATTTATGGTGTAGAAAGCAATAGAACTTAATAATAAAGAAATAGATAAAAAACAGCCATTATGCACTCAAAAAATAGAACAGCTTAGATATATTACTACTATTCTTATCCTATTTATATTATTTTTTTATTTAAAAGCAAGTTTACATTCTGGGTCTAAGCTACTTTAAATATATCAATAATAATAAACAATTTCAAATTATTTTCTTATCAAAATTTTTACACATTTAACTACGGTAAAACCAAAAAATATTATGTATTTTGTTAATTAACTAGTGACGAAAAGTAAAAAAACAAGTTTTTTTACATACCTGAGGCGATAACCTGGGCGTGCTAGGTGAAGGTTGTTGCTTCATGGCTTCAGGTGTAGTCGCAACAGTGCCAACTACACTGCCAACCACGTTCCCGACGTTGCCAACAACATTGCCAACAACATTGCCGACAACATTGCCAACGTTGCCTACAACGCCGCCAACATTGCCAACGGTGCCAACTATTCCGCCAACGTTGCCGACCACGCCACTAACGTTGCCGACCACGCCACTAACGTTGCCGACCACGCCACCAACATTGCCAACCACTCCGCCAACATTGCCCACAACGCCCCCAACGTTGCCAACTACGCCTCCTACGTTGCCAACTACGCCACTAACGTTGGCTACAACGCTTCCCACATTGCCAACATTTGTGACGACATTGCCAACATTCGTGACCACGTTGCCAACGTTTGAGACCACGCTGCCCACGTTGCTGACCGTACCCACTTGTTGGACTTGCTGTAACTGTGCCTGCTAAGAAAATATTAAATCAGAATTAATACAATATGTATGTGCACAAATAATAATTATAAACATTATTTACAAGAAATTAATAATGTATACATATTTGCCGGTCTGTACTCTGTGCCTTAAAGCTAGTAGCTAGTGTGTAGCTAAAACATTATCAAGTTGATTTGTACAGAAAAGGTCCGAGACAAGTGCGTCTTTATGAAAATTGAAAATAGGCTAAGTAGGACAGAGAGAGATATTCGACGACATTTGAGGAAGATATACACATAAGGCACTTCCAGAGTTTAAAGAATAGAGTAGCTAGAGTCATTCAGGAATATTGACGAGAAACTTCCTACTGTGTATTTGTAAAATATACCAACCAGTATCGGTAACTGTCGAGTTGTGTGAGTATTCGGTGAGGGCGCTATCGCTGACGTTCTGAAATATTGGTATATTGTTTAATTCCCTTCACGTTCTTTATTCAACTGCACTTGAGAGAAAAGCTATATAATAGAATAATACTTACACAATAGGGGCTGTGTTGACATGAGTTTGTACAGAACTACTTGCTGCCGCCGCGGCAGCTGCAGCGTTTCTTTGTTGGAGCAACATTTGTTGACCCTAGAATGAATACCACGTCTTAATATATAGATTAATGGAATGAAAACTAGAAGCGTCATGAAAAAAAAACAAAAGTAAATAAAAGCTTGCAATGCCAATCTTCCTTGCTACGAAGCAATTTTGTTCACTTTTGTAATAGTTTTTTTTTTTCAAGTCATAAGTCAATAAGGCGGGCTTTGGATGCAGATGATGGGAGAAACGCAGTGCCATCCGCACGTAACAATTAACATAAATCAATGAAGAAAATATCATAGGACCTTTCACTCAAATGTAGTTTTTTTTTTACTTTTGATAGGCCTGCGTTTGACCACATCCCACCTGATGGAAAGTGCAGATGTGGTCGACGATGAATCACGTAAGATGCCTAGCAAGGCATTCACTCGTCTTCTAGTTTAAGGGGACAAGAACTCTTTAGCAGCTATTTCCACTCATATTACATCTTTTAGCAGAATATAGTCAAAACCACACAAAAAAAGCTCGAGACATGGGTACATTGCAAATCACACATTTATGAACATATCACAATAAAATGTCATCACAAAACACAATGTGGATTTCGTTAAAATAGCAGCCAAATGAAACTTTTTGACCAAACGGATATTTAACATGATGAATGATGATTAAAATACATATAATATGCAGTCTTTAATGTAATTTTGACTTTTTGTTTTGTTATACTTTGTTAGGTGTACAGTCAAAGTAAAATGTATTCATTTAAATAGGCACAAATAGAGCACTAGCACCCGTTCGGATAAATGCCTCTATGAGAAGAACATTAAATCTGAACAATTAAGTTTATACGGCAATAAGTTTCTTTTGAACAAGGAAATTCAGCATCACAAGGTTAGTAAGAAGCGCCTGTTAATTATAACACAGAAAATGATAATTTACTTGTCTCACCAATTCTCTCATGCCACCAGTAAACGATACCCTTGGCAACTGGCCAGGCACTATGTGCTTTATTCTTACTGATTTCCTACCCTCCTCTGTGAATATTTCCGTGAACTGTTGTATGTATTTGTTGGCGTGTAATCTTGATCCTGGAAAAAATTAAGAGAATATTTAACAAGTATAGGAAAGGGCTTCTGAAATATGTTCATATATAAAGCCCTAATTCCCAATAAGTCAATGGACATCATAATCCTAAGCCTTCAATTGCCTGCTGATATCTGCAGCTTAGTTTTTGCAAAGAAAAAATATCACTAAGTTATCACTCTCATATAAAGGGGTTAAACTATTATTAAATAATGAATGTTTAAACTTAATATTTCTCATTCAAATGGCTGGTGCCTAGCCAGCCTGCTGAACCTACGAGGTATAAGAAGTCAACAAATTTGACCAGCTTTCTTAAACAGTCTACTTGAGCTTCCTAGCATCATGCTGGAGTATGGTCATAATGGTTGCTTGGCACGTATTTTTTAGGGTTCCGTACCTCAAAAGGAAAAAACGGAACCCTTATAGGATCACTTTGTTGTCCGTCTGTCTGTCTGTCTGTCTGTCAAGACCCTTTTTCTCAGGAACGCGTGAAGGTAACAAGCTGAAATTTATAGGAAATACTAAGGTCCTTTGCCTCTTAGAGCTGTGAAAATTTCAAACTTCTAGGTTAACGCAATCAAAAGATATAGTCGAATATGTCGCAAATTTCAGCAAATTTTCGACATTACCAAATAAATCAAAACCTACGGGGCACTTCCCGTGAACCCAGAATCTTGAAATTTGGCACGAAGCAACTCCTTAGAGCACAGATAAAGGAAAAATTGCGAAAACTATAAATTTTAATTTGCATCATATGAAAAAAATATTTTTAATAATTTTATACCTACTACCCCTTTTCTCATGAACGCGTAAACGTATTAAATTGAAATTCATATCAAATACTCAAGTCTATAATACCTTTAAACTGTAATAAAATCAAACCTCTATGTCAACGCATTCAAAAGAAACAGCAATTTTAGTCGCAATTTTAAACTCGCAACTACTCTCAAAAAATCAAAACCTACAGGGTACTTCCCGTGATCTTAGAATCTTGAAATTTGGCACGAAGCAACTCCTTAGAGCACAGATAAAGGAAAAATTGCGAAAATTGTACATTTTTAGTTACATCATATAAAAAAATATTTTTAATAATTTCATACGTACTACCTTATTTCTCATGAACGCGTGCAGGTATTAAACTGAAATTCATATCAATTACTAAGGTCTATAATACCTTTAAACTGTAAAAAAATCAAACCTCTATCTCAAAGCATTCAAAAGAAACAGCAATTTTAGCCGTATTTTTTAACTCGCGACTACTCTCAAGGAAATCAAAACCTACAGGGTACTTGCCGCTAACTCAGAATCTTGAAATTTGGTATGCAGCAACGTCTTAAATCACAAGCACAGGCAAAATTGCGAAAACTGTAAATTTTTAGTTACATCATATAAAAAAATATTTTTAATAATTTTGTATTTACTATCCCTTTTCTCAAGAACGCGTACAGGTATTAAATTGAAATTCATACCAAATACTCAGCTTTATAATAACTTTAAGCTGTAAAAAAATCAAACATCTATGTCAACGCAATCAAAAGAAACAGCAATTTTAGCCGCATATTTTTAAACTCGCAAGTACTCGCAAGGGAATCAAAACCTGCAGTATATAAAATTATACCCACTTTTCCTTAGGGTTCCGTAGAAACCCGTAGGTTTGTACGGAACCCTCGGTGCTCGAGTCCTACTCGTACTTGACCGGTTTTTTAATGAGTGGTAACTAACTACGGACGAAGCGAACTACCATTATTGCAAGTGGAAGAAACTTCCATACTATACTCACTTTAAAATAGTGGTGCAAAAGGTACAATTACTATATCAAAACCTTATTAAAATCAGAGACATACCTAATGAAAACCTACACGCAGCACCGTTCTTTTCACCTTCAACATGATCCCTATCCACATACAACTCCCCAAGGAACTCCTGGTCGGACGGCCTTTGTAATATCGACAGCTTTATATGGAAACAACCCGTGCCGGGCTGTGGGGGTGATTTCTCTGTTTCTAATATGTATTCTTCTACTAGTAATGGTTGGCAGTCATGAGTTGGGCGCGGTCTTTCGTAAGCTCTGGCCAGCCTTAATGGACCACTGGGCTCTGAAGGCGGGCCTAGTGGTAACGGGTCCATTTTCGGTGGCTCTATTGCTTTGAACACCTGGAATATTTCAAGCTGGTTATTAAGCAAGCAAATTAATTAAATCTATTAGCTATTCTGAGTGGTTTTATATAGTGGTTTTATATATTTAAAAATTTTAGCAAGGAATAGAGCTCAAAGAGTATTATATTATAGAATAGGCAAGGATTGAGACTGATCTATCAACCTACATCTCAAACCTAAAATACATCTATGACTTCTCTCAGATCAGCATGTACTTTATTTCGCATCTTTCTCAAGTCAAAACTACGCATTTTGAAGGTTGGCGCAAACTACAATGCATTGCATAACAAAAATCATTCTGTGTAATCATTTTAAATGAACTCTGTAGTTTGAGCTTGCCTTTGGACTACAAAAAAGTAGTTAAAAAGGTAATTAAGTAAGTAAATTACCTCTGGTGGTTTCTTAGGATATTTAGAAGTCAGCCTTGTGTGAGGTACAGATTGCCTGCTGTTCTTGGCTCTCTGTCGGTGTATTAAATCTAACAATTCCAGACCGTGGTGATGTGTGAACTGATCCAGTTTTCTCTTTCTATTTATTGCAACCTTTCAAGGAAAACAATTCAATTATAAACATGTTTACTAGTGCAAATTCCAAAATAATTAACATTATATATACCTCTACTATTAGGTAAAGCCTATGACCAAAATCACATCTGATGTTAAACAACAATCTGAGGGCCTATTGGCTATCGCAAAACGACATGTAAAACACTAGAATCCATAGACAAAATTGCGTACATTACGTGCTTAAACCTCCTCATTAATATGAGTAAAGTAACAAAAGCAGCAATGTAGATTGAAGTTGCCATCAATCGTAGTGAGTGAGAATTACCCAATAGCCCCTCTGGAAGTATCTACTTCCAAAGGGGTTTAGTTTGCTACCATCTGGTAGCAAACTAAACCTTGAGACCAGGATCAATTCCACGGGCTTCATCCTCATTTCACAGCATGCATGGTTATTATCATGTTGCACAGTTATAATCATATTCCATAGTTAGATAAAATAATTTTTACTTTAACTAATGAAGAGGTTCACATACACATCAAGATTAAAAGGCGGAACTAATTTAGCTGATTTGGAAATGTATTTCATTACACACATAGTTCACTAGTCACTTACTAGCTAGTATTATACACATCTACATGTAGGTAGTACGGAAAATGCTCACATTAGTTTTCAATATTAAATTTGACTGACCTGTGAAAACTTTTTAGCTTGCCTTCGTATCCGTGGGGTATTCAACAGTCTTGGTGCTGCGTGTAACCTTGCAGCTAACAGTCCTATCGCAGGGCGGGGGTCTAAACATAATGGTGGGGCGGTTGCATGTACTAAAGCTGCTTCTACGGCTTCTAATGCACTTCTCTCTTCACCTGCCCAGCCACATTTACTTGCTATGCACATTGCATCTGTTATTATGCTCTGAAAGATAAAAAATATTAAATTTTAAACCTCCATTGATGCACTCCGCATTAGACTTGGTCTAACCCATATATACAAAGCTAAGTAAGAGCATGAAATAGAACTGCCAACTGTCAGTTTGATATTCTGAGTAAGCGAAAAGCACATATACATTATTCCTAAGCGTGACTGAGCTAGAAGTACAATTTGTTGTCCTGCTCAGAGTTCCATTATTTTTAAATTTTGCATTATTTTGTGTTTGACCCAATTCACTTTTTTATGAACTGGGTTTAACAGACATGCAAATTTGACCTTTATTTCCTTTTAAAATATTTTGTTTCTGTCCATTTCAGCTGTGGCATAATGTCATACCCCCCTGGTTTTAAGTTTTTATTATTTCTACCCTCAAATTTGGATTGTAGCATCAATATCAAAAAGTGGTGGTCTTTTGTACATGTTTGCTGATTGCTGATACATCCCATTGAGATATCTATGGTAAGGTAAACCAACGAGCTAGAGTGACATAAATAAAATAGTAAACATGGAATCATTTTCTAATCTTCTCCACCACCAATTGAGAACACCAATAATATATGAATAAAAAATATTTATTTATTTAGCGAGGTGCTAGGACCTAATTTTATAATAATTAGTAGCATTTTCTACCAATTTATCATAACATGATAATATGTATAATATTAACTGGAGAAAATTACCCCTCGTCTTCAGTCATTCTCTATCAATTCAAATTTTTTAATTTAATGGCTTGAGTGCCACTAATTGAGCCAATGTCGCCGAGGATAAACAGCTTTACACAAAAAAGATTGATCAGTTAAAAAATAAATGCTATCTACTTATGCATCATTCTTTATCTCTATAATGCCTTATGTATATCTTTGTTATTGAATAGTTTTATTTTTATTTATTGCATATTTGATGTGTTCACGAAAATTTACGTCACCAGTTGGCGCCACTTTGACAGGAGGCCCATCCCATTATGCACAGTGTCAAAACCTTCTTTAGTCTCTGCACAGTTCTAGTTTGTCTATGATTTCAGTAGGTGTTTGGACCTGACGTCATAGTACTGCCTCCTGGAGGCTTTTATTTCAGAAAACCCTCATTTTGCAACATACCTGATTTGTAGGCCTTAAAAGTACATGGTGAGTATCACAAACAAAACTTGGATATGCTTGTCTGTAGTCTCTAACTTGTGCAATAATACATCCAGAGTAAAACAGGCACGAGTGCTCCGATTCTAGTAAATCCAATAATATAACGGGCAATTCTTCATTGTCTATGTAGCTAAGTAGTTCTTCCTCTTCATATGGCCATCTTGGAGTTTCTATTAAGGTTTCGTCTTGACTTCCCTGTGGGTTTGTTTACATTCAGTAACTAACAACTACTGCAGGAAAGAAACTGTTACTTACATAAATAAATAATTGGGGTTTATACTCCAACAGAACAGGTTACCCTACTTACACTGTCAGAGTCAAATCACAAATTATAGGTTGTGTGGTCAACCTATTTGTTGCAGTTTCAGGTCGCCGATATTCCTACAAGGCCTGCAACATGACCTAACGACTGCCTCCTACATATCTTATAGGAAACAGCCGGGACCCACAGTTTTACGTGCCTCCCGAAACACGGTAGCGTCCAGGCGAAAATCTACATCATTAAGATTTCACATTATCCCTTGAAAAGTGTTTGGATATTTAATGCAATTCTCTCCTACATACAAACTCATAACAGGGGCATGTGCCTAATTGATGATTGTAGAGTTTCCATCATAATACATTTTTTTTATTCAAAGGAGTAAGAAAAGGAACAAGACGCTCCCCTAATTCAATGCAAGATAACACTATTTTTTACTGAAATGAAACTCTTATTTTAAGATGTAATTAATACTTGTAGTGTTAAAATTAATCATATTGAAAATGATTAAATAAATATTACTTTGTTGAAATATATATTTTTTGACTGTCTGGACCTCAAAAATACAAAAGATCCTGTCTTGAACACTAAAACAGACAGAGAAAATTATATTATTGTAGTTAATGAGTGGAAACGCCCGCACTTTGTTGCACCTAACAGTGTTCCTCGACTGTATTATGCATGTATTATATGCAAATGCCTTTATTGAGAAAAACTAACAATACTACAGCTACAACAGCAACAAAGAACACTTTTATTTTTTTTATATTAAACCTTCCCCTTGAAAACATCTATAAACTTGTATTTTTCCTTTCCTGCTTGGTTGTCTGGAAGACATCACTATTAACGATAAGACCGCCAATTGTAACATTGCTTAACTGAAATGTACTTATTTAGTGTTAATTTTTTTCTATGTTGCAATAAAGAGTTATCTATCTATACAAAAAAAACTGTATTTAAATCAATTGCGTAGTTTTAAAGAACACATACATAGGGACAGACGCAGGGTGTGATTTTGTTGTATACTATCTAGTGATAGTGAAGAGATATTAATATACTTACATGTCCATCAGGTGGATTTAATGTTTGTGTGTTACCATTTATTTTTAATGACAGTGAATATCCTTTATTGCCCGGGTACAGGTTAATTATCAAAGTATTGAGATTATACGTTGCTAACAACTTTTCTAATAGATATGATGTAGTCTTGAGGCCTTGCTGCAATATAAAAAAACACAGAAAATGTATATCATTAAGTAACCTAGCTACACCTGCTGTTTTAATGTTGAAAAATTTGTTTTAAAATAGTAATCTCATTATCATTTTATTATTCACCTCCTCCATTAGCTCTAAGTAGTTTTTTTTTATAGCTTTAGTAGTATGAATTTTAGGAGAAAGATATAGTAAGATTATTATAACTACACATAAAAATATTGGGTCATAATATAACTAAAAATTTATCAACATGTTCATAAAAATTCTGTAATTTCTTCTGGTCATGAGATTTGGAAATTATCTAGATATAGAACAGTCCTGATATGTAATTGGCGCTAAAAGACTTGTCAATTAGGGTCAAAGTGGGTAAATGTAAACAGAGGTAAATGGTAACACTGGCCATCATTTCTTCATTTTTAATTTTATAGGATTCTGAGTGCATCAGAATACATTAATAGTATTTTATCTAAGAAATACAAATCAAAATTTAAATGTTAGATGTCAAAAAATATTATTTTGGTGTGTTTATTATTTTTCGGCAAAATCCATTAAAATACACTTTTCAAGTGGTGAACAGTACTTACTTTAGTACGAAAACTATTGAGGTAAGCTATAATTTTTATAAGCCTAGAGAGATGAAATTGAATTAAGTGGCATGTTTTAGGTGTTGTTTTCTCTCCATATGATATCCGCAATTTTTTAAATCTGCGTTTACAATTACCTCAATAATTAGTGCCTTGGGTAAAATGTAAACATAATTTGGGGTAAATGTAAACGAGTGAGGTAATTGGAAACACAATACTTTTTTCTTTCAATATGTTTAGTGCTAATGAGGGGGTGATTGTAAACATTTCATTTCAAGGCTAAAGTCATATGCAGAGGGCAAATGTATGAAAGAAAAAACTACTATGTTACTCTCCAGAAGATATAGATGATATGATTCATAAAAAAATGCATTTCAAGAAGCCTGCTAGTTTTATGCATTTTCTACTACGGTTATATTAAATTCTGAGTAGGAAAAAATATTTCAAGAGAAAATAAAATCTCTAACTTGCATCAAGATGAAAATAGGGACAATGCTTCAGAGAATAAATGATAAAAATGATAAGGAGAGTGAAGAAATTATGAATTACAAAGTGAATTCATGCAACTAAGATCAGGTTTAAGTTAGCATAAGATGAAATTAAGAGTTTATGTACATATTTATGTCCAGTAGTAGTATAATTTGTTTATTATTTGTTCAGTAGTAGTGTTTCTTAATGTTTTCAAAAGTTATCGAGTTATTGATGTACTTACAGATACTGTTTACATTTACCTCCTTTTATTAGTTATAATTATGTAAGAAAATATCATTATGTTTACATTTACCCCAAAGTAAATAATTAACCTCCTGTTTTAGATAAGGGCTTTTTACCATAATATACTCATTAGAGAGGTCAAACCTTGCACTAAATAATCTTTTCTTCTGTGCTATGTAGTAACAGTAAAGAATTGCGTGTTTACAATTACCCCAAAATGGTAGTTTTTGAAATTTTGCCTTGGGGTAAATGTAAACTTGTAATAAAAAACAAAATAAATGTGCTAGAAGGTTTTGTTATATATTACTTCGCATGTTATTTCACTCTGAATCCTTAGGAAAAATATTTAGTTTAATAAGTCGTCACAATTTTTTTACACGATGATGAAAGTAGAGCTACCTCGAATTTTTTTCAAAAGTGTTTACATTTACCCACTTTGACCCTAATAACTTTGTACAGTCCTTAGAAATTTAAATGTGTCCGACATTTCATCTGCTCAAGGAGCTGGTTCACATTGTTTTTTAGTATTGGCCTAATTATTTTTTATAGAAATAATTTGCAATGGGTACTCACGTAGTTTATCTGTGCAGTATCATCTCTACTTAGCTCATTGTACAGTTCATGCAACTTCTTAAATAAATCAAATTTCTCAGTAGTCTTGGAGGAAGAACCGACGGAATTCCGCTGAAATTTCATTCGTGTCTCGTCAACGGACTCCGCGAGGTGCATTTTATCATGGGTCCAAGTCATCTTATGGTCTGGGACACCTCCACCAAATTGTGATAATCTTGAGTTATTCACATGTTTTGCCCGGTTAAGTATGACCTAAAATTCAAAAAGAACATTGTCCATGAAATATTTTACATGTAATAACAACGCATGCAACTCGGAGAAGTAAAAATAATGAGAGAAGAAAGTACCTCGGCCTCCAATGCCGCGTGAATTAAACCATCCATAATGTCATTAATTAAAACAAATATTTAAGTGGTAGTTATGTTTTAGAGTGTATTATTTCATATTATACGTTTAGGCCTGAGTATTAAGTCATGATTTAAATAAAAACTTCTATGCTTTATTTATGTTTCACACTCCATGACAGTATGACAGCAAATTAACATGTCCAATGTCCGTCAACATTTTTGACATTGACATTTGTTAGTGTTTCTTTTTTTAATTATTACTTTAATAGCACGCTACTTCTTCATTAGCCTAATAAAAAATATAATATTATCTAAAATCTTTAAGTGATGCAAATGACAAATGTTATAATAGAAAAGAAATACGAAAAGATGTGTATTTTTAGTATAGCGTTTTTTAAACTATTCCTTCAAAATCTTCAATTTGTATATTTATAGCGTTAGATTTCGTTCACTTTTCTACTATATAGGCTGTATCTCCATAATACAGATAAAAAATGTCTTTTTTTAAACAAAAAATATGATGAAGCAAAATACGCATTTGCCAGTATAGACCAAAGTTTATTATTTTCTATTCTAAAATATCATATTATATATATACTAGAACTGAGGGGCAGACAATCAACATTTGAAATGCACTCGACTAATTTTTAATTATGATTGGGAGAAAACTAAACCAACCATCCATCTCAACTGCTAGCCCTCCAACTGAAAGCCTTCGACATGTGCAGAGTCTGGCTTGCAAATTGATATGCGGTTTTATGTTTATAATATTCTTATCCTTTCCATGTAGGAATAGGTACCTATTGATCTATATTGATATATAGTGATCTTCTACAGGTTGAGCATGTTTTACTTTAAAATACATAAAAGCAAAAATGCAAGTTCTAGCAAGCTTTCAATATAGGTAAAAAGAAACAAAGTTTTTATAAAATATTAAGTATATTTAGTTATCATTAGATGCCATGTGCCTAATCAAGTTCGATATAAACTGATCAATTTTCCTGACATCTTGCTGTATTTCGGTTTTGTACTGGAGACACTGAAAATAAAAAGAATATAAATTAATTGTTTTTACCTTACTTGATGAAGTTATCTGAGTAGCAGAACATTACTAGTAGGAACAGAATATTATTAAATTGCATATTTTGCTACAGATCAGCGTCAAATTAGTAAAAATATTTGTCTTGCATAATAATATACAACCAGCTTGCTCATAGTGACATAAAATGAGCCATAAAAGCATTTTTGGTTACTTCATTCAGTAGTACATAGTTGATTCAGGAATAATATATTTATGAAGAAGTTTTAAATATCCACACATTTTGCATTTTAATATACATAATTGGTAGGACATAAATAGGTATATAACATTTTATTTTATTTGACTTTATTGCACGCTAAAGGATACTAATACATACAATATGTTAAAATGAAGCGTCGTGAATAAATATGTAGCATCCGTGGCCCAGTGGTCATACGTCCGGCTTGTAAGCCAGAGGTCCTGGGTTCAAATCTCAGTGTGGTAAAGATTTTAGCCAGGACGCTGCCGTGTTTCGGAAGGCACGTAAAACTGTGGGTCCCAGCTGTTTCCTATAAGATATATAGGATGCAGTCGTCAGGTCATGTTGCAGGCCCTGTAGTAATCTCGGCGACCTGAAACTGCAACATATAGGTTTGCCACACAACCTATAAATTGTAATTTGACTCTGACAGTGTAAGTAGGGAAACCTGTTCTGTTGGAGTATAAACCACAATTATTATTATTATGAAATGGAATTTACTTTTTAAATACTTGCTAAATCATAATTATATGAAGGGCTAGTCAATATTTTTTTATTGTAGAACTTTCACAAAGTTCATGGATGTTATAAACATAAAATTTTATGTATTACCTTTTTGTTATCAGTTATTTTAACTATAAATACACCCTTTGAATGTGAATATTTGATGCTGTATCTTGTATTTATGGGGTCATGTATGTACAGCATTTCTGCTGACTTTTCAAATTCTTCCCAGTTAGGTATATAAGTCATGATAATCAATTATTTAAATAATATCACTCAGGTATTATTATTAATCAACTAGTTATATATTACGCCAAATAACACGTAAACACAAAAAATATTTACTCGAGTTCCGTTCCAACTTTTAACCTAAAAAATTTAAATGTCATCTGACAACTGCTATCTGTCATCTGTTGGAACTTAAGAAGTTTTTACACTTCTCCGGGATTATTCCGGTCCGAAATCGCTTTTCGTTTTGCTTACGTCCAATGTCAAATTATAACAAAATTTTGAAATCTTGAAAATTCTTACGATACCAGTACAAAATCAAATGCAACTTATTTTTGTTCAATTAAGCACCTTTTGGTCTCTTCAAAGTGGCGTTGAAAATAAAAATGTGTTTTATAAGTTATTTTTTTGCTTACGTTTTGCTGCGCCGTCGTCTCTTTTTTGTGCAGAATTTAGGCCCTCACCCGTGCTTTTCACGCAGTTGTCGAAGCGGAGACAAGCATGTTGATTTTGCACGAAAAAGAGACGACGGCGCAGCAAAACTTTATACGTTAAACTAAAGCCACGTCTCCAGCGCGTGTTTTGATTCAAACATTCTCAACAAAATTTTTGGCGATTTTGATGAATTTTGACAAGGGCGGATCCAAGATTTTTTCTGGAGGGGGGCAAGGTGCTTCAAAAACTGTGTGTTTAGCTCACTCTAAACAGTTATAATAAGTGCACGAGCACCTTGCTAAAAAATTATAATCTTGACCATGAAATATATGCAGAATTCGTAACTCTACAATGCTTCTGGGGAGGGTCTTGGCGCCCCCGGCACCGTTAAATAAAGAGGCTAGGCTGTTAATTGAACGGCTGATTAAGCTAGTTGCCTGCGACATGTATATCGCAAATTATTTCACTGTAGAGTCCTTTTCACGAAAGAGGTCCCGCGGAATTTTGCGGAACTAAATTTAATTTTTTCGATAATTACTGGACTTCATATCCTAAAAAACTTTTGTTTGTTAGATAAAATAAATACAGATTTAATTAAGAAATTTAATATAAAATAAATTATGAGGCGTTAAAAAGTTATAGACATATTAATTTTTGAAATTTGCGATTGTGGCGCCCCGCAAAAAGGCCGTACTCTACATAACTAACATCCGAGCAGTGTAGCACCTTCTTAAACAACTGTCAAATGCGTGTGACAGTTGTCAATTTGACATTGCTACAATATCTCATTTCAAAAATGTTACAACTTTATCGTTGTCTTGCTTTTTTACACACGGAACTTGATATATCACTATCTTTTTCTAGTGCTACTTTGAAGTTTGTGAGAAAAATGGGCGGGTCTTGTTTGTGTTCATATTCTTATTTCGATATTTTCGCGGATTCTCGAACTGCGAATGGATCTGAATCGTAGGGGACAGCGGATTGTTATAAAATAAAAAATGAATTATATATGATACGTATTCAGCACAAAATTATATTAAGTGCATTGTGTCGATGGACTCAATTCTTGTGTGACGGGATGATGAAGGCATAAAGAAACATGAACAAGTGGTTACTATGTGGTTTAGTTCCCGTGTTGTTAGCAATATCATGGAATTTTTCCTTTATATGGGGTTTTGCGCACCTCCTGACTATCACAGTTTGTATCGTAATAGTAGTATTTGCCCTCACTCTTTGGGGTCACATCGCTCTGTCATCACGACATCAAACTTCTTTATTTTTAATAGACAGGGTTGAAAAAGAAGTGCGACAACTGGAAGAAATCTTAAAAGTACGTATTTTTATGAATATTCATTATTAAAATCGTTAAATCCATTAATTTTTAAACATAAGTGAAATGCTTTTTTTATAATTTAGTCATAAAATCTAAAAATAATGCATACTTAAGTTTTTTAGAAACTTTTTATTGCATACAAACACACGTTGAACAAATTTATATACAACCGCTGCATCTCATAATATTTTTTTCTTTATCAGGAAGAAGCAACTAACTGGCCACAAGCAACAAAAAAATCTCACCTGCCAGTATTATTCGGTAGAACTGTAGACAGCCAGTTACAATTGCTGATAGACTACCTCCTTCGTGATTTCGTTGCTCGATGGCTCAGAGAGCTATCACATAAACCAGAGCCAGTGGTAGACAAGTTCAAAGAACACCTATGGACTGGTATTCAGAACCTGTATGAAAGACTACAGAGAGTTGACGCAGAGAAGTTACTCGCAAATGATATGGTGACGAAAATAACTCAGCATTTTGAAAGAATAAGGATTGCTAAAGCATGCGCGTAAGTTACAGCTTAACCCATTAGTGCATAAAGTTTATTTAACGGCTTTTTATTATGATCACTATAATATATTATCATTTAGAGTGTCTTTGACGATTACATGACAAAAAATATTTAGTTCATGTGAACATTCAGATTTTATAGCCTGTCCGATAAATCGGACGTCATGCACGGCGGACACTATTATTGATGTAAAAAAGGTTAAAATAAAAGTACGGATTTTATGAAGAAATGTATTATAAAATGCAACAGAAACTAAATATATTTTAATTTATAATGTGATATGCCATGTGGCATTTCGGATGAACGCCTCAATTACATTTCTGACACCGAAATTTACTTTTCCCTCCACATTGGTTTGCACACCGACGCGACTTTCAGTATTTATTGGGACCAGCCAATGTTCTTTACCGTTGCATCTCGTTGTAGATAATGGTTTTGTTGGCTTGCGACCTTGATGTAGCTGTGTGCCATGTGTGGAAAGTAAGCTTCTTGCTATGAAACATCTAAAAACTAATAAGGACTCAGTGAGTGTCTCTTGTGCAGCCATTCTTTCGTGCAAGTAATCAGGTCTTTACTACCGAAACGTCTACTAAATATGCAAATACCACCACAACTTTTTTATATGCATCCGAGTTCGTGAATTTGCCACAGCCTGGTCGCATTTGTCTACTCCACCCATATACTTATTGTAATATGAAATAAGTGATGGCTGAGGAACTTGCACTTCGGCTTTCTTTTCGTTTGACCAGCGGGTTGCAGATGTAATTGGAGGATTTCAAAGCTAGTGGCTACTGTGACAACATTATTCCACAAGTATATTCTTCTTGAATTGTTTTACATCTTTGACCGTGCAGTTCTCAGTGTGTTTTGCTTTCAAGGTCCCTGTAGCATAATAGCCAAGCTCCTTCAGGTGTCTCATCAGGCTCAAAGATGTAAACAGTCAGTGACCTGATCAGCATTCTCAATAGGGGGCTCAACGTAAATTATATTTTCTGTATAATAATCATACTCCTCACACTCCAAAACAGATAATATTTCATGAACTTGCAACCTATAACAATTCTACAAAACACCACATACAGTATCCGCTGTGCATAGCGTCCGATATATCGGACAGTGCAAAATTCGCAAGCATAGCATTCAAAATAACAATGGCTACATAAAACTTATATTGAAAATAAGTAGTCTAATAGTTTAGCAATTAAAATATCCGTTTTTTATCCATAACACTAATCAAAATACAAGAAAAACACAAAATAATCTTACCTTCGCCGCCAAGAATTTTGACAGCGCGCCGCTATTTTGCGATTTGGACAGCTGACGCATATGCGCGTTAATACATTTTATAAAAACAGTGTTGCCACGTTTAAATATATATTAATCTACTGTTTTAAAAGGATAAACCTTGAATAAAATATATATAAATCCTGAAATAACAATTTTTTTGACGTCCGATTTATCGGATGTTATGCACTAATGGGTTAAATTGGACTTAGTCAAGTTTTCATTCATTAGTAAGCTAACATGATAATGACTTGCAGTAGTGAAAAACATTTTTTTATTGATTACCCAAATAACATCACTACAATTTTTTTATATAAATATTTTATATTATAGCCTATATATTACTATATTTTTATATTTTATTAGTAACTATCCAATTTTCTTACTTCCACCCTTAGAACTTGCCCTGCTAGATTATAAAATAAAATATCTAAAAAGAAAGTTTTTAAATTTTAATTTTGTAAGAACCTTTATTATAAAAAAAAAAAAAACTATATCTACTACAAACTTATAATAGAACAAAAAAAAAAACTCTTACAATCTACAGATTCTTACAAAAAAACAAAAATGCCCAAAACCACTGTTAGTAAATAAATAAATAAAAACTTCAATCTGCTGTCTGAATTTTTGTTTACAGGCTAGAACTAAATGTAGCCCCAGTATTTGCACTATCGCCCCACTTAATGAGCAGTGACACAGAGCTACATTACTTGAGACAAGTCAGTGATATGATTGTTATGTACCTGATGCCGAGATGCTACTCGTTGCTGCCTGCTTCGTACCTTATGAGGGAGATTTTGGCTTGTAAAAGTAAGTACAACTTAATTAAATAATATTTTCAAAAATATAGTATGGTATGGTATGAAAGTATTGTTGCGCCCACGCCGGTCGCATAGCATAAAAAAAGGGGATGTTTACTCGAGCGCCTGTTAATTGTCTAATTCGGAGAACCATAGTTTTTGTTAATGACCCTTTCAAGTACCTCTATTGTATTGAGCTTGTTACCGAATGATCTAGAAATATTGTGACAGTTTTAGTGAGTTTATTACCTTTTAACTTTGACTCTTTTGTGTGATTTATAGTTTTGTTTACAAGTTTAGTTACTAGATCATTATAGATTATTCCCGAATTTGTAACCCCGAGTATAAAAGGCGCGGATGCGGCCGGCATAGCCAGTTCCAATTAGAGAGCTAAACAGTTCGGATCTAATTCGAAGCTATACTCTGCGATATTCGAGGCTATACCTTGTGACTATACGAGGTTATTGTACTACGTGATTCAAGAGTTGTAATTGTTGAACGAGAATAAATTGTCATCGTTGGATAATCGGCGCATTTTATTTATCCCAGAACCCAGCTCGTAACAGTATGTATGTTTGTCACTTCTTCACACCTAAATTGAAATTTGGTATAAAGATAGCTTAGACCCTGGAATAACTCATAGGCAGCGGTACAGTGAGTAAAAGCGCCGAGCACAGCTAGTTGTAAATAGAAGATAAATAACTCTTTCTGAAAGCCCATTGAAAAGAAAAGCTTATAACTATAAATTAACACTAATGTACCAATTGGAGGGGAAACCTCTCAAAGCAATCTCTTCCCGACATTCTTGCAGGGAAATGAAATATTTAAAACTAGAACGAAGGAATAAAGTAAAAAAAAACGGAATACACTGGATGCAGGTCGCTTCCAATTGGTACATATGGAAGTCTAAAGGGGAGGCCTATGTTCAGCAGTGGACGTCTTACAGCCGAGATGATGATGATGATGAAAAAAAAAACAAGTCATGTTTGCCACACTAAAGCCATAAATGGCCTGCGCATCTCTAGCAGGTTGTAAGTTGCGAAAAAGACGTCACATGCTACTAAATCGCCGTACATATTATGTTCGATAGTTGTACACTTCCAATGTGTGATCAGCCTTATTTTTATTTCATCTGTTACTGCTATATTTTTAAAGTAATAATCTACATAATTATTGTGGAAAAGTCCAAACATCATTATCTTTTATAATATAGTTAAGCTTTTAATGAACAAAAAAATATAGGAATAATATTGAATTAATTGACTAGCTTATTTTTAATGATTTTTCATGTTTATTCATAATTAGTTTTTTCTTATCGTATTTATCCTTATCATATTTTAAAATTATTTTGACCTCTCAAAGTTTTGCAACATCTTTCCAAAATGCTTTAAAATGTCAGGGTCTTTTAAAAACCAAGAATTCTAAATTAAAGAAATTCGCCTTTGGGAAATGTGAATGATAAGAATTTTGATATATTATGATTTTAAGTTGGACCTGCTTAAATGTGAGTAGGTATAGGTGAATGTAAAACCTATAGACTTACACTAATATAGCAAATTATATAATACAAATATACAGGTATGTACATATTATGTGTGTTACTGGTCTCTTCATGGTTAAACAAATAAAAAAAGGTAACTGAATAGGGCACGCACATCTATCAGAATTTTGTATAAGAAATCTTCTTCCAATTCGGACGATACGACTCCGGCAAGTGTGCGAGGTTTCATGACATTTCATATAAAGAATTCAAAATTCGATTACTTCGGCGCGTTCGACTCTGATGGATGTGCGTTCACCATAAATCTTGCGCAGCTAGAGTGCGTCGGCGTACCAGCAGCCCCGACACTATGGCGTCCCGCAGGAAAACCCCAAGTTTTTAATAAGAATTCCCGCTGCCCCCGATTACGCCGGAAGACGATGAGCAACATATATATTTCCATAGTCAAAAAAGACGAAAGAACGACGAAAGATCACGATGTCGCCTGATCTTAATCGACTACTACCAAGGGCTTTTAATAAATAACGCGTAAAAAATATTACATAGCTATCTAATAAGATTAAAATTATCTTTCAGTCTTACAGCCAGCAATAAATTTGGTCACTGAACCGGATTACATAAACCAAAAGATCATCCAATATTTGGAAGCCCAGAAGGAGGTGAATGCCATGCATGTAAGGACACATGAATATGCTAAGACTTTTGAAGACTACATAAGGTATTTTACATTAAGCTTATTATTTCTCTATTGTTTTGGCTCACTATTAGTACATGTAAAACTGAAAAACATTCAATTTGAAATATTATTGTGTGTACATACTACGTGTAGTCATATGTAACAGCGAGACGTCGTATTGGGTTTATTTAGAACATCCTACTTCTTTATAGCGCTTCGAGCGATCAGAGACCGATGCGAATCCAGGATATGTTTGCCGCCTGCAAAGTATTCAGACGAATTGTGTTCTTGGTGAAGTTGGAGGAGCGGCGCGTTGTTAACGTCTGCCATGTTTTTGTACTAACCAGGTTCAGGAACCACTTCCGGTTGAAAACAAAATTGGCCTCTATTAACTTCTAGCATACTTAAGATAAGGTTCAAATTCTGATGCGTGGGTGCGGGCCCAATCGAGCCGCTTGGGGATTTGAGAGCTAATAGTTAGAATCAGGTGTCACTGCAACGCCGTCATGGATAAGATTTCTCCACCTATCACGTCATACTGTCAGACCCTACAATAACTGGCAGGTGTTAGTCTGAGGATCTACCTAATGTTTTGTCAGTCAAATTTCTACCCAATCAGTCCAGCTGTTAAAGTAAGATAATACGAAAAATATTATAAATTCCAGGTTAATAAACAGCTGTAACAATGTCGACACGCTGAAGCGGTTACGGTGAGTGCCCATCTATATCACTTTCGCTAACAATAGTAGATAATAAATATATACCTACGCTTAAAAGAAGAATCGTGGTTTACTTGCACTCCCACAATAGGGGATCGGGCAAGGTCAACAATTTAAAATGTAATTAATCCGTAATTTTAATTTAAAAAAAATATTAGATATATATTTTTTTGTTTGAGAATAAAATAAAAAATAGCTGAGATATAGCGCTCATAAGATTTTAGGTGAGGATGCGTGACTTCACTTAGGGATGAATTTTGTATCGACTCGAGCATCCACAAGCGACGTCCCTTCCATGAAACTTGCGTTTGTAAATCACACGCTTTTTACTAAAGTTACAAATAAAAAAATACGTGTCCAATATTTTTTTAATAATCTACATTATGGACATAAAAAAAATGTCTGATCCCCTATTACCAGGACTCATCTATTTTCGCACAGACTAGTCAAGCCCGGCTAACAATTGGGTCAATGTGTTATCATTGTTGTTTTTGCTCTTTAAATATAAGAGGTGTTATCAATTTATTGAACCGTTTTTGCCTCACGTGATATTTTTATCTCTATTTTTTTTTTATAATGAAACAATGGCGCTTGAAATGAGAACTAAAGTTCTTATTCAAAACATTTTTTATCAAATATGAATATTATATTTTCGCAACACACGTTTCGTGTATATCTACATAATATTTTTCGACGGTTTGTTATAAAACGACTGCCTACATGCTGGAAACAGCTGGGTCCTACAGTTTTACGTGCCATCCTTAACACAGGAGCATCCAGGCTCCAAGCCAAAATATGGCCTCACACAGATAGATAAAACTATATTGCACACCAAAATTACAAAAAAAACAATATTGGTACAAAAAAATAGGTACATTAAATATATTTGAAACCCAGGTCTGAGTTTGGAACCAAGTGCCTCTATAATGCAATCCAGACGCAATACTACTAGGCTTCACGCTAAAATTTATGTCACATATTTGGCCCAACATTAAGTATTGGCATTCAACGTGACAATGCTGGCAGCATTCTCGGCACTCTGCCATCTGACAGTGGTTTTGAGCACATGGATTTTCTGTAGATCGGCTTGTGGCCGATCTGTGGTTAATAAAAGTGTTCTTAACTGCTGTAGTATTGTTAGTTTGTTTTTCTCAATAAAGGCATTTGCCACATATTTTAAATAAAAAATCTATGAAAAGTTTTCAATATATGAGTATTGTCTAAAATTGCAATAATTCCTTCAGGTACGACATAGTAACCCAAATAATGCAAGCCACGACACTGCAAAACGTTAAACGAGCAAAAGGAATAGACATAGAAGTGATAGAACAAAGTGGCTCGACCCACAACATTGGAAGGCAACAGATAGCAGACGCGAAGAAATTGAAGAGGTACATCAATCAGTTGACCATCGCGAAGGCTGAGTGTGAAACTGCGCTGAGGAAGTTAGGATGGGACGGTGCTTTTCCTACTGTGGAGTCTGACAGTAAGGTAATAAAATATAGTACCCAAAACATAGCATTTTCATCCCCCTTTCTCGGTAAGTGCATTTTTACTCTTCGATATCTGACTGGAAAAGTCCATTTTATCCTCTAGAGGGTAAAGTAAATTTGAATTTAGAACATCGTGTGCACCGAGTTTGTGAGTCAAAAACATCATTAAACCTATTTACTTCCACTTCTATGGTGCCGATTTTATGGACCTGGACTATGGAACCTCTTTGGTAACAAATAACTATTTTAGACCTCACTAGGACTGTACTTGTGTTATCTTAGTTGGGTTGGTGGTAATTAATAAAAGGCGTCCAAATTAAAATGTTCATAGAGACATATGCAACTGTGAAGTTCAAAATACGTCTCTTTACTCATCCGGTTAAGTTATGTAACAAAGTTTAGAAACACCTTTTTTACTTTGTCATCGTGTCCCTAAGAACATTTAATTTTTGCCGACTTATAATGAAGTTGTCTTTTCCAAAAATCGTATGACAATTATTATGATTATTTATTTTTATTCATTATAGGTTAGCCTTTGACCACGATCTCGCCTGATCTTAAGCGACGATGCAGCCGTAAATGGCAGCAGACTAAACCTAGAAGGCGGGATAAATACCTCTGTATTTATTGCCCTTAAAGATTTGATCCTTATTTCGTATGTAATAAAGCTTAAAATACTATGCCATGAAAAATTTTGTGTTTATACGAATGCATTGCGATTTAAATACTTACTACGTTTAAATAAAGTTCAAAAAAGGTTTGGACGACCTGTGTGAAAGAGGATATGCGTGATACGGGAGTGGATGCAGATATGACGGATGATAGAGTAGAATGGAGGAGAAAAACGTGTTGTGCCGACCCTACCTAGTGTGGGATAAGGGCAGGAAGATGATGATTTTTAAATAAAGTTCAAATTCCTTTGCAGACACTACCCCTGCACAAAGTGATGGAAAGTGTAACAGGTCGGCGGTACCTATCAATGTTCCTAGAAACCATGTGTTCACAAGGTTTGGTCGGGTTTTGGACGGCGGTGGAAGAGTTGAGGCACAGCCCTAGGAGTAGTTGGCATCAATTGGGCGCTGAGATATTCTATACTTACATTAGATCGCCGAGCGCGGAGGTTAAAGTTGATAAGGTTGGTTTTTGCTTGGATGATGTTATATATTAAACATAGTTTAGCTCTTATTGACATTGTTAGGTTTTTCTTGGCTTTGACTGCGTCGCATATTAACATTAGAAGAGTGTAAAGATAGGAATGGTGAAATGCTGATATTATAGTAGTTGACTAAAAACAAACTACAAAATTAATTAATTATAAAAATTTACAATAAATTGGAAAAAAAGGGGCAGTGGACGTCCTACGGTCGAGATGATGTTGATGATGACAGTAATTTTTTTTTTAAATGTTTTTTTTCTATGAAATATTAGCAAGAAGACGATCAAGAGGCTCTCCTGGTGGTAAGAGATAACGCTGCTACAGTGTCACCCACGATTTCGCAATGATGTCAAATTATAGGTGCACTGCACCAACGCTTTCTACGCAAATCTCCTGAACGGTTACTAAAAATGATATAAATTTTAATTTCTAGGAGACAAGAAAGCGTATGGAGTCATTTTTACTTGGCGACAAAGGCCCCGAAGTTTTCTACGAGGTGCAAGAAACTGTGGTTGATACGATTCAGGACAAATATTACCAGTCGTTTCTGATGAGCGACCATTATAGAGCTCTTGTCGCTGAATTAGCTAATGAAGAGGCTAACAAAGGTAAATAATTATAAGGGGATATCCAACCATCATAATATTTTTTATGGATTTTTTACCACCTGTGTCCCCTTGGTGAAATGACATGAGATTTGTCTCTATCCCTTGTGAGAAATTTATGTTTTTATTATAAATTGTGATTGTTTACTAAAACATTAATTGCATTTTTTATATGAGGACTATGAATGTATGTCGGATTGTTATTTTTTATATAACGGTATAATCTAAAATCACGTGATTGTTGAATCTTCCCTTTCGCCCCTCGTTTAGTAAAATCGTCCTCGTTTAGTCGTTTATGAGATTAAGGATTGATCAATCCCCTTGTACAAGGCCGAGCATAAGTTAGTATATAATAATAAGTAAATATTATCCTTTCAGATTTAATATCATCAGACAGATCACCCATAGAAGACCGTCAGTTATCAAACGAATCAGTTTCATCAGCGGAAAGCGCAGGAGCGGTGCATCTCACTGAACACTCCACATAC
Organism: Hemithea aestivaria; assembly: GCA_947507615.1. Classification (NCBI taxonomy): domain Eukaryota; kingdom Metazoa; phylum Arthropoda; class Insecta; order Lepidoptera; family Geometridae; genus Hemithea; species Hemithea aestivaria. Next base: position 10,078,316 of record OX382328.1, read on the forward strand.
GCCAGGAGAAAACTGGATCAGTTGCAGGAACGACATAATAATAAAATACAGGTGAGATTATGCACCATTACATTGAAATACAGGATCTTTAGAAGACTTTAAACGCCCATATTTGTAAGTGCCTAAAAGATGTGACTCTGGATCACCGCTTACTATCGGGGGCCCCGTTATGTGTTAGTGTTTTAACATTAAAACAAGTGAAATTTTAAAAATACTTTTTAAAAACAAGCTTTAATTATCATTATACCATCTTGCATCATATAGTACTCGTCAAGACGAATCAAATGAGCCCAAACTCGATGGGGTTGCGTTGTTTAATGACAGAGTTCCTATGGCCACCTTCCAGCTCCATCATCAGATCAGCTCCATGTCATAATAATATTGCATTGTCATCCGATTTACACACGCATGCAAATTTTCAGCTCAATTGGAAACCGGGAAGTGGGTCAAATCAACTTGCAAGATTTGATTACAGACAGACAGACAGACAAACAGACAGACAGACAGACAACAGACAGGTAAAAGTAATATAAAGCTTGTAAAAATACGTGGTAATCTTGTAGTTTGTACTTTTGTACTATCCATGTATAGCTGACATGACGGACTAAAAGATTGGATTTTTTCACATTTTCAAATACCTCGTCAAATCCAGCTATTGTGATGGTCTGCTTTTCCAGTTTGGCTACCTATACGATTGATATAAAGGTTATTTCTTGTGAACTATTAAATTTAAATTATACTGGCATTAATCAGTTTACTTTTATTTCAGGCGTTAGCAGCACTCAGAGCATCACTAAAACCCGAATCCCCAGCGTTAGCGATGTTAGCCAACGAAGTAGAAAAACTTTCTACAGAACAAATGCGGTTAGAAGCACATTTAGCTAGAACTGATACCTGGGCCGAACATCTGGGTAGTTGGCGAGCCACTGTACATAGCGCTGAGGTAAATAAAAATATAAAATTATACAGGTTACAGGTAAATCACCTAAAATCTTAAAACTGGGTATTCACTACACTATTCTCGTTCGAAATAAATAATAAAAATAGGTATCTAAATATATAAAAGAAAAGAATGACTGATTGACTGATCTATCAACGCACAGCCCAAACCGCTGGACGGATTGGGTTGAAATTTAGAACACTGATAGGTTTTATGACGTAGACCTCCGCTAAGAAATGATTTTGCCACGCGAACAAAGCCGCGAGCATAAGCTAGTAATAAATAAATATTTCAGGACATTTTCACACAGCGCCACCAAACCCCAAGCTAAGCAACTAAATACTTGTATTATGGTGGTTAGGATAACGGATATAATACTTATATACTTTTCTTTTGTAAATACATACTTATAATAGATATTGAAATCCACCCAGACCAGAAACAAATACCTGGCGATCACACAAACATTTGTCGCATGCGGGAATCGAACCCGCAACCTTCTGCGTTGCAAGCGAGTACTAACCCGCCGAGGTCGTCGTAAATAAGAATATAACATTCAGGGTGACAGGTAAATCACTTAGAATCTTGAAACAGGGTATTCAGTACAATATTCTCGTTCGAAATAAATAATAAAAATAGGTACTTATATTTGACCAACATATCCAATTTAAATGTAAAGTATATGTAGTGTAATTCACACCCGACCAGACTGCAGTCCGACGGCACGGTAAAAACTTTATCTAGTCTCATTTAACTGGAGCGTCAGCTGTTCGCCAGGCGTAAGTTGAACATACTTCTTAAGACGTGGCCTTTGACCTTCTAACTGATTTCCCAGTCACTCTGTATATTTCTTGACCGATTAACGTTGAGTAGAGTGACTTATCACTATTACGAAGTTTCTATGTTGCTCTTAGAACCGATAAATAGAAAAAACGTGTCACCAAACGGCCTTTTCAATAAAAAAATAAATAAATTACGATAGTCTTCCTGAACGATTTTTAAAAATAGAATAGAATACACTTTATTGAGACCAATAGAAAAAATACATTAAACTTATTACTAACTATACTTCCTTTCAAAAACAATGATAATTTTTGCAGGGTTCGGGGGTTATATATCAATGAAAATATCATTGATATATTCACAAAAACTGTTATATCCGATATATATCTGATATATTATGAAAATAAATATCCGATATACATTTATCGAATTTATTAAGATATTGATCTTTTGAACCCTCCAAAAATTATCTTTGTTTTTGAATTAGTGAATCCAGGGAGGATGTTTCCGATCTAAGTTTCTGCTACCATCTTGTTTTGTTTTACAGATAATAGACGAATCGAAACCAGCTCAATTCGTGATAGTAGTGCATATGGCCGAACAAGAAACTATGGCAGAGGATGACAAGCCTGAACAAATCACTACTGGATGGGTGTTGTTGAGAAATCTTAACGAATTTCAGGTAAAATGAATAATAACCCCATATTTTTACTGCCATAATTTCATGATAAAACATTCAAGATATTATTATTAAAAATATTGTAATACTACCAGGGCCCCACGGTTGTATCCTCTGAAAGGAAACATAATATACCAAATTTCATCTTAATCAATTCAACTGCTTATGCGACAAAAATTTAAAAAATATACACTAACTTTCGCTTATATTATAATTGTGTAATTAAGTGGGATTTGAACGGTACTACATGAAAAATTGTATTTTTTTTATTTCAGGAACTACATCGAAAACTACGGCCTCTGTGTTCGGACCTCAAAAATTTAGAACTACCCTCAAATTCTTTCAAATTTCTTTTTGGTAAAAACGATAGGAACTCATTAGACAAAGCCAAGACGCTTATACAAAAGTATTTAGAGGTTTGTCATACACATTTATCAAGTTTTTATATTAGTCTTTTATGTGTTTTATAAAGAAATTTGATGTATTTTTCAGTTTGTTTTAGAAGATGATCGGTTAAACCAAAGCGAGGCTGTGTACACATTTCTGAATCCAACTTCAGAGTATTTGAAACAGGGAGACTTACCAAAGAAAAATAAATTCTCTTTTTCTACGTTATTTAAAAGGTAAATTACGATTTACAATCGTTTATTCATTTTTAGGTACCTCTAAAGAAACAAACGGAACCCTTATAGGATCACTTTGTTGTCCGTCCGTCTGTCTATCAAGACCCTTTTTCTCAGCAACGCGTGGAGGTATCAAGTTCGCCGAGATTACTACAAGGCCTGCAACATGACCTTTCGACTGCCTCCTATATATCTTATAGGAAACAGCCGGGACCCACAGTTTTACGCGCGTTCCAAAACACGGTAGTGTCCAGGCGAAAAGTATCGTAACCCGGACGTACTACCACTGGGCCACGGACGCTACAAAGTCCCGTTTAACTAAAGTCCGGTAGTATCCAAATACTTCATCCTAACTATTTCTGATGAATTTCTGCCCTCATTTCATGATGTTTTTGTTCAGTACAAGTAGTGAAGCAACGACAAGATCGTCACAAGAAAAGGAATCGTTTCCTCAACTGTCGGCCGACGAGGACGAAATGTCGCTGTATTTGGACGGCAACGGCGACTCCGGACAAAAATCTATGACTAATTCTATTAGAGGTGAGTAGATTTTATTTTTTTAATTTTTGGTTTAGTGATTATAATGTACTAGTTGCGCCCAGCGGATTTTACCCGCAGTACCCACCACAGTAGTAGTGTAGCCTATGTGTTATTCCAGGGTCTAAGCTATCTCTTTACAAAATTTCAGCTCAATCGGTCCACCCGTTTAGGCGTGAAAGAGTAAAAACATCCAGACATACATTCTTATGAACTTCCACGATTATAATATTAATAAGATTAATTCGTGTAACTATTGAATGTCTATCATTGTTACAATACCAAATAGTAAGTAACTACATAAAGGCACAAAAAACACCACATGCCTGTAATTTAAAAAAAAGTTCTACCTTTAACATAATAGTGCTGTAAAGCTCGATATGAGTTCACGACTAAACCTTTTTTCTAAATATATAAAAGGAAAGTGTGACTGATTGACTGACTGATCTATCAACGTACAGCTCAAACCACTGAACGGATTCACTTGAAATTTGGAACATAGATACGTTTTATGATGTAGACCTCCGCTAAGTAGGGTATTGCTACGCGGGCAAAGCCGCGAGCACTAGCTAGTTTTACATAAAACTAACTGTGCACTGTGTTATACATAGGGTTTAAGTTACCAAATTTCAGCTAAATCGATTTTGGCTTTTATAGATGAAGAGGCGAAGAACAAACAAACACACATCCATACTTTCGCATATAATATAACTAGCTGCGCCCAGCGGTTTATTTATTTAGGACACCCAACACAGGATACACTTAAATATTCAAGTTAAAACTAAGAGATCACAACGTGTGTGCTCCTGCACTTATAGGGTGCCACAGCATGCACAACTAAACTACTTAGGGGGCGTCCATAAATTACGTGAGGTGTTTAAGGGGGGGAGGGGGTCGATTCAAATCTCATCTAATCTTACGTTGGAGAGAGGGGGGGTCTCGGCAAATATCACGCAATTTTTTTTCTGATTGAAACAAAAACAAATTATATTATTTTGGTCCATTTATGGTCTTGACTAGTCGTAAATAAAAGCACGAAGCAATTTTTTTTTCTTTTTACAATAACAATCCAACGTGTTTACGTAAGAAACCCACAGTTTGAAAAATCTCACGTGAGATTGGGGGATGGGGTTGAATAAAATCTCACAACATCTCACCAGGGGGGGAGGGGGGGACAGAAAATTAAAAAAAAACACCTCACGTAATTTATGGACGCCCCCTTATATTATTTGCTAAATAACTAAAAATCTGTCAGTTTGGTAATAACTTACAAATTTTAAAAACATTAGGTACCTCCAGTTAAAATACTAAAATTAAAATATTAAAATAAACATAACAATTTAAATTTAAATTTACCCGCTGTAATGTAGCCTATGTGTAATTCCAAGGTCTATGCTATCGATACAAAATTTTATCTCAATCAATCCACCCGTTAAGGCATGAAGAAGTAACAAACATACACATTCACAAACTTTTGCCAAATATTAATGTGATATTAGTAAGACTTGCTGTGCTCACGCGCAGTTTAAGAGCGTATATATCGAATGACGACTCTCTCGCTCGCACAATTTGACAAATTTTGAAATATAAATTCAAGGAATTAATTTATTGAAAATTCCTCTATACATTTCCTGCATAATATTATTGCACACAAAAGTTTTTTTTTCGACATCGCTCCTCATCCCATTTTTTTATATATCTCACTGAAAACACTTTTAAAATGTGTGCAATAATATTATGCAGGAAATGTATAGAGGAATTTTCAATAAATTAATTCCTTGAATTTATATTTCAAAATTTGTCAAATTGTGCGAGCGAGAGAGCGTCACTTGATATTATATACGTTCTTAACACGCTCAAGAAGTAACAATCACATTCACACGTGTACTTTCGTACTTACATTATGGACCCTCATTTTGTCTCTTTCTATCACGTAGGCGCGAGTGGTATATTAGAAGAGAGGGACAGTATAGCGGAGCCGTTGTACGCGTTATTGAGTGAAGTGTTCGACATGCGCGGCGTGTTCCGATGGCTCAGGAAAACATTGGTCACCTTTGTACAGATCACTTACGGGAGGACTATTAATAGGTAAGTCTTTTTCTATCTAAATATTTAAAAGGAAAGATTAATTAATTTAAATTAAATGTTAAAATTTGGCGCCCAGATAGAGGATGCAGACATCTGCTAAGTAGAGTTTTTTTAGAAAAGGCATTAAATAGAACTGCGAACTGTCAGTGTAACTTTTGAGTAAACGAAATGAATAATACATTTTTCCCAAGAGTGACAGAGCTCAAGATAAATTTTGTTGTCCTGCTCAGAATCTCAGTTTTATTGTTTAGCATAATTGGGCACAATTCACTTTTCTGTAAACTGGGTAATACTGACATACAAATTTTACTTTATTAACTTCTGTCGGACGAGCTGTGGGCTAAACGCACCACTGAGTGGACACCCAGCACCGTTAGACGACGCCGCGGTAGGCCCACAAGGAGATGGCGGGATGAGTTAGACTCTTTTTGCAAAAACTGGTCAGAAATAGCCCAAAACCGTAAAAAGTGGAAGGAAGGTAGGGAGGCCTTTGCCCTGCAGTGGGACGACCATGGCTAAAAAAAAAACTTCTGAATACTTTTGAATTTTGTTTCTGTCCCTTTCGGCTATGGCATAAAGCCATTATTATCGACCGAGCGAAGCGAGGTCTTAGAGTCGAAAGCCGCGAAATGCCTGCGTTTAGACCAGTTTAACGCTTGACCTCTGGTGCTTAAGTTTGGTCGACGTTTACTTAAAAACGGTTAATCCAAATTAAATGAAATTTTACACACAAGTTAAGAAGGTTAATTGGATAATTCAAGTGAAAAAATTAGCTAAATAGGTTCCAGGGTTGCAGAGATATAGGTGACTTAAAGTCTTTACGATAGGTCTGACGATTATTTCAAAACTGGAGCGCTGATAATTTTTTTTCTAACATATACACATTTTTTATAAGCGACACAAATATATTAGCCAAAGTGTATGTTTGTATGTATGTTTGTTACGCGATAACTGGAAAACCAATGGTCCAATCTGCATGAAACTTTGCAAACGCGTAATATAAATCCATAGAATTTTTAAGTTCGAACATGAGCCAAATCGGTCGAAGGGTTCAAGAGTTAAAGAGATTGCTTTATTACAATGAAACCGATGATCCAGTCTTGATAAAACTTTTTAAACAGGTAGTACAAACTAAAAGAATTCTCACGTCCAAAAATGAGCCAAATCGGTGCAAGGGTTGTAGAGTTATAGAGAATACAAAATTACAATGTTTATCCATCATAATATTATGAGAACTGCAGGGATATTCGATACGACGTAATACGTCATTTCATACATTTTTTAATAATTCGGTCCTAGGTTCGGTTCCCTAACGGATAAGTGAATAGCCATGTTGACTTACTCAAAATATTATGAATTTAAATGATCGTGCGGGTGAAACTTAAACCCATTTTTTTATTTAAATAGTAGTCCAGTCAATGAGTGCCCAAAAGAGGCATGTGGATCGAAAAGTCGAAAGCAGAAAAACTAACTTAGGAACTTTGTTTGGACTATTCAGGAGATTAACATACTAAAAGTCCCCACCCCTCCGAGGTGATCCCGAGGGGTGGGCACATTACACTCGCATTGGCATAACCAAAAAACCTAAAAATGGAACCTTCTTCGGCCTCCCCCCCCCCCCCCCCCCCTCGGGCTCACCACGGAGGGGTGGGGGAACTTTTAGTATGTTTATGTTCTGAATAGTCCAAACAAAGTTCCTAAGTTAGTTTTTCTGCTTTCGACTTTTCGATCCACATTTCTTCTTTTACTGGACTATAGGCTACAGTGCTTCACTTTTAAAAGTAAATTTTACAATTATTTAGATCTAAGTATTTTAAGACACTACTGTTCGTTCGAAAAGCATATCTATGAGAAGAACGAGCAAGAAACTTATTGAGATTGTTATTTATGTGTTTATCACATATCATTATGCCATTAAAACCATCCTTCACTCTAACATCTGCAAACATCCCTGACGCTCTGTAGTATCGAGACAGCGCCAAAAGCATCCTGAAAGCATTGTTGTACTGGATCCGTTTTTTGTAAAGTTGTAGTTTGTAAAGTTCATCCACAAGTCTTTTGTTTAAAAAAATAATTAATAATTAGGCCTACGTTTGATCACATCCCACCTGATGGAAAGTGCTAATGTGATCGACGAGCTGCACGTATAAAAAGTCTGATAATGCCTTGAACAAGGACACTTTGTCTTGCTCAGTACCTGTAGATACATCTTGAAAACCTGCGAGCCTAGATGTTACGCGTGACTGTCATAGCTCTGCGTTCTCGCTCCAAGTCTAAGTCATCATCGGCTGCTACGACAAAAATGTTATAGAATTAGGTACAATATCAATATAATAACTGTTGTAAATTTGCTGTATAACACAAGTAAAGCTAGATATTTTTTTCCAATTTCAATTCTTCTAATGTCCACTGCATCGGCAACTTCTTCGTAAACAAGTGCTACAAACTATGAAGATTTTTTGAGATTTTTTTTAAAAGCTATAGTAATATTTATTATTTTTATTCTATTATTTTCTGCAAGTGAATATACACATAACCTTTCATATTTTATTATTATTGAACTTTTGATAACAACAATAAAATAGTCACAGAGATAAAGATTTTTTTAATGTATATCCGTTACGTATTTTGAGTTTTAACATTACTTTCAATTTTGGCATTTTCCTTTCCTTTTACGTATATTATAGGTTAAAGTTTCCATACATTTATATTTCGTAGATACTTATAACTTTTACCCATGTGTATACCTATTTTGAGGGAAATTGGGTCTGCGAGGTCCCAGTTCGCGGCGAACTACTAGTTATTATGAGCCTGTTGGATCCTACTTTAAGGTCTCCCTACCCTCTCTCCATCTGTCACGATCTAGGCATAAAGCCATACCCCTGTTTAAAGGATGTTCTGTTCCGGGATTAAAACTGTCTTTTCTGTAACTTTCACAAAAAAGTTTATATAATATTAAAGTTTGGACGAAAAAACAGAAACGAAAAACCGGTTTCCTTTTTACAAGCTTTTATTTACTTTCACATGTCTGTTGTCTTCTGTCTGTCGGTCTGTCTGTCTGTCTGTAATCAAATCCTGCAAGTTTAATTTGACCCACTTCCCGATATCCGATTGAGCTGAAATTTTGCATGCATAAATCGGATGACAATGCAATATTGTTATGACTTCGAACTGATCTGATGATGGAGCTGGAAGGTGAACATAGGAACTCCGTAATTAAACGACGCAATCCCATCGAGTTTGGGCTCATTTGATTCGTCTTGAAGAGTACTTTGGATGGTAATAATAATAAAAGCTTGTTTTTTAATGGTTTTTTTAAATTTCACTTGTTACGACAAAGCACGATGTTAACTTTTTTTCAGACAAATCAAAGAGACGATATCATGGTTGTTCTCTGAACAAATGCTGCATTACTACATCAGCGTGGTGCTGAAGTCCTGGTGGCCAGGAGGTGTCCTCTCCGAAACCACTTGTAATAGGAATTTTCAAGATAAAGGTAATATATTCACATTAATCCGTTATCCTAACCACCACAACACAAGCATTAAGTTGCTTAGCTTGGGGTTAGGTGGCGCTGTGTGAAATGTCCTGAAATATTTAAATATTTATTAACGTCTAACAGTGTGACATACACATTTTACAATACTTAATAACTACTTATTTCATCACTTATTTGCTGACTTGAAACCACTTTACTATTTCGATAAAATGGAAACTATCTTAAGACGGTTGTTTCCACAAAAAAGTTTTTCCCAAATCGGTTCAGGAGTCTTCGAGTAGGTACATACAAACTCGTACGTAGAGAAATATTCCGACGAATTATAAACTGTCCTTTTTTGAAGTCATTAAAAAATCAGTTCATCATCATTCATCACGTGGTAACTTTTTAAATATTTTTATAATAAGCTTTGAAAGCACTTGAAAATATCTGAATGATTTTTCATTTCACGCTGTCTACATCAAATTAAATTTCGCCAGCTATTTTTCAAGGCGTTTGAAGTGTCTCGACAGGTTTATTATGCAAAAGTGTGCAAACATTTTTAATTAGCAAGCGGCTATTGAAGCGTACACATTCTAGTTTAAAATAGTACAAACCGTTTTAAACGTAATAAATTTGTTGTTTTCCCCTTTTGTAAAAAAGTTAATCACCTGACTGATTACGTCCGCTCTGTTCAAAGGGCTTTGTTTCAATCAGCTAACTAGCTGGACGTTGAGTGACGCTTGTTAAATGAACGTTTGACCTAGTCATTCAATTAAATTTCGGCATTCTATTAACGCGCTGGTCATACAATCAAATAGCAGATTCAACCAGATGACTGCGACATATACATCACCAATCACTACTCTTGATCGTCCTTAGTTTCTTACTATTATTGTATTGTTCAGAGCACACGCGCACGTTAGCGCTGCAGCAGCTGACGGAATGCGTGGTTGAAGCGCTGCGCTGTAGATATAATTATCAATGACTATCCATGGCTGCCCTCAGTTTCCTTACTCACGTATTCAGTTCCTTACTCTTATCGTTCTATTGTTCAGAGCATACGCGCACGTTAGCGCTGCAGCAGCTGACGGAATGCGTGGTTGAAGCGCTGTCGATATAATTATCAATGACTATCCATGGCTGCCCTCAGTTTCCTTACTCACGTATTCAGTTCCTTACTCTTATCGTTCTATTGTTCAGAGCATACGCGCACGTTAGCGCTGCAGCAGCTGACAGAGTGCGTGGTTGAAGCGCTGTAATCACTTCCCATGACTGTCCATAGTTTCTCACTATTGTTGTTCTATTATTCAGAGCACACGCGCACGTTAGCGCTGCAGCAGCTGACAGAGTGCGTGGTTGAAGCGCTGTAATCACTTCCCATGACTGTCCATAGTTTCTCACTATTGTTGTTCTATTGTTCAGAGCACACGCGCACGTTAGCGCTGCAGCAGCTGACGGAGTGCGTGGTTGAAGCGCTGTAATCACTTCCCATGACTGTCCATAGTTTCTCACTATTGTTGTTCTATTATTCAGAGCACACGCGCACGTTAGCGCTGCAGCAGCTGACAGAGTGCGTGGTTGAAGCGCTGTAATCACTTCCCATGACTGTCCATAGTTTCTCACTATTGTTGTTCTATTGTTCAGAGCACACGCGCACGTTAGCGCTGCAGCAGCTGACGGAGTGCGTGGTTGAAGCGCTGTAATCACTTCCCATGACTGTCCATAGTTTCTCACTATTGTTGTTCTATTATTCAGAGCACACGCGCACGTTAGCGCTGCAGCAGCTGACAGAGTGCGTGGTTGAAGCGCTGTAATCACTTCCCATGACTGTCCATAGTTTCTCACTATTGTTGTTCTATTATTCAGAGCACACGCGCACGTTAGCGCTGCAGCAGCTGACAGAGTGCGTGGTTGAAGCGCTGTAATCACTTCCCATGACTGTCCATAGTTTCTCACTATTGTTGTTCTATTGTTCAGAGCACACGCGCACGTTAGCGCTGCAGCAGCTGACGGAGTGCGTGGTTGAAGCGCTGTAATCACTTCCCATGACTGTCCATAGTTTCTTACTCTTGTTGTTCTATTGTCCAGAGCACACGCGCACGTTAGCGCTGCAGCAGCTGACGGAGTGCGTGGTTGAAGCGCTGTAATCACTTCCCATGACTGTCCATAGTTTCTCACTCTTGTTGTTCTATTGTCCAGAGAACACGCGCACGTTAGCGCTGCAGCAGTTGACGGAGTGCGTGGTTGAAGCGCTGTAATCACTTCCCATGACTGTCCATAGTTTCTCACTATTGTTGTTCTATTATTCAGAGCACACGCGCACGTTAGCGCTGCAGCAGCTGACAGAGTGCGTGGTTGAAGCGCTGTAATCACTTCCCATGACTGTCCATAGTTTCTCACTATTGTTGTTCTATTATTCAGAGCACACGCGCACGTTAGCGCTGCAGCAGCTGACAGAGTGCGTGGTTGAAGCGCTGTAATCACTTCCCATGACTGTCCATAGTTTCTCACTATTGTTGTTCTATTGTTCAGAGCACACGCGCACGTTAGCGCTGCAGCAGCTGACGGAGTGCGTGGTTGAAGCGCTGTAATCACTTCCCATGACTGTCCATAGTTTCTTACTCTTGTTGTTCTATTGTCCAGAGCACACGCGCACGTTAGCGCTGCAGCAGCTGACGGAGTGCGTGGTTGAAGCGCTGTAATCACTTCCCATGACTGTCCATAGTTTCTCACTCTTGTTGTTCTATTGTCCAGAGAACACGCGCACGTTAGCGCTGCAGCAGCTGACGGAGTGCGTGGTTGAAGCGCTGTAATCACTTCCCATGACTGTCTATAGTTTCTCACTCTTGTTGTTCTATTGTCCAGAGCACACGCGCACGTTAGCGCTGCAGCAGCTGACGGAGTGCGTGGTTGAAGCGCTGTCGTCGCTAGCGGGTGCTACGGCCGCCGCTCGAGGGGCTACGAAGCTGTTCCACACTTTACAGAACACTACGCATAATAAGCAATTGTTCTATGTGAGTATACTAAATAAATTATAACTAAGGTTATTATATAACTATAATTAAGGTAAATTTTAATTATATCTTATGACTCTTGAGTAAGAAGCGTTGACGCAGTGCACCTAGAATTTTACATCGTTGTAAAATGCTGGGTAGCACTATACTAATTATGGACAGCTTTATCTCTTACTATCAGGAGAGCCTTTTGCCCGTCTTCTTACTTCTATGTTTAAAAAAAATCCAACCTCCAACCAAAGTCCTCCCACCAATTCTCTCATTGCCCTTTCCTATGTCACTTTAGCTTAACTGCTAATATATAATAGCAAGAAAGACTATAATAAAGTTATGTTAAAGGGACTGTAAATAAATAATAGGCACTTGTTTAAAAAATACCCATTATGCCTCATTTTCTTTGCTAATCACATGTGTTTTTTTTAACTTACCAATATTTAAGGAAATATAATTAACACAACAAATTCCTATTGGAAAAAGTGCTTTATTCTATAAAAGTGCATAGAAACCTCTAATTTTACAACAATGTATTTTAGGGTTTCGTACCTCTAAACGAAAAAACGAAACCCTTATAAGATCACTCGTGTTTTTTATTCTGATTTCTTCTCTCCGAACTTCCTCACAGAACTAAAAGAACACCCAATCACACCTACTACCACAAAAGACATTGGTCCCAATAAATAAAATGCTCCAATAATAAATACTAAGACCCCGATTACGACGATGTACAGCCTTGATACGGAATTCTCTGATATCGCATACTCTGGAGATTTGCCCACGTATGACACGGTCTGTAAAAATAAATACAAATAAACAACGTCAAAAATATACCAATAATTGCAATAAATAATATTATGTCGACGGTAAAAATAAATGTGGGCGACACCAGCGTCTTTGTCAGACTGTTTCTTTTACGGTGAAACTTGTTTTGGACACATACAATGTTATCTTAAAAGTTGGCGCAAAATACGTACCGCAACAAAAATCCTCCTGCGTATACTATTTTATAGGAACACGCACACTCACACTACAGGCAGATATATAATGCGGCGACGGTTTATCCATAATGGCTTTAACTCATATAAATTGTACAAAAGTGATATAGAAGGTTTTTTGTTGTACGATGCGTTGCAGTGCTGCCATAGTTTGGTCTAGCGTTTTACACAATGCCTGTTGCTGTTGTGACAAAATACAGCTATTAATGCTTTTGTGCATTAGTTTGACTCGTCTCTCTTGGTCACAAAAGTATGCCAGTTGTTCGAATCACATAGAAGTTGTTTCTTATTTTTTTGCGCGGTAGAGTAGCATGCAAATAACCAAAACGTGCTACTGACTGACTAGAGTATGACAGTAATTCATATGAACCTGTACAAGTAAATGTACTGTAGTAAGTAGTAATCTGACTATGCCATTTCTGCCATACTGTTTTACCTCGTATTTCACAATCCACTCTTATTTTGGACATGGGCATTATAAAAAAGACAACATTTAAAAGTTTGTTTAAAATAACTTACCGCATACGTAATATTTTCCGGATTATTTACGAATAACACTTTTTCGCCGAGTATAGATTCTGTAAATAACACAAGGTCATTATTTTGTGTGATGTCTTATAATTGTGGGGCAATGTACTCGTTATACTATAATAGAATACGGATTACGGAAATGACATGGTAGTGATTTACTCTTGATTTTAATAATTTGATTGTGGTCAAATATATTTATAACTTCACGTCAAGCAACGTTTACACGTGGCTTCTGTAACTATACATCATAATATATTTAATACATTTGAACAATACATTTTATGATTTGGGAACATTAACCCTTTCAGACCTGAATTATTTTTTCATCCTGTGGAATTGGTAAATTCCGTGTGTCTAAAGTATAGTAAGGAGACCATTAAAAAAATAAAAAAATAAAAATTTAGTCATTAACTTTTCGGAAAATCTAGTTTTCTAAATGTGCATAAATGTGGACTCCTGTTCTACTTAGTATTAAGATTTAGGTATGCAATTTTTTTCATTGTATTTTATGTCTACAATTGTGCACGCCAGTTCTGAAAGGGTTAAAACATAGGACTGTGACCAATTTAATATTATTAGTACCTACCTTACCATCGAATCATGCTGGAAAGGAAGCACAATAATTAATTCAAGTTATAAAACCGCAGGCTGAATACTTGTAAAAAAAAATACGTCCCATCTAAGACAAGTTTATACCTGCTCTTTAAACTGATTTGTTCTTTATCCGATGTATAAAAGTTTGTTTTAACCATATTATGACATTTGAGAATCACATCTTTTTTAAAATTACAACATTCTCGACGTGTCGAAAAGCACTAGTTTTAACTTACCACTGCTCTCGACTCCAATTGTGTTCAACTCGTCCAACTCTCCCTTCCTCACAGTAATCGTGCTGTAATCTTCACTATACGTGTACATTTGTGACGCCAATACTTCGGTAAAGTTATCTTTACCTTGCGCTAAAAATCTTCTATGTATTTCGTTTAGGAAAAGGAATGCTCGCGATCTTTGACAAAGCTGAAACAAATGTGAAAATATTAATTATTGCTAATAATCATATGGTTGTCCCACTCCTGCAGTGGGACAACCAAAGTCCTCCCTATTATTTTTCACTTTTTGTTGTCTTGGGCTATTTCTATCTTTCTTCCTGACCTTATTCCACTTGGTGCTCCTCCATTTCACTCTACCATCCGTCATTTTACCCATTTTTCAAAAACTGGTGTATCAAATGAGTATTTTGGCATAAATTAAAAGACTAGGATCTTTCCTAACTTTCCTAACCTACAAGAGTAGGGAGTGAACGAGTAAGTTATTATTAGTCAATCTGTCGGGGTGCGGGTGAGATTGTAGTGAAACAAATTATGTTAAATAGAACTGGATGTATTGGTAAATGTTAATGTTAAATGTTGAATGTTAATGAATGCACCCGAGTGACGCGGCGATCGGTAATGCACTAACGATATAATTGCCGGACTGATGGAAGTGGGTCACACGAGTGCAATCTATGCGAAATGTTCGGTGATGCACCGGACATATTCCGGGGCACCAGAATAGTGATGCTGAAATGGTACAAAAGTGTTAGTTGTATGAAATAAATGAGATGAAATGTTCACAAGATGAATTACAAAATTGTTTTTAAATTTAAGTGTTAGTAAATTAATTCTAGTTTGTATATAAAATGCAAAATAATGTTCCTAAACACTAGTTAGAGTCTCTAAATTGTTCGTTTGGGGGAGAGAGGGGATATGTTTTTGTGTTCGTTAAAGACACTGTTTGGGGAGCACTGGGCTGTCGGTCAGCCTTGTTTGGGAATACGCACTTTTATCGGCACTAGATCGAACAACACTAACACAAAACGTAGTCGACGTTCGGTGTCTGGGGGGGTGGCGATGCCACGAGCCGCTCCCAGCCACGCACCAGCGCGCATCTTCTCGCTTGCTTGTTGTGGTTAACTGTGACATTGACTTGGGATCGAGATGTGAGGTCGTGTGGAGGTAGTCGGTACAGTTTATGTTTACGTCTGTTGTTATTCTGCTGGTTTCAAGGGTAATGTTGACAGTTTCACTACTGGTCGTTTGATAATTCCGTGTTTTGTTCTTACAGACACCACCCTAACTAAACCATCGGTTCCTGGAAACAGTTCTAGGACTCTTCCCAGAGCCCACTTTCCAGCCGGTATGTTATCTTCATGAATCATCACCAAGTCACCTACTTGTATGTTTCTTTGAGGTTTGATCCATTTTTCTCTAGCTGTTAGTTGGCTGAGGTATTCTCCCTTCCACTTCTTCCAAATTTGTTGGAACATGGCGTTCATCATGTGCCACCTCGTTCGTGCATCTTCTCTTGTTTCTATTACTGTTAGCCCTGATCTTCCTGTTAAAAAGTGTGCCGGAGACAGGTAGTCTAAATCTTCGACGTCTTCTGTTAGAGAGCACAATGGCCTTGAATTTAGACAGGCCTCAAGTTGTGCTAACACTGTTGAGAACTCCTCAAATGTTAGTTTCTGTTCACCAACCACTCTACGTAGATGGTATTTCAGGCTCTGCACTGCTCTTTCCCACAGTCCTCCGGCACTAGGCCAAGAGGGAGCATTGAAATGCCACTCAATGTTCATCTGAGCTACATCACTAAGAACGCTATTCTGGATGGCCTGAAGCTGTTCATATTCTTCTTGCAACAATCTGTTAGCCCCGACAAAGTTAGTGCCTTGATCACTATATAAATGCCGAGGTGTTCCCTTTCTGGCGGCCATTCTCTTCAAAGCTGCTAGAAAGGCAGAGCTGGTAAGGTCTGACACCAGTTCTAAATGAACGGCCTTGGTGACCATACAAACAAATACGGCCACGTAACCCTTCGTTGTTCTGACTCCTCTACCTTTGTTGAGTTTTGTTTCGACAAACCCGGTGTAGTCTACTCCTGTATGAAAGAATGGAGCAGCTTGGTTTATACGAGCGGCGGGAAGGTCACCCATCAGCTGATAGTTCTTCCGCGTTTCATATTTTCTGCATGTTACGCAATTTCGCAACAGCTTTTTGGTTGTACTATATCCACTTGTAATCCAATACCGTTGTCGGAGTGTGGATAAGGTGAGCCGAGGTCCGCCGTGGAATGTTAATTGATGTGCTTCGTCAATCAATAATTCTGCTAATCTACTTTTGTTTGGAATAATTTTTGGATGTTTCATTTCTTTGCTGATGTTAGCCTTTCTCAATCTTCCTCCAACTCTCAAAATTCCGTCTCTGTCTACAAACGGATTTAAGTTTAATAGTTTGCTGTTAGTTTTCAACCCGGTACCTTTGTTCAATCTTGCAATTTCGGAAGCAAATTCTGTTTGTTGTACATGTTTAATTATTGTTAATCTTGCATTCCTTAACTCCGGTACTGTTAGGTAATTAGGCACTGGCTGACGCTTTGCTACAGGTGTCACAGCTCGGCGTATCCATGCTACTACTCGTGTTACCTTTGTGAATGAATTATGCGACTGTAGCAACTCGTCTATTATGTTATTGTTATCAGCCTGGACCGTGTTTACATGTTTTATATTTTTAGCGTCTTCGTCTGTTTTGTATGTAATGTTTTGTTTAATCGTCTCATAGTTAGGGAGCCATGAAGGCCCGCGCCACCACAAGTGGTTATTCAATAGTTGTGTGGCTGTTAATCCGCGACTCGCCGGGTCCGCGGCATTCTCTTCTGATTTTACGTATCTCCATGTTTCCGCCGGCATGATCTGTTTAATCGTGTTCACTCTGTTCGCTACAAATGGTTTCCAGCGAGCTGATTCGCCGTGAAGCCATCCCAAAACCACCATCGAGTCACACCATCCGTACACTTCTGTTGGGTTGTTAAGACTCTGTTTGATTTTGTCGATGAGTTTTGCCAATAGCTGAGCTCCGCATAATTCGGTTTGAGGTAATGTTAGCGCCTTTTTGTGAGGAACCAGCTTTGATTTTGCCGCCACAATAACTGTTTTTTGTTGTGTTTTGGATCTCGCATATACAACGCACGCGTAAGCGTTTATCGATGCGTCACAAAATCCGTGAAGTTCGATGACGTCACCCTGTTTACAATATAACCATCTAGGTATGTTACACTTGTTTATGTTATCTATATCTATTAATATGTTTGACCACTCGTTCCGTATGTTATCTGATACTTCGTCGTCCCATTGCAATTCGTCTTTCCACAGTTTTTGAAATAGTAATTTAAGTTTTGTTGATAGGGGTGTTAGCCAGCCGAGTGGGTCGAAGAGCTTTGAGATTTCAGATAGTAGACGACGTTTTGTTAGTTTCGTTGTTAATTTTGAAAAGTTGCATTTGAATGTAAATTGATCTTCTTTTGAGTTCCAGCAGAGGCCTAATGTTTTTGATGTATCTTCTGTTTTAAATGTGAATACAGTATCTTCTGTGCATTCTTGTGTTTTTTCCAGCAGTTCCTTATTGTTCGAAGACCATTTTCTCAAATTAAATCCTCCAGATCTTAGAAGATTTATCAGATCACTTATCATCTGTTTGCCCTGTTCCACAGTGTATGAGCCATGAAGAAGGTCGTCTACATAATACGATCCTTCTAGCACCGCTGCAGCTTCCGGGTACCTAGTCCGCTCGTCCGCTGCCAACCGCTTCAGTGTCATGATAGCTAAAAACGGCGCGGCTTTGGTACCGTATGTTACTGTTGTTAGTTGGTAAGATTGTATGGACTGCTCTGGCGACTCTCGCCATACAATCTTTTGCAGTTGTTGGTCCTCGATGTTGGTGAGGATGGCTCTATACATCTTCTCAATGTCAGCTGTATACGCATAAGGGGACTGCCTCCATTGGATTAACAACGATTGTAAGTTTTTTTGAAGATTGGGGCCTTTGTGCATAATATTATTTAGGCTCCACTTGGATGATGTTGGAGCTGATGCGTTGAACACCACTCTTAGCTTTGTTGACTCGGACGCTTCTCTTACAACGGAGTGATGAGGTAAGTAGCACTCGAGTCTGTTGTTGTTACTCTCTGCAGGTCTCATGTGTTTTAAATCTTTGTACTCCTTCATAAATGCTCTGTATCGTTTTGCTAAAGCTTCTTGTCTCTGAAATCTCCTTTCCATGTTTGTTAATTGTGCGATAGCAATTGCTTTAGATGTTCCTAACCTATGTTTCAATTCTTCTTTCAATGGTATTCTAACTTCATAACGACCGTCTTCTAACCTTCTTGTTGTTTTGGCGTAAAATTCCATACATTCCTGTTCTTCTTTCGTCATATCTGTTGGTTCATATATTTCTTCTACTTCCCAAAATTTATGGATGTCTTCTAAGTTGTTAATCACCAAATTACATTGGTATGTTTTCACGCTACCACACAGCAGCCATCCTAGCTGTGATTGTTGGGCCATGGGCTGCTGAGGACTTTCTCCTTTGAGCAATCCGCTTTGCATGATGATCGCGTAAACGTCAGCACCAAGGAGTAAGTCTACGGGGCGACTGTTGTAAAACTCTGGATCAGCCAGCGTAATATTGTTGATGTGTGACCATGAAGGCCGGGGAAATGTTTTGTTAGGTAGGCTTTTTATTAAGTTGTTCATAATTAAAGTGTCTGTTTCAAAGGTAAAGTCGTTATTAAGTGAACCGATTTCAATGCGTATGATTCCCTTACTATTACTTTCTTTCTGCCCTATACCAAATACCACGCCTTTGCATCTTTGCCGGTTAATACGTAGCAACTGAGCCGCCTTTTCTGTTATTAATGAAATTTGAGATCCTTGATCTATAAGTGCACGCATGTTATGATAGCAGCCGTCTACGTCCTTGACCTTCACTATTGCTGTAGAAAGTAAAATCTGTGAAGTGTCTTCCTGAGAAGCATTAGAATTACCCGCGATGGTTTCATTATGTAGGTCAAGATGTTTCGCTGTTTTTTGTTCGTTTGACCACGGTTTGGGTGAATTTGCTGATTTTGCAAAGGCGTCATGCAGTAGTGTGTTGTGTGGTGCGCTACATTTGCGACATGTTTGTGTAGACGTGCATGTTTGTCCATTATGACTGAATAAGCAATTTGTGCAGAGTTTCAATCTATTAGCAGTTTTCACTTTCTGCTCGGAATTTTGCAATAAATAATTTTTGCAATTGTAAATACCGTGTTGGTTATTGCAAAGAGGGCACATAATGTTAGATACTTGCAGCGATTTCGCAACCGACTTGTTGCCGTAGCTATGCTTGTTATAGTTATAATTATTGTTCTGTTTGTTAAATGAATTGTTGCTATGCTGATGAGAAAAACTTGTTTCAGATGTTGGCTTCGAGGTCCCTGCCTCATGTTTTCGACGAGCTGTTTCGAGAGTTGTAAATGTCATTTCCAGGAATTCCAGAAATTCTTGTAAGACGGGCAAATCCTTCGCATTTTTTAGAGAAGCGATATAGTCGGTGTATGTTTCCGTATCTAACTTCTGACCTAAGATGTGTACGATCATAGGATCCCAGGAAGTGATGTCAACGCCTAGGTTTTTAATGGCATTTAGGCACTCTAGGGTGGTGTCATGTATGCGTTTAATTTGTTGAGCTGACTGTTGTTGCATGTTGGGCAAACCTAGCATGGTGTTCATGTATGATGAGAAAATTATTTTCTTGTTATCATAGCGGTGTGTTAAAATATCCCAACATACCGAATAGTTGTCGCTACTTATCTGCAGATGTTGTATGAGCCTCTCAGCGTCACCTGAGATTTTGCTCTTCAGATGTTGCATTTTTTGAGCGTTCGATAATATTGGGTTGTTGTGAATGACCTCCAAGAATAAATCCTTGAATGACACCCACTGACTGTAGTTACCCGTGAAAGTAGGGATTTCTATTTTCGGTGTAGTCTTTTCTCTATGTGAAACTGACCCCATTTTCTTGTTTAATGCTCGTTTTAATTCATAAAACTGTTTCTCATACCTTTCGTACATGTTAATGTATGTTTTGTTCTCTCCACCGTCCACCTCAATCTCGATGTCCAAGTGAAGATTGTCAATGGTTGACCATCTAGCCTGTAGCGTTTTCAACGAATCCTCGAATTCCCATCGGTCTGTTATCAGCTCTACGTTGATGTTTGCGACTGTCCGCATGAAAATTTTGAAATTGGCATACTGACGTCGCAGCAGCTCGTTCAATTTACTGCTTGATCTCTGTTTTTGGATGTTAGCTCCTGCATCTTCGAATCTCTCCTCATCCGTCTCTCCAGGAGTTGTTCTAGAAGGAGCTGTTGGTATCTCACCTGTTGATGTAGTGCTGCCGGCCTGACTCTGTACGAGCTGAGTGTGCTGCTCGCGTATCAGAGCCTTGACCTGTTCATAAGCCTTCCTAGCTTTCTCAAATGTTTGTTCGGTGAAGTAAGGATGACATTTGCTTACCTCACCACTTATTCTATCATGATTGAATTGATACTCCTGCCATAAAAATTCAAGATTGGCAATACGCTTCTTGAAGTACTCATCAGACGTCTTCCTTTCCGCGCTGTCTTTCTTGATGTTAATGCCGAGCTTAACGATGCTGTTGTATGTAGAGGTTTGAGTTTCGATAAGCTCAGACATTTTGATGTTAAAGATTGTTAGATTGTACTGACAGGAGAGTGTTATGAAATGTTACTTGCGCGTCTGTGTTACTCCCTTACTGCTGCTCCAGACTCCAGCTCCCAAGAAATGTGGCACTGCAATCCTTAGGTACTCCGACACGTGTAAGATGTTGCTAGTTCGTTGACCTCGTTCGACGTAATACCGCACTGTGATATTCGCGACGCGCGAGGACCCTCAAAGGACCAAAAAAAAGATGTCGGGGTGCGGGTGAGATTGTAGTGAAACAAATTATGTTAAATAGAACTGGATGTATTGGTAAATGTTAATGTTAAATGTTGAATGTTAATGAATGCACCCGAGTGACGCGGCGATCGGTAATGCACTAACGATATAATTGCCGGACTGATGGAAGTGGGTCACACGAGTGCAATCTATGCGAAATGTTCGGTGATGCACCGGACACAATCAATACCCCCAGATTAGCGTAGGCCTAACGTAAATTCGAGTTATTTTCTCGACCTTTCGCAACTTGGCTCATTGTGTTGGCTACACAAACCATCGTTCAATCATGTCACAGGTTTGCCAACACTTTTGAGGACTGCAGTTTTAATTTATGGATGTAATCTAGGTCAACGACCAACCAAACCGATTGCATTGTTATTGACAAAATGAGAGTACCTATATCATTGATGGAATCTTAATTTTATGTTTAATATTATAAATATTATGCCGTATAGCAAAAAAAAGTCATTCATCATTATTATTGTAGTCAGTCTTTGTCTTTGTTAATGATGGTGATTGGCTTCTATCAATTTATTTTGTCTGTTTTGTACGGATCACAAACAACCCTATAAACAAATTCTATTAGTTGTGGCTAACGCTATAAATGCACTGAGATGATAGTTGTTATCGTTTTTTTTTTCCACAACATCTTGTCACTCTAGTACATTTAGCAGGCTTGTTGTCATTTGTTTTTCACATGGTCTGTCATCCTAGTAAACTTTTTAGCATTTACTTTTTAGGCTATTTGAATTTTTGTAGGAAGCAAGTCTTTCTCATGATCGCTATGATGCGATGTCGTCGACGATTATAATGATTTGAAATCAAAATTCACATTAAAAACAAATTGTAGTTGTTAAACAACACAAATAACGTAGTAATAAAAAGAGTTCTTACTTTATCGGTAATGCAGAAGTACAGATACCTCTTTTCCAAAATATAATGTATCAAATAAGGTCCATGGTAGTATGTCATTTTGCCATCGTTACTAGGAATCTTTGACATCACTTCATGTGTTATTTCTTTGAAATTTCCATCACAAGATGCGAAGTCTGCTACAATGTTTTGATTTTGGGCCACTGCACTGAATATTATAGGCATTTTGAACAAATATATTAATTAAGATTTCTTGAATTTTCTTCGGAAATACTCTGTTCAGAGTAAAATATAACTTATTATATTAAATTATGTCACTATTTTTAATTAAATTAATATCACAATGTCTTCATTTGTTTTTCATCTTCTATTAAGTTGTTAACAATTATTTTACATTAGAATAAAAAACGCTTGCTATGCTTTACGGATTTAATATTTTATATTAACTTTATCTTCTTCATTTATAAATTAAATTTATTTATTCTGCTGGTACCAATAAACTAGCTTTTTTTTGAGGCCGTCTTTGTTTTTTTTTATTTTAGACACTATTTATTGTTGTAAAATTCTTCAATAAATAAATCAATATTTAATTAACACATGTCAACTGAGCGGAACGTTTATAAAAGTGTATACCCGCAACTGAGATAGACGCCCACGCATCGGCGTGTTTTCACACTCTATCTAACAATCTTACAGATATCGCGCGTCCGTTCTATATTTATTCCTTCTAGTGTGGGAGCTCATGCCGTATTCGATTACTGAAGAATCTTTCCCACTAATAATTTAAGTACCCACCTACGACATGAGGACTAAGAAACGCGCCTTTGATCTACATTAATTAAAAGCATAGAAGCGACCAATATCACCTCTCGAACCTTACGAGACATCGGTTAAATCTTCTGCAAATACCTTATATACATAGGTATACCTACGTGTAAAAGTTAGAATGGGAGGTAGATTTAATGTTTGTTAATTCTTGACATCATGTTTTCTTCACCAATACGGCTGAAAATTTGGTTTGGTTGTCCGTGGAGCGCTTCAATGCAGTAAGGGAAAGATGTCATTTCATTATTTTCTGCGTAATGGGGTGGAATATTTAAATCCAAATTGTCAGAAAGGCAAATACTGCGTTACAGATGCTGCAGGGCAGTTAAATATTGGCCACAAGGTTTTAATTATATACATACGGGTATAAGTAATCAAATATACCATTATAACTCAAATTAATCAGTCTGAGAGATACTAAAACCGCGTGCACCACGCTAAAACTAAAACCGTCGCCGTTTGCGAAGTGATCGATGAAGGAAAGCGACAACTGTCCTAATCACTGACAACTAATCTGTGACACCAAGGACTAGAGAATTCTATAGACATTTTATGTGCGGCAATTAGCGTGGAACTAGTTCCACGCAACTAGATGCGAGCGGCGGTTTCTCTCGCTGAAGTTCAGCATCATGAATCATGTGTTCATGAATCTCATTATACTGATAGATATTATCTAATCAGTCTCACTAATACTTAGTATGAGGATGAAATCCGTGTGTATGTTTTTTATGTTTGATACCGACCCATAATAAGATGGTCGGGTGGATATGGTGGATGTTGAGCGCTTGATGTTATCGTCGCCTATAGACGTCAAAAGCAAGTATCAAGCAGTCTTAAGAAGACCTTAAGAATTCTGGGAATTCAGAATTCCATGGGTCTTTAGAATTTGTACGACTTTGTAGCGTCTGTGGCCCAGTAGTCATATGTCCGGCTTGCGATCCGGAGGCCCTGGGTCCAAATCTCAGTGTGGCAAAAACTTTACGCCAGGAGGCTACCGTGTTCCGGAAGGCACGTAAAACTGTGGGTCCTGGCTGTTCTATATGGTATGTAGGAGGCAGTCATCAGGTCATGTTACAGTTATCTCGGCGACCTGAAACTGCAACATATAGGTTGGCCACACAACCGATAAATTGTGATTTGACTCTGACAGTGTATGTAGGGTAACCTGTTTTGTCGGAGTGTAAACCTCTATTATGAGATAAGTTCTTTTTAGTCCCAATTTTAACCCAATCAGTGTTGTCAACAACACTGATTGACCGTTGACGAAAAAACGAAAAAACATTCATACATCCAAACAAAAATAAAAATTAGAATTGTCTGAGTCATTTACACCTGTTAAATTTAAATCTGATACATTCTTTCTATAGGCACTTGTAATTAGATAAATGTTCATGAATACTTTTTATTGTTAAATAAAGTTTTTTACAGTAATACTCTATGTAACTGGGATTAAAATTAAAAATATAAAGTTGTACTAATAAAAAAATCTTGATCAGTTTAGTCGTTTAGGTGTAAAATAGTATACATACCTACATACAAACTTTTGCACATATAATATAATTAGAACTAAATTTTTATTAAGGTTTTTAATGAAATGTTTTGTTTTTAGGATCTCTTCGAGTTAGTTTTAATGGAAGTGTTCCCAGAGTTGAAAAGGTACCAGTGAAGTATTAGAAACAAAGTTAAGGTGAGACCATGACAATAGAATTTCGAATCTATATACTTACAGGGATTCTTATCCGATGTACCTAATGGTATATATATTTTGATACTCTTTAAGAGGCGTTCCGTTTTTATAATCTGTGTTTTGTGTTACTTCAAATGTCTGTGAAATGCATATCTGATTTTTTGAGTATTTTTTTTGTCTATAACGGGTAGGCTTAGTAAGGTTTTTAGCCAATGATAATGCCAAACCATGTTCTAGTGCAAAATGATATAACTCGACTTATTTATTTATTATTCAGCACAGAGCTAGGACTAACTTAATGCTACAATAGCATTTTCTACCAGTTGCCCCAAGGCTGGAGAAAATGTACTAGAACTATAGGGGGGCTGACAAACAGTAGGAAAAGTGTTGTTGTTAACTTATTACTACAAATCTTAAAAATAAATAGACTACTTATAATAATTATAATATATCTTATACATGAAAATGTAATATATATAAATAAATACATACATAAATAACATTTACTACTACAAATCTTAAAAATAAATAGACTACTTATAATAATTATAATATATAAAAATGTAATATATAAATACATACATAAATAACTTATGTGTATTACTTATCACTTTTTGTTTACCGTAAAACTTAATAGTTTTATATAGTTTGTTCACTGTACAACAGCTACTACATTACTCTATCGTTATACAATGATATAAGACGAGTTATATGATTTTGTACAAAACTTACAGTATGAATATTATAAACTTTTGAGAGCACAGCGGTTTCTCAGTCTAATTTTCTTTAGTATATTATATAGATCTGTTTTCAGTATGTCCATGTGTTCTACTACAATATATGTAGTTCTCTCCTATTTATAATTTTTTCGATTAAGTTTAGTTATACTACCACGCCTTACCACGCCGCACTTGTTTTTAAAGATTTTTTTGTTTCCAAATGATTAATAATAATCAGGAAATCATAAATGCTAAAGAGATTTAAGATTTATGGGGAAATTATGGGCTTAGTTTGACTGAATTTTCGTGTTTTCTGTACATTTCCTCTTAATTAATTTTAACGATACTTATTTTCACCACCGATCTATTTACATATTTGTACGTTATTGTAAATTAAATAGGTAGGTATCTACGTAATCATTTTTTTACATTTTTATCATGGTTGACATTTAATTTATAAAGGTAGGTAGATTCTTCGCCATTGGTTTACTTAAGAGTTTTTTTCTTTAAAATATGTGACTAAGTGACTAGTTTAGCACTAGAAAGTAACCTTATAGAGATTATTTTATAACGCCCACTCGTATTTACATATTTGTTGATCTCACTATTTGGTGTTATGATTGATCTGAAGCGTGTGTGCCAAAGAATGCGGGCATTCCACATGTTATGGGTACAGAAAGTTATTATAATCTATGTAAAACAAGTATGCACACAAATATGTATCATGAGCTTTACAGGAAATCTCAATGCATTCTATCAACTAGCGTGCGATTTGTCTGTCGATTATGTAATATCCTTTATGTTTCTGAGCTTTTCTCGTTGCACCAAATTGGATTATATTGTAAAGAATTTGATATGTGATAGTTGTTATTATCTAAGTTTTACGACGTTTTTAACTGAAATTTATCAGAGCTGACTGCCGACTTTCTGTACCTAAAATCTAATTCTATATTGCTTTGTGGTCATAAATACGTTTTAAGTTTTAGTTATTGTATAATGTGTAAATTTATAGTTTATCACTAGCGTGAACTCTTTCTTTTTCGCAAAGATAGATGTAATAGTGTATTTATTATCAAAAAGGCCGTTTCCATGAGCGAGAATCTTGCGAAATACCGATTTTGATTTCGCTCGTGTGATGGCATAGGCTTTATTCACCGAATCGATGTTGTTGAAACAAGTATTATAAAGTACCTGACACTACGTGCATTCCTATTGTTAAATCTCTGCTTATTTATTTAGAACAATTTAAACTTTTCTTGTTAAATTTTCTTCCTCTTCAATTCCTTTCTAACTTTAGATAGCATTGTGACTTTATTGAAATAGGACCGAATAATATACGGCTAGCCGCATATATTTTTATTATTTGTTTAATAAGATAAATAATATACTTATTATCATTTAGATGAAATGCTATAAATGTGATTAAAGGTGTACAAAGAAAACCCAATACGTATTACTTTTAGTTGTGAACTATTTATTAATTTTAATTTTTTGGGAGCAAGATTTTAGTAGAAATCGCTTTGCTGTGGAGTTACACTATTTTGGTTTAATATGAATCATATAATATTTTAACGACATTCAAATGTAACGTATTATCGTCTAAAAGTTTATCTTTATTTTTTGCGCCGTGTCCGTGGCAAATAAATTAATGTGCGAGTCCATTACATTATGTTAAAAAAAAACTGTCAATGTCAGTCCACGCCAAAGTAGCGCCATCTGGTATAAAAATCCTAAATACTGTAAACTAAAGTGAAATTTTAAATTATACTCGTTGCGTTTTTCGCATTCGGCTGTGGAAGGTGCACTGAGTACTGAGCTGATCATTCGTTGTCTTCTGCACCCTCGCTAAGAATAAGTATTTTCTACTGTTTTTACCAAATGACACTATATTTATAATCTGTGTACTTATATTTATATGACTTTTAAACTAAAATGTGTGGTGAAAACACTTGATTAGTTAAAATATCTATGCAGCTGGAATGTGATAAGTGATAGGTACCACTCTCTCTTTAAATCCCCGCTGTCGTCAATATTCCATTAGTACCTACCGTTAGCAAAATCATTTTTAAATGAAGACTAAATTAATCGTAATTCAATCATATGATATGTAATGTGTTTGTTTTGAAATTGCTTTTTTTTCATATATTTATGTGATATAGACTTGAAACACTTTAAAGTATGTTATTTTGTCGTGACTTGTTTTTCCAACCGTACCACATTTATGACGTCAGCACGCTGGGTGCACAGATATTTTGACCGAGTTGTAAATTGTCTGTTAGGACGCCGGCGTTCGAAAATAACTTTACTAGTTAGTAGCGGTTAAAATATAAGGTATGCTTATGCACAAAATGTGCTCAAAATTCTAGACTACTGAAATTTATTTTATTATATTGGCTAAGTAAAGAATAATTGAGATGAATATAATGAAGTATATAGTTTTTGCAATTCACATTGGCATTGCGTCTATTACATATATGATTTATTTTTGTAACAGGAATTTAATTAGCACTTCAAAAAATAAAATATTATCCTGGATTATTAAATGTTGCCCTTTTTGCGTCATTTGTATGCATATAATGTTCCTGGACATATTTCCTGGACTGCGTATTCGCAGTCAAAATAATATGATCACGTGTTAAAGCCGAACGCAATAATTGGGAATTGCAGGAACTTTACTTGGTACATGGGATAATCAGAATGCGTCCCAACTCTAAATTATTGGTGAAAGAATGAAAGTATTGATGGTTGTCGAAACTGAGTTATGATAAGAATGTTTCGATCATAAATCAGTTTGGGTCAAACGCCATTCTAGTTACAGATTGAGATTATATTAATCGTAAAATGAGATGAATTTGTAATTTATTTGTAATTTTTTATAATTTGCACAATCAGAACCGAAATATTGTTATTAAGTTTATTATTTTATGTATACCTGTATAATCTTTGTAATTTTATGAAAAATCTGTAAAATGTTTGTAATATAATTTTATGATAAAAATGTAGACAGATAAAACCATAGACTAGCGTTAAGCATGCATACATTTTAAGAGCAATTCGCGGTACTCGTCTTCTTGGAAAAGAAATTTTCTACTCGTTTGCCCTCCTGTAAATGCAATAAATGATAAATTTTTAATCGACTTAAAAAGATGAAGATTCTCAATTCCTGACAAACTTTTTTATTTATGTTTACCGATAACTCGAAAACCCTTGAACCGATTCGGATAATTGTTTTTATGTCTCAAAGGGTAATCAGGTAATAATCGGTTTTCAAATTATGACTCGTGTGTCAAGCCCTGGCGTATTGAATGCGAGTTTATAATCGGTTTAATAATTGTTTTAAATTTCACTTGCGTCTGTTTTCTCTGTCTACGTTTTTTATAATAAATGGTTTCCTTATTGATAACAATTTTTTTTTATGTCAATGTAAGTGTTGTTGACTTGCCTAATTGTTGATAACTGGTATATATATGTACACACATAACAGAAGAATAAATATCATGTATTTTATAACGTCTTTTCTTTTGTTATAGGCACCTTAGTCATTATAAGACTTGCTGTTTCATAAATCTATACCTAACCGCTGCCGAAATTTAATCGGCACAGTTTACCACTTTAAAGCCTATTCGTTATGGTTACTGCATTGAGATAGGTATAGAAAATATCTAGTCGCTAGAGATAGTTATTCGCTCTGATTGCAAAGCGCCTTATTATGCAATTCTTTGGAGTTTCTATTACATATGAATAAAACTATTCAAATTGCTAAGTCCTACGGCTAAGAAAAATAAAAAAATTAAATTACTTAAATTTTGCTTAAATTTTTTATATTTTGTTATTGAGCTATATGGTGAATGCTATGTACGCCTTAATTGTTATACATATAAGAACTAAAATCCTAATTTAAATGTATAATATGTGTAATGTGGCTGTACTTAAATAAATAAAAATAAATAGGCTGATGTCTCTCCGAAATAGGTTTTGGAATCTTTAAATCCTATAGACTGATCGCTGATATATATTAGGGGTAGGGGGTGAAACTTTGGAAGTTGGTTCCGGAGCGCTTTCCGAAGGTTGCATGAAGGGGAGCGAAAATTTCGTTATTTTTCGCCTAGGACGTACCGTTTCTGAATTATTTAAAGTTTTTGAAAAACCTTTTATCAATTTGGTCTAAAATTATTATTAATACATTTTTTGACCTTGTCCGCACCTCTACTGCATTAACCTGAATCGTGCCCTTATGGAGTAATTTTACGAGCGCAAATAATATCAGTTAGGGGTTAAATAAAAGTCAAATTAATCGAATAATTTCTATTTATTATTTCAGTACGATAATAATAAATCAGACAACAGTTTTGACACCTCTTCTCAGGGAGGCGACAAAGGTGTGAAAGCTGTTTTATTAAAATTAGTTCTTAACTAATTTAACTTACAATAATTTTATAGATACATATTTTTGTATTAAACTTTTGACATTACTGCTTTAGGCAGTATTGTTATTTATTTTTACACCGATATAAAAACTTACTTAAAATGGTTAGTTTGGTTGTTATTCGTAGTGAGTTTCCATTGTTTCATTTACAGGATAATTTTCAATTTTATACGATAATATTATATAAATGCACGCGTTTCTAAAAGGTTTGTTGACGAATAGCGGTTTGATGACATTTGCATAAAACCTGTATGAAAATGTGTTATGAAAACAAATTTATTCTTGATTCATGAACGAATATAACAAAATAACAGGCAGCAAAATCTTTGACCAAATCTACCTTGTCATCCTTGAAGGACCATATACAATATCAAATCTTTCTCGTAAAGCTCCAAGATATTTGGCACAAGAAGAAATAAAATTACGTTATTATGTACTTCTACGTGTCACTTACGACTTATTAAAATTCAAGATAACCATTATAATAAATTGTGTTAACTTTTTGAGATCAAAATATCTGCTTGTAAAACCTAAAAATAGTAGATATCCATAACGGTTTGATTAATCCGTTAAATGTGCAATACCAGTATAATACCTAATATGAATTGCTTCTTTTAATAATTTTATGTATTTTACGATTTCAAGTAATTCTAGAAAAATATATAGGTACGCCAAATAATAATCTATAATTAAAAACCGGCTCATTTCAATCATACCATATCACAGCATTCGTACATTCTATCCATTCCTTACAGCTATTTAACAAATTAATATAAAATATATAATCATATTTCATACATAAATCATCGTCACTTAAACCTTTGGAAAATGTTAATTAAAAACTACATATTAACTACTTAGTAGTTTGACTCTTTTTAAATGTCTTCGCACAATGCACATTAGTCAATCGTAGCGTAATTTGCTTGTGTCACTATGATATAATTCATAAGTAAAGGAACAGTGACATGATATAAAACAATATGTATTATGTGCTTTTTTAAAATTACAATCAATTCAGTTTTTATATTGAACATACCTCTACTTATAGCAAGATAGAAGAATATACATATTTTATAATATAGAGTATTTTTATGTTCGTGAAAACTAAAATTTGGACTCATCGAATCGAAATCCGATACCATATAAATTAACTGTCCAGTGTAAGTTTATACATTGGTAAACATATTCTTCTCTAATTTGGACAATACTTCTCTACTATTTCAGTTCGACATGTAACAATTATATTATATTTAAAACATTGGGATAATAATATTATTATGTAAAGGAATAAACATTTATAAAATTATTAGATAAATATTAGATTGAAATAATCATTATTATTGGAAAGGAACTTTCGTTCATAAGCGCTTTTTTTAAACTCATGCAAACCTGTAATTTTAACGAATTTGCACACGAGGCGTAGTTTAGTGTATCTTTATAATAAATCACTCCAATTTAGCAAATTCTACATTTACTTCTTTGGCAACATTAACTTGTGACAGGATTTTAGTTACGGTACGTCACAACTAGAATTTCTGATTGTTTATCAATGCAAGCAATTCTAAATACAAATGTGTTGTACAAAAAATACGTACGTATAAAGTTCGCCTCGTGTACGAATGCTCTTACTTTCGATATGATAATATCTTTCATGATAGTACTAATTTGGCAATTGAAAAATGTACAAAATATACATAGGTTAAGTACCAGATTTTTCCAATTATTTCCATCCTAAGTCTACCTTAGTTTAAAAGACCCTGTCGACGCTTTCTGACGCATTTCTTAGATCGCCACGTCAATACCAATATGTTAAATTATAAAGTCACGTCATGAGTCCTGCCCCATTACATGATTCTGAAAAGTTACGCTGGCTTATGATTGCACAAACTCTTGGAAAAACAAGTGAATTTAAAACGCTGTCATTGCTTGACGGTCACGTACCGATTCGAATTTTCGATTCTTTAGAAAGCTGCATTCAATTTATCTCCAAATGTAAGAGATAATTAGAATTTAAATTTCATCGTCATAAACCATATTGTAACTGAATTTTTTAACCAACTTTAAAACTACTAAATTATATTTTTATTGACAAAATTAGGCATTCGCGTAACATTATTTTGTTCGGAAACAGTATTAGGCGTACATACAGCATTATATTACGTACTACTCTAAATAGGTACTAAACAAATAACTTCTGATATGAAGATTACATTTTCCCAGACTCCTATAACTACTGTACTGTCAGGGTAACTATAGCTGCCTTGATTTCTTAGTTCTGGGCTAATAGCCCAGCTACGCTTTTGACACTTTTACACATACTTTGACTGTGCATTGCAGTGTCAAATAAATAAGTGTCAATTGGACACTAACACACATTGGCATGTTCTGGCAGAGGCATTAATACTTGCTTAAATTAGGGACGTTATATTAACTTTTGCAGGTAGCTATAGTGGCCTCGACTGTTTTTAATGTCAGTAATGGGTGAGAATAAAATTAAGTTTATTATCTAAATTTAACAAAAATATAAATCTTCTTTATTATATTATGTGCAATGTGTTTTTGTAACATAAAAGACGTTTGAGTAAATAACTATGTATATATTTATGATATTTTATTGTCACCATAATATTTATTTTGGTGAACATTGTTGCCAACAATGTGATTTGATTCTAGAGGTCTAGAAATCTATTGGGGTAGATAGATATAGTACTTTTAGTGCCTTACCTTACTAACATCCATAGAAACCTACACACGGGGGTGTATGTACTACGAAAATGTGAAATAATAATTTATGTTTACTTACAATACACAATTACGTAGAAGAACAAAAATAATGAAAATATTTTTTTTTAAACTTGTTAAATTTGGCTAAAATGTTTTAATTTTGGCATTTTTATTCATTAATTCTGAGGGGTAAATATTATTACACTTTTCATAGCACACGTTAATATTTATTTTAATAACACCAATTGATTTACGTAAATACTGTAGGTACTAATTATTTTTATATAAACGAGATGAGCACGACGCGACGTTCGCTTTATGTGTGGTATATACGCTAAGTTAAAAGAGCGCTTCCACACTACATCCGATCCAGTCAGATCCGAATTCGTCAAATTACGGTCCGGCGTACGGCGTAGCCGAAGAACATTTTGTATGGTAACTTACTACAGCTAGGTAATGACAGGCTGATGGCCAAAGTAGCTTTAGCTACTACTACTACTTGCTTACTTCTTTAGTAGTGACTATATGAAAACTGTCATGAATGATTCGGACTGGAGGTAGAGTTGTGCGTCGTGATGAACTCGGTTCGGATAATCTGATATAGCGCGGAAGCCTTTGAGATGTAGATAAAGGTGCTGCCACACTCATATATAGGTACCTAATCATCATTATCAGCTTTCAATTGCCCACTGCTGGGCTTAGGCTTCCCTTTGATTATACCATTCTCCCTCTCTCACCCATCTCTTCTCGCCACTCTCTTTATGTCGTCTGTCCATCTAGGTATCGACCCCGATTCATGTTGTTTAATTTTTTTTACAAACATATTTTAACCTTTTAGTTATGGTAAATATTTATGCTAACACATACTTTTTTATATTTTATTATATTAGTAATTTATAACTTCAATTAATTTATAATTAAAGTATAGTAAATAATTATTTAAATTGTAAGAATGATAAGTAAATATATCAATATATTAGTGGTTCAAATTGTTTGCATACATAATTAATATCTTCGTGGCAGCACCCCTTATTTAGATTTTTGAAGTGAAAACTTATTTAGCGGCGCTGAGCAATTTTTTTTGTATGGGTAAAAACTTTCAAACTCGCGTCAGGGTCACGTGATGCTGATCGAAAAAGCGTAAGATCGAGGGGAAGGGAGAGGAACTAGTATCTCCCACTCTTTCTACCGTGCTTGAGTGTGCTGCTCTGTTTAGGCGGCACAGGGGGCTTAGACAAGCGCGCGCCCGCCCGTAGCGACCATTCGCAATCGCTAAAAAAATGTACTGAGATGACAGCTCTCGTCGCTAGTCACGTGACCTAAGCGATTTTCGCTAAATTTGGTAGACAACAACACTGAACGAGAACGAACAATCGCTAAAACAACATATAAATTGTCATATTTGTGTACGATAGCGCAATAAATAAACATTGTATTCTACCTCATAAATGATAGTATTTTTATACTTATAATTAAACACAACGTTAATATTGAAGTTTTCACTTCTGCCGGCACTCCCGGAGTGCTACCTGTTTTTTCTACATTGAATCTGTTATTTAACTTGACTGCCAGCGCTTCGTCGCAGTGCACTCTCATTCAAAAAGTGCTATTGAAATTGTATGCCTGACTTATAAAAAGTTAAAAGTAAAGTGATAAATTAAATAAATACATTATTAGGCCTACGTCTTAAGTTGGACGCATCGTGTGCGAAGGCTTTTAGAGATAATTTAAAGTCGCGTAAGATTATAAAACGTTGTTCAGAATATTGGGTTCCTAATGGTGTTTTTTCTCATTTACTTCGTCTAATGTTTCCAGGCCGCTCTCACAGTTACAATCTAATCTAGGTACAAAGGTTCCTTACAAGGTGTATCAAAAAGGTATTGTAGTACCTAAATGAGGGCGTTTCAGCGCTTTGGAGACAAATCAACTAGCACTGGCTACTTCATATATCTTCATGCAATAGCTACATCGAACAGGCTTTAACACTGACATGATGTGCCTATTAAAGTTCGTCAGGCGTCATAGATAAACAGCGAGTTGCTGAAAAGTTGCCAGTCCCAGTTGCTAAAATAGTTGAAGTCAATTAAAATTAATTTCTAATTTGAGTGATAATTGTGTACTTAAATGATTTTTACGATTTTTTTCTTCTGCAATTCGGTTAGTTTAACGACCCTCGAAAATATTACAATATCTTTTTGTAGCACGTAGTATATAATATAATAAGTTATAAATGGTTACGTACACCAACTTCCCTTGAGCCCAGGGTAAGGTCAGTGCCGTGACAGTTACAAAAATAAAATAATTAATTTACCAATATTATTATCGTTACCACTTTCATTACGATATCACGCTATAAACAAAATATTTTTTAAGAGATCTACATTCACTCGACGAAGACTATGTGGAACTTGTTGCCTTCAATATCAGTCTAGTGTATATGGACCTCTTGATAGATTTTTAAATCATAAATTGATTTATTTTTCTAAGATATTTTTGAGGACCTACAAAAATAAAGTAGTAGTAGCATGATATCGTAGTTGTTTTTAAACAATTTTTATTTTAATTATACCAAGTACGTATAGGAATAAAACAATAGTTTCATTCCTAAAGTACGGGCAAATAATTCTATATACACATAGCTCTATATTCTAACAGATCATATTCACTAGAAGATATATAACAATAATACTTTGTATTAATAAGAATAAATATTCCTATGTATATTAAACGTATTCATTCTGACGGATTAATTTGAAATTAGTTGAAATTTTATATACATTAGAGACATATTTTGAATATGCGTAATGGCGTCAAATTGACCGGTAATTCACATAATAAAAGTCATTTTGTCGAAATTCCTACGTTAAAATCATGTTTATAAAATAAGTATAGGTTGTAACTTTGCCAAGGTTTGATGTTTACAAAAATGTCTATTCATACAAATTTCACTTGTTCTATACAGATTATTTATATAATTATCGTAAGTATTTTAGTACAAAGAGGGATATTATCTACTTTAATAGATACTCGTTTTTATATAATAACATAAATAATTATAATTATTTACTTATTACATGACGATAAAAATATAATTAACAATTTATTTTCTGCTATACTATTTTATAAGACTTATCTATAACTTTTGTGCCTTAGTTTATATAAAAAGCCGTGTGTATTAACAACATGGATTGTGTTAAAATTAAAATATTAACATTAATAGCAAAATATTTTACCAATATAAGGGTTAAATAGAAATATTAATTTCAGGGGCACTGCTACGTAATGTATACTTTAAAAGGCAAAAACGCTACGTGCATTGAATTGGTGTTACCTCCTTATTCACCGGGAGTCGCAGGTTCGGTAAAAAAATATTAGGCATTTGATATTTCACTAATTCAAATATCTAACAATTCTTCACGTTTATTCTACACGTTAGTAATTGTTTCTTCTTTCTTACAGGTTCTTAAAGGGCACCACTCTGTCATATTAAATGTTCTGTTTTGAATGGAACGGCGTGCACTTTATGGGGCACGCACTTATTTGAGCCGTCACATTTAGTTAATCGAATAATAATTATCATTAACAATATATTTCGCACACTTAATGAAACAGTGCTTAACTCAAAAGATTTTTTTTTGCAATCACATGTACGAGTACGAGTGCGATTTGTCATCATTTGAATATTGTCGTCGACAGTGCAATATCAATAAAGATTTTGTCAATATAATAATGTATCAATCAATCAATCAATAAATATTACTATTAATGCCGGCCCAAATAATCGTGCACCCAAAACTGGTCGACAGCTACAAGTGTGTACAGTGTTTTTGTGTGAGTGTTTTGAGTGTAATAAGTGTGTTTAAGTGAAAGAGTGTAGTGTGACAGGCTCGAAGTCGTCGTGAGTGGCGGGACGTGTGCGGTGCGGCGGCGGCGGCGGCGCGGGCGGGAGCAGGCTCGTGCCTTCTGGTATGTATACGTTTGTTACACGCTCCTGCAAAAAAAAAATTGGGGTTTATACTCCAACAGAACAGGTTACCCTACTTACACTGTTAGAGTCAAATCAGAATTTATAGGTTGTGTGGCCAACCTATGTCGCAGTTTCAGGTCGCCAAGATTCCTACAAGGCCTGCAACATGACCTAACGACTGCCTCCTACATATCTTATAGGAAACAGCCGGGACCCACAGTTTTACGTGCCTTCCGAAACACGGTAGCGTCCAGGCGAAAATCTTTGCCATACTGAGATTTGAACCCAGGACCTCCGGCTTACAAGTCGGAGGTATTACCAGTGAGCCACGGACGCTACACAAGAAAAAAAGAAAATAGGGGTGATGATAAGATAAGATTACTCTTTATTGTTGAAACCAAAAGAAACATTACATTATATTTATTAATAGCTAGTAATAAAATACAGTTTTGGTCCACAATAGGCATGATCCTTATCGCTGTGAGCGATCTCTTCCAGGCAACCATGAATGCCGATGCCGATGAATTCATGTCAAAGCGACTCGTCGCTGTAATTTTAACAAAAATTGGGAAATAAACCTTGATGAACCCTACAATTCCGTAACGAAATCAGTTTTAAACACAAGTGAATTAAATTAAAAATTTAAAAAACCCCCAACGCAATACGTAATTCACCATTTTTTTGATGGCGGCCATCTTGGATTTTAATTTTTATATAGTGGGCTGTATTCTACTCGTTAAGCCCTTTCATTTGATACCCATATTGAGGGGGTCGTGGAAGAAAAAAATAATCCGCCATTTTGTAGCGGCGGCCATCTTGGACCGATTTCCACCAAACATGGCTAAGAACACTCTCGACTAACTCTACTTTCAAGCAAAAAAATTAAATCAAAATCCGTTCATCCGTTTGGGAGCTACGATGCCACAGACAGACACATACACACACACACACACACACACACACACACACACACACACACACACACACACACACAGACAGACAGACAGACAGACACGTCAAACTTATAACACCCCGTCGTTTTTGCGTCGGGGGTTAAAAAAAGGGGTTGATATACAATTGAATCCATGTCGAAGCGACTCGTCGCTTACTGTCAAAATTGAACAAAATTTGGAAAAAATTCTTGATAACCTTGATGCCGTTATGAAATCAGTTGTACCAACTTTTTTTTAATTGTGCGTCTTTTAATATTTACATCCAAAGTGGCGTTTTTGTGATCTTTCTTGATTAAGAGAAAGCATTAGATTCTGTGTCTATAGGTACTAATAAGTATACATAAAATGGAAAGACAATTAGGACAGACTACCTAACGTTACGTCCACTTATCAGTTACATAACTAACCTATCACAAAGTGCAAAGATGAGGGAGATGCGTGATTAGACATGAAAAAACTTATTACAGATACGGACTTCCCCAAGGGCCAAAGTACCCGTTCATAGTTAATACAAAATTCACGATTTGTTAGAACTTTACTCTCCTATGTTGAGATATGTATCTAGTGATTTCTTTACCTGATTCTTGTCATATTTGAAAATGTTCTGGAAGCGGTTGTTCCTGCGTTCCAGGGGGTCCCCGGGAGCGCCGACGCCAAGCGAGCCGTTGTAGTTCGGGTTATGGAAAGAGATGTGACCGCTTGATTCTCTGTACTCTTCTTTCCTTTCCACTCTTCGGTTCGATTTTATACGACCCACTGAAGATTGTACAATTTGTTTATTTGTGGTAATATACTAAAATAAGTGGATCTTCAGCTTTTAATTGATATGAGATATAAAAATTCATGCAAAGCCATTAAAAATGAAAGGCCAGTGAGATAGCGGACATTGTTATTCACACGTCGACATTAGAATTGAACAATAAACCATCACGTCTGCAGTGGTTTTAGGATAACGCCGTTTATTGCACTCATCTTATGACTTAATTACACACCACCCATTACAAGTAAAAAATGATTTACAATGTTGCCACATTTTTCATAGTTTGGAACCACCAAATTTTTCATGGTTTGGAACCACCAAATTTTTCATGGTTTGGAACCGTATTGCATTCAAATACCTTTTAATTTGCCAAGCTACTTACTGAAGATCCAAGCAATAACCCCGATAGCGCAGATGACGAGTACCATAATGCCGACGACAGTGAGGATGATGCCGATGTTGGAGTCAGGTGGGACAGTGGGCGGCGGAGCGTGGCTGTGATGTACGTCGTTGTAGTCGTAGTCTGCGGGGTAGTGGGACGGCATCTTCCTGTCTACGCGCTCTTTTGGTTCTGGACGAACAAGTCATTGGTTAGCTTTAGATCTTTTTTGTAAATAGTGTAAAACCGAAATGCTAATGATACCTATTCTTAACACAAATTATTATAAATGCGTCATCAGCATCATAATCATCATTTCAGCCAGGACGTCCACTGCTGAACATAGGCCTTCCCTTTGGATAAAGGAGTGTCTAAGCAATATAGGTCAACATTTATTGTCACTTTCTTTGGTTGACTTAAAAACTGAAAATCTTAGGTCTGTAAATAAAACACAAGATTTGAGTACCTAGAGGTGGATCTTTCGAAGATTTAGGAAAATAACAGAATACGGATAGTATTCTTGTCAATTTGCCAACACTTCCAATATCAATCGATAAAAGCATCTTACTCTAAGAAAGGGAAACATGAGGGAATCTGCACTTTAATCTCAAGTCTACTAATTCTCCACCCTCTAATCCATCTAAAGAGAGCTTTTTTACTTTAATTTCGAATACCTAACTGGATAACTATCCACTATCTTGGGGTTGCCACTTATGTGGATTACAAGTAAAATTTTCATTATAGTCTTTAGGTAAAGTGCCATAGTGTCTTAAAGATTCCTTACCAGTAGAGCAAGGCCTCGAGTCAGGTTCATCAGGACACGCACAG
Organism: Hemithea aestivaria; assembly: GCA_947507615.1. Lineage (NCBI taxonomy): Eukaryota > Metazoa > Arthropoda > Insecta > Lepidoptera > Geometridae > Hemithea > Hemithea aestivaria. The sequence continues at coordinate 10,117,938 of OX382328.1, forward strand.
ATATAATCATGGGCGATAAAGAAGCAAAGATGCGAGCATCCTCCATTGTTTTCTTTGCAGGGGTTCCACCCTTGCTGTCGGTCCCCTGCGACCATCTTGATTTCCATCGGAGTCTCCATGTCTTTTCTGATTATTGTCACGTTCTTGCCGGTTCGTTTGTTTGCTCGCATCACTGACTTTGTACTCCAGTTGGTCCAGTAGATGAATTCGTTATACTGTAAGAAAATAAAATTCAGTCATGGGTATTGTGGACGTTTTCAATCGAGATCAACTGAAGAGGTTCTTAGTTTGTTTTTATTTTTAGTGTTCGTTAAAGAGATTGGGGGTAATAGGTGTGCTTTCTCCCATAAAAAATTAAGAGGTTTTCATCTGCAATGTTTGAGGATGATCATACTTTTTATCCAGTTTTTGGTCTCGATGAAATTTGAATCGATTTTTTAGTATAATGTTCTACAGCTCAATTAAGATATAATTTAAAATCTAAGTAAGTAAAGTGAGCCACGTTACCTGTGTCAATCCAAAAGGACTCTTAGTATCAGGCACCAGCTGGACACGATGCTGTCCATTCAAGTCGGATGTATCGATCCTGTCTTTCAAAGCGTCGGTCCAATACAAACGTCTTTCTTTATAGTCAATGGTAAGTCCATTTGGGAAGCCCAGGTCATGTTTCACGATGACTTCTCGCTGACTACCGTCTAAGTACGCCCTTTCTATTTGTGGAGATTCACCCCAGTCGCTCCAGTAAAGGAACCTATAAAATATAAAATTAGTACCAAAATTTGAAATTTGCTATGATCTTGGCAACCCTCAATTTCAGGGAAAACAAATGTAATATTGGCTAGATAAACTAGTTTTTAATAGACATTTGGACTTCATAATAAGGTACTATATTAACCCATTACCGCCCTCTGTACCTGCACAGGTACAACTACTTAATCGATAAATTATGTATTTTATCTGTGGTAAGTGTTGAAGGTAGTTAGAAATTACAAATCTAAATGACACTAGTTACCACATAATAAATAAAAATAGGCGGTGGCGCGAAAACAAATGTCACTTATTTTGTAATAAAATACGGAGTCCAGACACGACATACAAGGTAAGATTATTTTGTTGTTTTTTATCAAAAATAGTGAAATATTTCAACTTCTTTTTTTATTTTTATGGAGACTATGTATTTGTGTTGGTAATAATAACATAAGAATGAAAGTTTATTACAAAACCTGTAAAGTAGGGGTTGTTTCATTTGTTGTACACAGGCGGGTACAGCGGGCAGATTCGTACTAAAATTTCGTTTTGTTTACAGTATTACTTATAAGTTGAAATGGCCAATCGGAACGTATTTACCAGCTATAAGAGACTGGAGGAAGCCTTGGAATCAATTTTGGCTGATGAAAGCAATGATGAAGAGTACGATATGGTATTAGTGCCACCAGATCCGGCTGTGGTGAGTGATGAGGAAGAAGGTAATGAAGATAATTTGGCGGCTTCAAGTTTCCCTAAGGACGTTCCAGGGACTATTGAGGTAGGTCGGCGTCGTCCTGACTACGATGTTTCGGAAAATGAAAGAAATGTCTCCTGATGACAGTAAAAAATATGAAGAAGAAGCCTAGGGCGGAATATGATTATAGTTTTGATACAAAGAATGAGATAACTATGGTACGTTGGAAGGACAATAATGTCGTTACAATGGGAACTAATTTTGATGACATAGAGCCTCTGGGCAAAGTCAAACGATGGTGTAACATCACAAAGCAAAAGGTTGACGTAAATATACCTAAAGTAATTGTCAACTATAATAAAGGAATGGGTGGAGTTGACCAAATGGATCAGTCTATCAGCCTTTATCGGATTTCAATAAAAGGAAAAAAGTGGTGGTGGGTTATATTTACCTATTTGTTAGATATGGCGATATCAAATGCTTGGCGACTACATGTTTTGCTCAGTAAAACTAAACAAGAGATAACTTACATGGACCAGTTATCTTTCAGACGAATTATTGCACGGACTTATTTACGTCCAACGAAAACTAAGGGCCGTCCGTCATCCTCAGCGGCACTAGGGGGTCGGAACAATAATGGTAATAATCCTGAACGGATGGAAAACCCACTGCGATGTGTTATCTGTCACCAAAGAATTCGCTGGCGTTGCGAAATATGTTTGAAAACGCTATGTGTTGAACGACCTTGTTTCAAACAATTTCACTCCTAAAGCGCCCACTGTACACGGTTGAGTACACCCCTAAAACTTGATATGTACATTTTTTTTTTCAAATTTTTCTTCTTATATAGCATATTTTATCCCTTATGGACTAATAAATAGAAAAACAATAGAAAAATATACTGCAGTTTCATTTTGGGCGTTAATGGGTTAATATACTACTAAATTCGAAGTTCGATATTCACCCTTTAGCTGGAAAGACGGCAATTGCTCTCGGTTCCTCCAATTTTCGAATCAGCGTTTTTCTAGATGAGCCATCCAATCGCGATACTTCCAAAGACTGTAAATATATTATGAAATATCATTTAGCTTCTTTTCTTAGGGAAATAATAAATTAAATTTAGAAATAGTATTAACCTTAAGTTTGTTATCTGACCAGTAAAGGTTGTTAGCGATCCAATCCACACTCAATCCGTTAGGCATTTCTAGGTTGTTACTGATGATCTCCTTGGATTCATTCATGTTTTTCATATTGATGGCCCTGAAACGACATAAAAATCTATATTCTGAGTCCACTAGTTTAATCAAGATTTATAATTTCTTCAGAATTGGAGTGTTTTTATAATTAGCACTTTATCACTTTGACCATTTTCTTTACAATAACACTTTCTAGTCTCGGTCCAAGCTCCAGAAGCAGAGATCCAAGACAAGATAGACCTAATAAAGTGGTAGGTAAACGGTGGATATAAGTAGGTAGTAAAGATGAGGTGTAATGTAAGGTGACTTGTTATTTTAAAGTGCATAATAAATTACCTGATGCAGTCCAGATTAATATCAGTATAGAAGATCAAATTTTGCTCCCAATGGAAATCAATGGCAATAGAATTTTGTATTTCCTGCACTGGGAGAGCTACATCCCACTGTTCTGGAGTATCGAGCGATATGTACGAAATACTTCCTCTTGTAGCAAACGCTAGGAAGGTATCGGGGTGTTTCTTGCATGTTTTGGGGAAAGGGTCGCTTTCGTTCTCAAACTTGACACCCGTGGGACATGCGCAGGAGTAGCCCTGAGATGATCGGAGGCAAAGATGAGAACAGCCCCCGTTATTGTTCCCACAGACGTTTTCTTCCACGTAATCACCCTGAAAAATAAATGTCATTCAAAACCAAGGCACTGTCAATCCAATAGATGGAAATAAATTACAATATGATTACGTAATAAGGTTATTATTATCCTGTGGATGGGGCCGACGATGTTGACTAATATGTAAATTTATGACAATGTAGGTGGGAGAGCGACTTATCATGTTTATGAGATACACCTCCATACTCGTGACATATCGTGACTATGAGGGTAGGTAAGCTTATAGTTACAGAGACTTTTACCATAGTGTCATCAGCGTGTAAAAATATACTCTTACAATAAAACAATTAATAAGACGTCTAAATGAAACTAACTCAACATTTAAGCTGGTAATTTAAAAAAATTGTGCGCAGTGTAGAGGAATCTACGAACCATTTTTTATTCCCCAGCCCAGTTTTATTAAAATTAGTTTAGAGAGACTTAGATTAGGTTCATTTACCTGCACAGCTCGAATATCCATTAGGCCTTCCAAGTCCTTTCTGATAACTAGAGTATCATTCCCAGTGATTTTGTTAGCTCTATTCAGGCTTTGCGTTTTCCAATCAGTCCAATACAGATATTTTCCAACAATAACTATTCCGTATGGATAAGGAACTTCTTTTCGTATAACTTTGCGATCGTCTCCGTTGAAATCTGAACTCTCCATGGTGAGGACTTTAGCGTCGTTCCAGTAGAGGCGTCCATCTGCCTTGTCGATGGCTAGACCGTTAGGCCACCTGATGTCTCGATCAACGATTATACGCCTAAAAGAATTTATTCATGAATACGTGCCATAAGTACCTATCTATCATTATGCTACTTATAGCAGAGCCATAACCTAAATTTAGACGGAAATTTCCGGATGGAGTGGTACCCAGATGAAATTGGAGAGAGATTCGGATAATTTACAGAATCGAGAAGTATATTCCCAGAAAATAGGAAATTGAAGGTAATATCATAATAATTTGAAAATAAATGAGACGTAAACCTATAATGAAGTGTGACAAGGTCATGGTATGAAACGATACGTGGGCAGAGTAATTTACCTGTTCTTGCCATCCATATCAGCTCGCTCAATTTTTGCTGATGTGCCCCAATCTGACCAAAACATGTATCCGAGTTTGTAATGCAGTGCTATAGCTCTTGGAGAATCTGAAAAAAAAAAAAGAGAATTTTATTAGTCTCAAATTTTAAAATAGTAGGTAGTAAGTACATTAGCGTCAATGACAAAACTAAAAAGTAATTTTACCTAATCCAGTCCAAATGAGAACTTTTCTGTTGTTGCCATTCAGTTCAGCTACTTCAATACTGTTGCGTCCTCCATCCGTCCAGTAAATCTGTTAAATTAAATAATATTATATTAGTACGTGTTAAATCTGTTATCTGTTCTACACAATTAAAAAAATGTCCATAATTACCTTTCTTCCAGCAGAATCAATGACAATACCATCGACCGTATGAAGTCCTTTAGCAATAACAACTTCTAACTGCTGTCCTGTATGTGTAGCTCTTTTGATCTTCCTTTCTCCAGTGTCAGTCCAGTAAATTAGACCTGAAATTATTTAAAAGGTTAAGTATATTAATGGGTTAAGAATAAATTCACTGAAAATATTATAAAGATAACTGTGCTACTACTAGTTTTTGGATCTTACATTACTTGATACAGAACCAATATATAGAAAAATGGTGTGATAACATAGTTAATATTAGGTATGAAACATATATGGAGGGGTCGTGAATATCATCTCTTAAAAGTTTCCATATTCCTTATATGAATGTATAATAAAATAAGTTGCCTTTTAACTCACCAGTCTTAACATCGACGTCTACGCCAAGGGCATTTTTCAAAGATGGCAACGGAAGCACCACGTCGATTAGGTATGGCACGTCCAAAGACACGATGCGAATGTCCAAACGATGAGCGAAGATCAGATAATTAACTGGTCCATTGGCACATGTTCTGCCATCCTTCTGTAAAGCAAATCGTTGTATTTCAAAAAATGGAATAAAGTTGGCAGTTTTACCGCCTGAGCAGTGATGTGCAAACATTACTGTGCTCCGGTAGGAGGGCACTGTAGCTAGTGAAATTACTGGGCTAAAGAGTCTTAACATCTTGTGACTCTTGAGTAAGAAGCGTTGGTGCAGTGCTCCTAAAATTTCACATCATTGTGAAATCCTAGGTAACACTGTACTGATTATGGGCAGCCGTTATGTCTTAACATCAGGAGAGCGTCTTGCTCGTCTTCTACTTAATCATATAAAAAAAAAAAGACATCTGAAGTCCATTCTGAGTCTCAGAGGGACATCATTTTGTCTGTTCTACGGCATCATTGGACAAATTATATAGATACATAATATGTATCCATGGCACGGAATGAGAGGTCAAAATGCTTTATAGAAAGTCACGGAATTGTCTAAATTTACCGTTAATTTGACTCCAATAGGACAAGCACATGAATGCCCTCCTGGTCTTAGCAGGCAAAGGTGAGAGCAATCTCCATTGTGTTTGGCACATCTGAAAGAGATCTCATGTTAAATCCAAGTAGATTTTGACCTATTTTATACTGCAGTTCGACTCTGTAAAAGCCGTTTGATTTAGCTGACAAGCACAATTTTGAATTAGTTCATGCTTTACAAATGCAATGTTACTTTAATAGTGTAGCTGCACTTAGAATACCTGTTGTGAAGAACAGTCCTTTCATTATGGAAGACTCTGACATCCATTAGATTGGGTAGGCCAGCGCCGAGAGTTCGTCTCATTTTCCCATTGTATTTACTTGCTGCTTGAATGGACTGCATTTCCCAGTCCGTCCAGAATACTTCATCTTTGTAGATTTCCAAGCCGAATGGATGAGGGAGATAGTCATCTAGGTAAATAAATATGATGAATATTATATAAGAAATATATAAAAACTAAACGTTGGTTTTATTATCAGAGGTTTTATTTCATGCGTGGGTTACCACTTGCAAATACTGCTGGTAAGCTTTGGGCGTGGCTTATTACTACTGGACGAAAACCTTCTTAAAGTGGTTTTTGTAGTCTTACACCAGCACGATGTTCGATATAGCTATTTGTCCCAATTTTTAGGTTAATAAATGGTGGTGGGTAATAGTGGTAGGTAGTGCTCGAGTGGAGACCATGGACTAGCAAGCGCAGCGTAGGACGTCCACCCACAAAGTGGACAGACGACCTTATAAAGGTCGCCGGAAGACGCTGGATGCAGGTCGCTTCCAACCGGTATATATGGAAGTCCAAAGGGGAGGCCTATGTTCAGCAGTGGACGTCTTACGGCTGAGATGATGATGATGAATGGTGGTGGGTTTTTAGGTTAGTCTTATTCTATCATTGACCGTACCTAATATTATCGTCTTTAATAAAATGGAAAGTGTGTATTAACTATTAACCCACTATTGCCTTCATAATACTTATAAAAGTTTATATAAGAATATCTTACTGATCAAAACGCTCCGGCCAGTTCCATCCATGTTAGCATACTCGATAGTCCTGTTTCCACCATCGGTCCAGTAGATCCGTTTATGAACAAAGTCTAGGGCTAGTCCATTAGGCCAGGTCATGTCGTTGTATATCAGACGCTTGCGGTTCCCTCCATCCATGTCCGCTCGTTCGATGCACGCTGACGTGCCCCAATCAGACCAGAACATGTGACCAGCTGAAGGGAATTAATCAAATAAGTACAAGAATAACAAGTGAAATTTAAAAAATACTTTTTAAAAACAAGCTTTAATTATTGTTATCATCTTGCATCATAAAGTACTCGTCAAGACGAATCAAATGAGCCCAAACTCGATGGGGTTGCGTTGTTTTATGACAGAGTTCCTTTGGCCACCTTCCAGCTCCATCATCAGATCAGCTCGATGTCATAAAAATATTGCATTGTCATCCGATTTACACACGCATGCAAATTTTCAGCTCAATTGGAAACCGGGAAGTGGGTCAAATTAAACTTGCAAGATTTGATTACAGACAGACAGACAGACAACAGACAGGTGAAAGTAATATAAAGCTTGTAAAAAGGCAGAAGAGAGGTTGAATCAAGCTATTGATAAACGTTCTGTGGGCCTATAGGCTATCGCGAAACGACGTGTAAATCATTAGAATCCATAGACAATTTTGCGTACATTACGTACTTGTTTCCTTATTAATATGAGTAAAGTAACAAAAGCAGCAGTTTACATTGAAATTGCTATCAATCGTAGTGGGTGAGAATTAGTCAATAGCCCCTCTGGTTTAGAATTTTAACTAAAAGTAATGCCACAGTCTATAAACGAATCCTCCCAAACCCTGTCAAGATAACTCCTCAGCTACTAGCGCTTCAATTGTATTTTAGCGGGGGTGGATTGAATTAATTTCTAGCATTCTTAAATTAAAGCCTAAATGCAAATGGGGTGGTTGCGGCCCAATCGAGCCGCTCGGGGTTGAAGGGTAATATCTAAAGCTATATGAAGATTTGAATAGATTTTCTTTAGTTATCCTAGTCTCTAGTACTTCAGGGGTGTATAGTTCTTATTTTACCTTCTGGATCCAAAACAATGTCTCTCGGCTTGTCAATATTGTCCCAAACAAGCAATGACCTCATTGTACCATCAACGTTAGAAACTTCAATTCTGTTTGTGCCAGCATCAGTCCAATACAGTTTATTGGTGTACCAATCGAAGGCTAAACCGGCAGGCCAAACTGAAATAATTTACATAAAATTTAGAAACTTTGGCAATTTCTGGTTACTTTAAAACAAGTGAAATTTTAAAAACTTTTTAAAAACAAGCTTTTATTATTATTACCATCTAGCACCATAAAGTACTCGTCAAGACGAATCAAATGAGCCCAAACTCGATGCGGTTGCGTCGTTTAAATACGGAGTTCCTATGGCCACCTCCCAACTCCATCATCAGATCAGCTCAATGTCATAAAAATATTGCATTGTCATCCGATTTATACAGGCATGCAAAATTTCAGCTTAATCGGACAACGGGAAGTGGGTCAAATTAAACTTGCAAGATTTGTTTACAGACAGACAGATAACAGAGAAGTAAAAGTAAATAAAAGCTTGTAAAAATGTCTAAAGGATAGATAAAAACTTACGTAAATTTGACTTGGCAACAATAGTTTGTCCAGATCCATTAATGTAAGCGCGATTAATGGTATCTTTGTCCACGTCCGTCCAGAATATTGAGTTGGTGTTCACATCCCAATCTAAAGCAACAGCTGATTTGATACTGTCCACGGGAATCACCTGTGGAGCACCAAAACTTGAAAAGTCTAACAAAGTTCCTGCTCTACTTATAAGATCTTTTTTTTTTTTTTTTTTTTTTCATTACGTGGCAAATGCCTTTATTGAGAAAAACAAACTAACAATACTACAGCTACTACAGCAGTAAAGAACACTTTTATTAACCACAGATCGGCCACAAGTCGATCTACAGAAAATCCAAGTGCTCCAAACCACTGTCAGATGGCAGAGTGCCCAGAATGCTGGCAGCATTGCCACGTTGAATGGCAATACTTATACGTTGGGCCAAATATACCCCAGCATTTTTATTTAAATTTTAAATATAAATATTTCAGGACATTTCACACAGCGCCACCTAACCCCATATTAAACAACTTAATGCTTGTATTATGGTGGTTATGGTAACGGATATAATACTTATATACTTTTCTTTTGTAAATACATACTTATAATAGAGACCTGTGGATCACACAAACATTTGTCCCATGCGGGAATCGAACCCGCAACCTTCTGCATTGCAGGCGGGTACTAGCCCACCGCGCCACAGAGTCTTGAAACTGAAGTGCAACTTCTAAAGTTAACAAAGCACCTATTTAACGATACTTACCATATCAAGGGAATCGCTTTGTTTTTTGGGATGCAGCTGTTTTAATCTCAGGTCTCTCTTACGGGCGTAAAGAAGAAGTTTCTCTGGAGACAGTTCACAAGTTTTCCTGCACAAAAATGTACACAGTAGAAATCATCGCAACTTTACTCTTAAAGATTCTCAACGACCAATATCGACGACAGTGGTTTTACATGTACGGCATGTATGACGTTGGATTTTGTAACAGTATTTTAGCCAACTCAATGTCAGAACAGGCCATAGTGTTCTACAAATGATTGCGCATTAAGTGTCTGTTTGTTTTTGTCAATGCTTGTATGTACTTTGTGTTGTGTTACAATAGGGCGGTGTGGTCGAATCATCGATAAAGCCCTTCTAAATAAATAAAAAAAAAAAAGATTCTCAAAAGAAATTTGTTTACAGTTTACCTGTCGAAATTGAGATTGAAGCCCACAGGACATTTGCAACTGTAGTCACGGCTATTTGGCAAACAGAAATGTGAGCAACCACCGTTGTTATTACCACACCGATTCTTGTAAGTACGAATTTGTCTCATTGGGTGGTAGCTGGAAAAGATGAAATAGAATGTACCAAAGCTTAATTAGTATTATAATATATCGATTGACGCTCTCTCACTTGCACTATTTGACAAATTTTGAAATTTAAATTCATAGAATTAATTTATTGAAAATTCTTTAAGACCACCCCTCCATTATTTTATTGCACACATTTTAAAAGTATTTCCAGTTTGATATATTTAAAAATATTATGAAAAGAATTTTTGAAAGAAAAAAAATTTCTAAAATTTTTTTCATGCCATTTTCATATATATCAAACTGGAACACTTTAAAATGTGTGCAATAATATTATGGAGGGCTGTTCTTAAGGAATTTTCAATAAATTAACTGGTTATACTTTTAAAAATTGTATAAAAATATGAGGTAAATTTTCAATTTAACACATTTCCAAAAAAAGGATTTATCAGTTGTTATTTGAATAAGTTATATCGTGCGAGCGAGGCAGAGTAACTCAGCGACTATTAACCCCTTAATTAGTATCAATGAGCTCAAGCAAATTCTTGGTATTTGGTGTTACCTGTGTATGTCCATAGGAACATTACGGCCAGCATGGACTGTTTGTATTCCCATTCCGGTATTCTTGTTCACAGTAGATATACTCTTCGTGTGCCAGTCAGTCCAGTATATAGCATCTTCAAACAACGTCAAGGCAAATGGGTGCGGCAGACCCTTATTCGTTATCTGTAATTGGAACGAAGTTCCTTATCGCGCGTTGTGAAAGGGGGCTAGACGGAAAAAATTCTTACGAAAAGTTGTCACGACACTTTTTGCTATATTAAGCTATTGTAAGCTGTGCGGCGTGCGTATGTTTCTCTGTCTGTCTCTCTCTCTCTCTCTCTCTCTCTCTCTCTCTCTCTCTTATAGAAAGCAAGCCAGATATAATCGAACTTCATTCCATCCGGGTGTCCCTTGACACCTCTCAAGTTTTTTGAAGTGAAAACTTCTTTAGCGGCGCTGAGCACTTTTTTGTATGGGTAAAAACTTTAAAACTCGCGTCAGGGTCACGTGATGCTGATCGAAAAAGCGTAAGATCGAGGGGAAGGGAGAGGAACTAGTATCTCCCACTCTTTCTACCGTGCCTGAGTGTGCTGCTCTGTTGATGGTGTAAAAGTCGTCGAAATTATGGATGGAAGTTGATTTTTCTGAGAGATAAAATTTAATGTAATATATAAATAACGATATAATATTATAAATAACAACATATAAATTGTCATATTTGTGTACGATAGCGCAATAAATAAACATTGTATTCTACCTCATAAATGATAGTACTTTTATACTTATAATTAAACACAACGTTAATATTGAAGTTTTCACTTCTGCCGGCACTCCCGGAGTGCTACCTTTTTTTTAATTATATTACTCACCACCTACCCATATAAATAGCATTATTTCTCTCCCTGCAAGGTTATTTAGAAGAGATCGCTTTTAGCGATAAGACCAATTGTTACACTTATGTCGTGATTTTGTCTTATAGTTTTATGTTTGTAGTGTTTCAATAAAGAGTTTTCTATTCTATTCTATTCTTTTCTATATTGTCAGTACCTATTTGTATGTATATTATTTTGTAAACAAACGACTAAAACTCACGGAAATAATGGTCGAAACTAGGCTCGACCCTGGGTTTCGGACAATTACGATGTCCTTCATCAGGAGCTCACGCCTCTCAGTCGCGACGCTGGCTACTGGCCCGCGCCCGCGCTACGGCACGCAACGCGCGCTGCGAGAGGGGCGGGGGAGGCAGGTCCTCGCCGCTTGAGTCGTCACTACTTGCTCCCGTCGAACACACGGCGCTAGGCCGCAGGCATACCGAACTTATAATGTCGCTTTCACGATCCCATGTTAAGGCGCGGCGATTAGTTCTGTTTAGAACCGGCATCCAAGCTGACGGTATGGCCCACCCGCGATCCCGGTTAAAATTAGGATTGCGATTTATTTCGAAGGCCTCCTTAAATTTTCGCGGCACGTAAAACTTATCCTTCGCCAGCACGGAGACCTTATCGAAACGGAGAAAATGTCGTGAGTCCGAGATGTGGGCATGTTCCGCCACCGCTGATTTAATTGTCTCCAGATTCTTCACAGCCCTAATATGCTCAGATATCCTCGTGGAGATGTTTCTCTGGGTTTCGCCTATATAGCATTTACCGCACTCGCACGGGATTCTGTACACGCCCGGTCCACAAAGAGGCTCCTTGTCCTTTGGAGAACGTAACAACTGCCGCAGTTTTCCAGGTGGTCTGAACCTCGCCCGGATCCCGTATTTGCGGTCCAAAAGGCGACCAATTTTGTCAGTCACCCCACCGACAAATGGCAAATATACCGGTGACCGTCCCGGCATGTCCGGACGTTTTGACCTGCGTGGGTTCGCCCAGCGGCAGCACCGATTCCAGCTATAGCCATTGTTCTCCAGTACTGTTCTTACATGATTGAGCTCTTCCTGGACAAACTCCGGGTCACACAGTTTAAGAGCTCGATCGATTAGGGACCGTGAAACCGACGCTTTTTGCGACACATGGTGGTGGGAGTCTGCTCGTAGATATCGATCCGTGTGGGTCGGCTTCCGATAAACAGAATGTGATAGTTTACCATCCGGCCTTCGCATCACGCGCACATCTAAGAAAGGAATGCTGCCATCTTTCTCTTCTTCGACTGTAAACTGAATCTTACCATGCACAGCATTCAAATATGACGTGAAATCAGCCAAAGCGCCCCTAGATATAATAGCAAACACGTCGTCCACATACCGCCACCAATGCCGCGGTTTCACTGGTGCATCTGCGAGTGCCTGGTTTCCTGGTTTTTGTGCCTGGTGACCATTATTTCCGTGAGTTTTAGTCGTTTGTTTACAAAATAATATGGATAACTCTCACGTTAGTTTTCAAAAACGCATATTTGTATGTAGTTAATAAGTCATGTAGAAACTTCTAGGAACGTGAAAGACTCACCTTTTTTCGTCCTTGACCATCAAACATAGCTCGTTCAATAACATGATGTTTAGCATCGGCCCAATAAATTCGGGATTCTGTGTAGTCAATGGTCAACCCATTAGGCCAGAAGATTTGGTCTACTATAATACTCTTTCGTTTTGTACCGTCCATGTCTGCACGCTCTATCTTTGGGTTTGGTCCTGAAAAAACGATATTAAATAGCATCACCGGGGGTAGACTTCCTTTGCAGGAGGTCGTCTTGGTGGGTACCCCAACAGTGCCAGTTATTCTACCACCTGAGCAGTGATGTGCAAACATTACTGTGCTCCGGTAGGAGGGCACTGTAGCTAGTGTAATTACTGGGCTAAAGAGTCTTAACATCTTATGACTCTTGAGTAAGAAGCGTTGGTGCAGTGCTCCTAGAATTTCACATAATTGTGAAATCCTAGGTTACACTGTACGGGTTATGGGCAGCCGTTATCTTTTAACATCAGGAGAGCGTCTTGCTCGTCTTCTACTTCATCACATAAAAAAAAAAATCACAACTATTATTACTTAAAGAAACTCTTTACTACCTTATTATAGGTACTGCAAATTAAATTATTTACTACACTCTTTTTTAACCCCGGATGCAATTACGCATCGAAATGCATTACGCATCGTCACCCTGCGCCGGTGGGCGCATGACGGTATGTGGGACTCCTCGCCGAAGAAGAGTGTGGCGGGGGTTCCCTCTAAAAAAACCTGGGGGTGTTCCTTACTTACCCCAATCAGTCCAAAACACCAAAGCATCGCCAGGATGAACGACAATAGCCCTTGGCTTGTCAAGATCGTTAGCAGCCAGAACTGCTCTTTGGCTTCCATCCAGGGTTGCCACCTCTACGCGTCTAGTTCCCGAATCCGTCCAGAAAAGCAAATCGTGGATCCAATCCACAGCGACTCCACCAGGAGTTTCCAGACCCCACCTTATGACATCTATAAAAAATATTTAATAAATTTAAATATATCCTATTTAATAACAAGTGAATTAAATTAAAAATTTAAAAAAAACCCCAGCGCAATATGTAAATCACCATAAAACCCACACCCCTCCACAAAACCGCCCCCACAAAATTGTGGGGGCGGTCATCTTGGATTTTAAATTTTTTATAATGCGTTGTATTCGACTAGTTAAGCGCTTTCATTTGATACCATATTGACGGGGTCGTGGAACAAAAAAGTTATCCGCCATTTTGTAGCGGCGGCCATCTTGGGCCGATTTCCACCAAACATGGCTAAAAACACTCTCGACTAACTCTACTTTCAAACAAAAAAAACTAAATCAAAATCCGTTAACCGTTCGGGAGCTACGATGCCACAGATAGACACACACACAGGCAGACAGACACGTCAAACTTATAACACCCCGTCGTTTTTGGGTCGGGGGTTATAAATACTAATTATTTGATTTGCCTTTTTGGCCCAAGAGAGATAATACATGAGCATGTATTATTATTATAATATTGTCCCACTGCTGGGCAAAGGCCTCTCATGTATTATTTTTATTTTTTATTCCTGTTCCTTTGGTGATATGATGAAATCCATGTTTATTATGTAATTTAATGAAATCTAATATTGATTGAATTAGTGATTAGTATAATTATAAATTTTGCACGCCTCAAAGAGGCAAAATGTTTAGGCCCTAACTAATTATTTAAGATCTTATGTACCAACATTCTTGCAAATAAAGGATTTTTATTTATTTATTTATTATTTGTAATAGATAATTATCATACCTGTAATGTTGTTGTCAATTATTTGTGCAACTCTGATGACTCTCAAATTGTTCTCAGACCAAAAGACAAGCTTCTTCTCGTAGTGGTAGTCCAAAGCGACTGCGTTGTGTAGACCTTTCACCACTGACATATAATTATCTCCTGTAAGCCACACCTGTAATCCAAAATGATTTTGTAGCATTCTGATATTGATGCAGCTCGAATAGGGATATTGACAAGGTCAATTTTTTTAAAATACAATTAGTTCGTATTTTTAATAATTAAAAAAAAATCGACATGTATTTCTTTCTTGCAAATAAAACAAAAAATGGCTGAGATATATAGGTAACGCTTATAAGATTCTGTGTTGGGATGCGTGACGTCACACCACTAAACAAAAATGTACTAGATTGAGCGGTGTGACGTCACGATCAAGCAACTTTAGTGCGTTGTATCTCTCACGTTTTTTATCAGATTTACAAATAAAAAAATACGTGTTCAATATTTTTCAATATATTCTACATTATGGACAAAATTTTTAGTCAATAACCCAATAGGGATGTTGACACATGTTACAAATTCATATAAAATTATGTTTTTCACATAAAAGACAGTATTTAAAAACCTAAAATCACATTTTTAGGATTTATTTACAAGCCAAAATTGAATAAAATCAATTTTAATTTCAATATTTTTTACTTATTACTACGCGAATGCGAAATTTGGACCAACTTAGGGCACAGTAAAAGTTGCATCCAAATCACTTCAGTGGTTTTAAAGTTATGAATAATTAAAATGTGTTGAAATCAGGAACATTGCTTAGGAAACGTAAGTCCAGGCAGTGTTGTGACGTCACGCGCTGACAGATGACAGTTCGGAACGTTTTATCAAGAATTTAAAAAAAACATTTTTTTTACGTTTTTTTATATTGAAATTAATATTTTTGCATAAAAATATGATATTCGTTTATGAAATGGGCCTATCTATCATATAAAAGCAATTCCAAAAATTAGTCAACATCCCTATTGTTAATATTATTAAGATTGATGATTGATATATACCTGTCTGATCCCAATACGGTTAGAAAACAGCAAAGATGGTGATTCACCAATAGGCTTGCAGGATCTGTGATCAGGTCTCAAGATATAACCAGTCATGCAGCCACATTGGAAACTTCCAACAGTGTTAGAGCAAGTTTGAGAACATACTGGGTCTTGTTCGTACATGCATTCATCAATGTCCCGGCAACTGTAAATCCAGAATTTACTTTAGACTTTTCTACAACACCAAATTATAACAAGTAAAATTTAAAAAAAACCATAAAGTACTCGTCAAGACAAATCAAATGACCCCAAACTCGATGGGGTTACGTCGATTAATTACGGAGTTCCTATAGCCACCTTCCCGCTCCATCATCAGACCAGCTCCATGTCATAATAATATTGCATTGTCATCCGATTTATGCACGCATGCAAAATTTCAGCTCAATCGGACACCGGGAAGTGGGTCAAATTTAACTTTCAAGATTTGATTACGGACAGACAGACAGACAGACAACAGACAAATGAAAGTAAATAAAGCTTGTAATATTATCCAGTTATGTGAATAAAGTTCCTTATGTGTAGCGTCCGTGGCCCAGTGGTCATACGTCCGACTTGTAAGCCGTAGGTCCTGGGTTCAAATCTCAGTGTGGCAAAGATTTTCGCCTGGACGCTACCGTGTTTCGGAAGGCACATAAAACTGTGGGTCCCGGCTGTTTCCTATAAGATATGTAGGAGGCAGTCGTTAGGTCATGTTGCAGGCCTTGTAGGAATCTCGGCGACCTGAAACTGCAACATATAGGTTAGCCACACAACATTGTGATTTGACTCTGACAGTGTAATTAGGGAAACCTGTTCTGTTGGAGTATAAACCCCAATATTTTTTTTTATTAAAGCTTGTGGAGTCGTATCCCAGAATCGATATGTTTTGCAATAATTACCTGTGTTTATCATTAGCCAGAAGAAAACCCAAAGGACAAGCGCATGCGTCCTGTCCTTCAAAAGTAGTAATGCATTGTTTTTCACATTTGTCCTCTGGAGTGCATATTCTGTGTTTGGGACAGTTCTCTTCATCGTCTCCCTTAGGACAGTCCTTCATTCCATCGCACACATGTTTTCTGCTAACACAGTTCCTGAACGCGTTGATAATCGGAGTTCTGCACATGTACTGATCTTCTTCGCAGAGTAACTCGCAATTTTGTTCGTCTTCACCGTTCGTGCAGTCACGAACTCCATCACAGAGCCAAGTTTTCTGTGGAGGAATATAATATTAGAAAAGTCTTCTACATATTTTTTCACTTTCACCAGGGGTAGACTTCCTTTGCAGGTCGTCTAGGTGGGTACCCCAACAGTGCCAGTTATTCTACCGCCTGAGCAGTGATGTGCAAACATTACTGTGCTCGTAGGAGGGCACTGTAGCTAGTGAAATTACTGGGCTAAAATCTTAACATCTTATGACTCTTGAGTAAGAAGCGTTGGTGCAGTGCTCCTAGAATTACACATAATTGTGAAATCCTGGATAATACTGTACTGATTATGGGCAGCCGTTATCTCTTAACATCAGGAGAGCGTCTTGCTCGTCTTCTACTTCATCACATAAAAAAAAAATTATAATGTGTTTGAGGATAAAAAAAATGCTTACCAGAATACAACGATGATCAGCACACATGTATTCATCAGCAGTGCAGTTTTGAATTTTGTTGGGTTCGCAGTTCAACTCGTCTCCACCGTCAGCGCAGTCTCTTTCAGTATCGCATCGCCAACGCTCAGGGATGCACTTGCCATCGTTGCATCTATTGTAATAAGTAAAAAAAAAAGCATAAAAAAAACGAGGACGAGATGTTTTTATTCCTAAATCGAAAACAACCGAATCTATGAAATCTATGTTGATGAAACTTGTACTGTGCCCCGAGAATCCGATCAAAAGTTTCGGAGAAAATTGAGTACTAACCAACAAATGTCTAGATACTTGTGTGAAATTCAATATACCTATAGGTATACCGAAAGGTGTGATTGGTGTCTCACAGTTCCTGTTATACTACAAAATGTAAACTGTGCGCAGTGCGGACCCTTTTAGTTACAAATAAATTACTACTTCAAAAGCATTGGGCCTTTCCTGGTAATCCCGTAACCCACGTCCGTAATAGTACAATATACATACATCATATTGAAATAACGACCACATTTTGAAATCGATTAAATATTTATAGCGATATTAAACCCATTTGTACTAGATATAGCCTTATATATCTTATGGCCTATGTAGCCATACGACTCGATAAGAAGAAGAAGAAGCCAGGCTATGTAGGGTTTAAATGTGGGTCCAATAGGGATGTTGACACATGTTACAAATTCATATAAAGTTATGTTTTTCACATAAAAGACAGTATTTTATAACCTACAATCACATTTTAAGGATCTATTTACAAGCCAAAATGGAATAAAATCAATTTTAATTTCACTAATTTTTACTTATTATTACGCGAATGCGAACGCCAATCAGGGCGCGTGACGTCACACCACTGGCCTGTACTTACGCTTCCTAAGCAATGTTCCTGATTTCGACACATTTTAATTATTCATAACTTAAAAACTACTGAACCGATTTTGATGCAACTTATACTGTGCTCTAAGTTGGTCTAAATTTGAGCAAAAAAAAGTCAATAACCAAAATGGATCTTATATTTTCAGAGAGACATTTTAGTTATTGACTTTATTTTTGGCTTAAATATTGAGCAACTAAGGGCACAGTATAAGTTACATCAAAATCGGTCAGTGGTTTTTAAGTTATGAATAATTAAAATGTGTCGAAATCAGGAACATTGCTTAGGAAGCGTAAGTCCGGCCAGTGGTGTGATGTCAGGCGCTGTCAGATGACATTTCGGAACGTTTCAGCCAGAATTCAAAAAATCATTTTTATCTACGTATTTTTATATTGACATATCATATAATTTCGCATAAAAATATGATATTCGTGTATGATTAGGTTTATCTATCATATAAAAGTAATTCCAAAAATTAGTCAACATCCCTATTACTAACTTGAATTCTCCAGCGCTGCAGCTCCCAGGGATCATAGGGCAGGTATCCTCGTCACTCCAATCTCCACAGTCGTTGTCACCATCACATTGGAACTCTTTATTGACGCAATTCTTGTTGTCACACTGCAACTCGGTCTCACTGCATCGCAGCAGATCCATGGCTATTAAAATACCAAAGTTTATATAAATACTATTAAACACCAAATTTATCCACCAAGTAAATATGGAAAATTTATTAAAAATAGCCTACGCTTTAACCTATTTGAGATAGGTTTTCAGTTTTCAATTACAAACGTATTTTAAAGGCAAACCCCACGTTGGGCGCCATTATTATTTATTTATCTTTATCAAATACGAACATTTTAAACACGAAGTACAATTCATGTTATTTTTATTAATCGGGACTTATCGCGTAGATATTTTAATTTAAGTTTTATAAAACATATTATAAACTTGATTAATTAAAATTAACACAAGTTCAAATCGCGAAAGTTTAAAGTGTTATACGAAGTAAAATTTGTACAATCGTAAAGGTACAGAAAACACAACACAGGAATAGAAAACATTTTATTGTGACACCACAGTTATAGGTATACAAAAACTTTGTACTAAAACAATAGGTATAATATTATGATGATTTTTTATTTCTATTTTGTTTTCTTTCTGGTTTTTTATTCTTGTTTATTTTGTGCCTGTGTATCTTTGCTCAATAAAAAAAACTTTGTTTCTTTTCTTTCTTTCTTTACTCATGGCATAATCAAAATACTCACGACATTCAGATTCATCCGAATTATCCGAGCAGTCTGGTTCCTTATCGCAGCGCCAATGCTTGGAGATGCACTCGCCCACAGCACACGTAAACTGATTGTCTCGACATCTGTTAAAAATGATCAAGTTATCCAACGCCCCACAAAAGCTTCCGACCCAGAAAATGATATAATTATTCAGTGAATTCTGAATTAATTTAATAAACAAGTAAAATTAAAAAAACTTTTTAAAAACAAACTTTTATTAATTATTACCATATACAGCATATTGCACCAAAGTACTGTCAAGACGAATCTAATAAGCCCAAACGCGATGGGGTCGCGTCGTTAATTTACGGAGTTCCTATGGCCACCTTCCAGCTCCATCATCAGATCAGCTCCAATATGCATGCCAAATTTCTGCTCAATCAGAAATCGGGAAGTGGATCAAATTAAACTTCCAAGATTTGATTACAGACAGACAGATAACAGACTAGTGAAAGTAAATTAAAAGCTTGTAATAATTGACAGGTGTTATTTGTTATCGCTTAGCACAATTCTCGCTCATCTGCTTGTATAAAATCATGTCTTAAATGTGTAAAAACCTCGTTTTTATCAATCTCTAAATTCTCAATCAATAGACTTTCAAAACAGTTTTCATTCATGCCTGATTACATCTCCGTCATTGATCAAATACGAATGTAAATGAAATCTGAAGTGGTCCTTCGAGCCGGCCTTCCTACGTGCTCCCTATAACAACATTAACTGTCTAAGCCTACACATCAATGTGATAATGTTTATTCCATCGATGACTTCCACAATTAGTCGCCCACGGGCCACGAAGCCGGATATATCGGGCGTTATTCGCGGGAGGATCGCGTGGGTGCGTAACCATGACAACCTCCGACCCTTGCTCGCTCCAACCTCCCATCCCCCTTACCCCTGAAAGTATTGATCCAGCTTAAAGTACAAGCGCACTAGACTTGCGAGCTTTTTTTAAACTAAGGTTAATTATAATTTCTGACATTGATTTACTTGGAAACATATCTTTTTTTTATACTAAGAAGGAAGAAGACTAGCAAGACGCTCTCCTGATGGTAAGAAATAATACTGTCTATAATCAATACCTACAGTGCCACCCAGGATTTCACAATGATGAAAAAATTTAGACGCACTGCACCAACGCTTCTTACTCAAGAGTAAAAAAATGTTAAGACTCTTTAGCTCAGTTATTTCAGTAACTGATCAGTAATTTATCGAGTAATTTGATTAACTGATTTTAATTGGTATGACAGTTGTTGCATATTTGTTGGAGTCGGAATTCCTGATTCGTTAATAATAATAATAAAGGTTTGAAGAGCCTCTTCATTCTCGTTCTCTCATCTTTTTTTCGCTTTACGCCTGGATCCAGATAAACCCTTTATTGTAACCTTGATTTAAAGGACCCTAAGTGCACCGCATTTTTTTTCATTATCAGTGCACCGAAGTTTTGATCAATGTCAGTTTTTCACAACCATCAAAAAGCCAATTATGCATGGACGTTAAAAACAATCTTATAATTTTCTTTAATAGTTACAAAAATCTGGTCCTATGTAGAACATTGATTACCTACATCTTTTAAGGCGAAAAATACTCATTGGCTAAAAATTAAGTATTATTTACATACGTATAATAAGTAGCTTTGACATAAAACCCTGGAATAGCCCAAAAGAACTTTAAAACGTGAAATAATGCTGTGCATTAATCACATCAGTATAAAATAAAACTCATTTTAATTTTAATCATAGTGCAAAATCTCTTAAAACTTAGTCGAACTAAAACTGGGGCGTACAACCTATAAAAGTTTTACTCAGCACGTTTTCAGTGAATTATTTTACACATTCGCGTAATAAAACTATGCCCTGCAGTCACCATACAATAAAATGAATGCATCTCAATTTAGAAATTAACAATGCGACCTAAATACCTTGTCGAGTTATTGTTTTTAGGAAGCTATTATTGTATTGTCGGTCATATGAGTGTACCTATTATTACACTGGAGCCCTTTCATTAATTTGAGTGACCTTTATAATAAAACGACAGATGCAAGCGTTGTATTGAATTCGAAATAGATTATTAGAAAGTGAGTTTCGTTCTCTTCGTGTTTATTGTAATGGATCAAATCATAAACTGGTAATTTGATTCAAAATATATTTCAGCTGTTGAAGGTTGTATTATTAATTTACAACAAAATACTTATATTATGTGGTCTGTTATTGAAAATATATTTTAGCTGTTGAAAACTGTATTATTAATTTACCAACAAAATAGTTATTATTATTTGTTCTGTCATAGAAAATATATTTTAGCTGTTGAAGGCTGTATTATTTATTTATAACGAAATAGCTGTAGGTACCAACAGGTGAGACTGTGGACAAACGCAGTCCTAGTCCTAATCTATGTAAAAAAATCTGTCATCGAGCATATAATATAACTTACTTATATCATCGTACATCATCATCATCTCAGCCATAAGACGTCCACTGCTGAACATAGGCCTCCCCTTTGGACCTCTATACATACTGGTTGGAAGCGACCTGCATCCAGCGTCTTCCGGCGACCTTTATAAGGTCGTCTGTCCACCTTGTGGGTGGACGTCCTACGCTGCGTTTGCTAGTCCGTGGTCTCCACTCAAGCACTTTTCGACCCAATCGGCTATCCGCTCTACTTGCTATGTGGCCAGCCCATTGCCACTTCAGCTTGCTAATCAGCTGGGCTATGTCGGTGACTTTAGTTCGTCTACGGATCTCCTCATTCCTGATTCGATCACGTAAAGAAACCCCAAGCATAGCCCTCTCCATAGCGACTTTGAGCTTCGTGATGAGGCCTATAGTGAAGGACCACGTTTCAGTGCCGTAAGTCATCACTGGTAACACACATTGGTTGAAGACTTTCGTCTTGAGGCACTGATGTATATCGGCCGAAAAGACAGTGCGTAGTTTCCCGAACGCTGCCTAACCGAGTTGGATTTGGCGGTTGACCTCTTTCTCGAAGTTGGTCCTACCTAATTGGACTACTTATCCTAGGTAGATGTATGAGTCAACAACTTCGAGTACCGAGCCTCCAAGTATGCGCGCTTTGTCAAGTTCTCATTGAATAAATCCTTAAGACTTGTTATCTTGTTTAAAAAATTTACATTGCGATGTGGAAAGTGCGTTGCAAGTAGAGTTGTTGGCTCTTAATTAGTTATGACATGATGACAATTGTTAATTGATATACAAAATTATGTTTTAAAATTGAGTGAAATTATGAAAAATAAAAAAAAACAGTGAGCAAAGCCCGTAATATTTACTTACCGTGATTATAAGCAGTCGTGATATTTTAATTTGATATGAAAGTAGGAATATGTTATTAGAATGTGTACCTATAGCCTCTCAACAGCTGGCAAAACCACACGGCATAGCGAGTGTACCTATAAGTATTTCTGGTACAGACATGGAATACCAAATGCGTTGTTATTTATAGAACTTTCCATACATCAAAGCAGACGCCCTACAGAAATCCTTCGAGATGTATTAAATAAAACATAAATAAATACCTCTCACTTGTATGAAAAACACATTGAGAAGTAGGCAGATATAATTGATTCATCCTCGTTTCGTAAACAACACTGATTCTTACACACGACTTATAAAAATAGATCTATTAATAATTTTGCGAGGGTAGATATTGCCTAATATAATTAATCAATATCTATGAAAGAAAAACGTCACTGATAGACTGGATCAGTCTTCTCACATCTCTAACACGGACCGAGTCGAAATTTGGAACAGAGATAGGTTTCATGACATACACCTCCATTGAGAAAAGATTGGGGTTTATACTCCAACAGAACAGGTTTCCCTACTTACACTGTCAGAGTCAAATCACAATTTATAGGTTGTGTGGCTAACCTATATGTTGCAGTTTCAGATCGCCGAGATTACTACAGGGCCTGCACCTGCAACATGACCTAACGACTGCCTCCTACATATCTTATAGGAAACAACCGGGACCCACAGTTTTACGTGCCTTCCGAAACACGGTAGCGTCCAGGCGAAAATCTTTGCCACACTGAGATTTGAACCCAGAACCTCCGGCTTACAAGCCGGACGTATGGCCACTGGGCCACGGACGCTACAAGATATCTTGACCACTCGTGTAAAGCCGCTAGCGTAAGCTAGTATTGTATATTTATAGTACTATTTAGTCTGTACAAAATAGAATAGTCATTGTATAACGGTGCACAATATCTGTAATATTTACAAAATAAATGATGGAGAGGAATGGCCAAGATAAGCTTTCTAACGTACCATACGTTTGGTTACATGTGGATTGAACACATTTCGTGTGGTCCACTGTTATATTCTCTGCCTTTATTTTAGCGTCAACGCGACGGATACAAGACTTCTATATGAACGCTGATCTGAACATAGTATGTAATCTGTGATCGCTAAATCATCATCACGAACATATCAAGACAGAATTTGATTCTATAAGTTGTTTGTCTTGTCTCGGTGAACAACGTGAATAATAAGGAAAACTACTCAAATAGAAAATTGGTGCTAGCTTGCCCTCAATTCATAGGCATTTTACACATTTTTGCAGTTTTCTATCAATGTTTCATCAGTGTGAATTGTGAATATAATTGGGTAGTAATTTATTCAGTGGGGTAGGTTCAGAGTTCATGTCATGGGGTTAGTAGGTTATGATGGGGTCGTAATTCGTAATCCAGTGACTCCCCCCGTTTGTACAATTAAGGAGAAAAGTGTTTCATGATTCTCAGTTTGTCTATATATCGACTTTATGTTTATGGACATATTTCTCTACATCGCTTTTGTAACTTAGGTACCTAACAAAAATATGAGTTTGAGTTTATTTTACAAGCTTTAATTTACCTGTCCGTTATCTGTCTATCTGTTATCAAATCTTGCAAATTTAATTTGATCCACTTTTCGGTTTCCGATTGAGCTGTAATTTTGTACGTATGTACTCGTATAAATCGGATGACAATGCAATATTATTATGACATCGAGCTGATCTGATGATGGAGCTGGAAGGTGGCCATAAGGTGGCCATAAGAACTCTGTAATTAAACCATGCAACCCCATCGAGTTTGGACTCATTTGATTCATCTTGATGAGTAAGTTGGTGCTAGATGGTAATAATAATTAAAGCATTTTCAAAAAGTTTTTTTAAATTTCATTTGTGAAAGTATACAGTTATACTCACTTGCTCTTCGTGCAGTTGGTTTCATCAGAGTTGTCTCGGCAATCGTTGTCTCCATCGCAGACCCACTCCTTGTGAATGCAGAGTCCGTTGGAGCATTGGAACTGGTCGACGGTGCAGTTCTGTACGCCACCTGTGAAGATAATTCCTTTAGTAACGAAGAACAATATGAAGAGTTTTGAAAGACTGTTTAGTACTTAACTTTGAGATGATTTGATTTGATCTCATTCACTACGTTATGATTCACAGCTTGTCTCAGCGCACTGAGTGCAGATTTTTCCTATGACCCTAATAATGCCATATATAGATAGCTTCATCCATTGCTGTAGTAGTTATACATACATAACCTTTCTTGTCCTAAACTTGTCTAGAGATAAATGGGTATATAGTATTGAGTATCTTACTATTGCTGTCATCAGAGAACTCTCACATACCCCACCTTGTCCTCTACTTGTCTAGAAATACATGTGCATAGAGCTTACCACAATGAGTCTCATCAGAGAAGTCGTCGCAGTCGTTGTCTCCATCACACATCCATTCGATAGCAATGCAGAAGCTGGTGCTGTGGCACATGATGCGGTTCTACTATTCAACACATATACTCACATAGCCTACCTGGTCCTTAACTCATCTAGACATACATGTACTTATGGCATACTCGTAGAGTATCTTACCACAATGAGTCTCATTAGAGAAATCACAGCAGTCGTTATCTCCATCACACATTCATTCAACAGCAATGCAGACGCTGGTTCTTCTGTACGTCACATATACTCACATAGCCCACCTTGTCCTTTACTCATCCAGACATAAATGTACTTATGGTATAGAGCATAGATAGTATCTTACCACAATGAGTCTCATCGGAGAAGTCTCCGCAGTCGTTGTCTCCATCACACATCCATTCAACAGCAATGCAGACGCTGGTTCTTCTGTACGTCACATATACTCACATAGCCCACCTTGTCCTTTACTCATCCAGACATAAATGTACTTATGGTATAGAGCATAGATAGTATCTTACCACAATGAGTCTCATCGGAGAAGTCTCCGCAGTCGTTGTCTCCATCACACATCCATTCAACAGCAATGCAGACGCTGGTGCTGTGGCACATGGTGCGGTTCTTCTGTTCGTCGCATGTTCGAGCACAACCAGCTTCGTCTTCAGCTTCCGCGCAGTCCGCTACACCATCGCATCGCTTCTCTAACGCTACGCAGGTGCAGGAGATCTGGAACAATTTGTGAGGTTAAGATGTTATCCTCTCTTCACCATCATCCTCGTCATCGTGGTTACCCTAGATCACCTTATTGTACTGATCTCTATAATTTATCGTTGAAGAAAAAGTTTCTATGTGTGGATCCATGACCATTTACGAGTGATTGGGACTAAATTACATTTCAACGTTATCTTACGTTGCGTTGTGATAGTTTCAATGCAATATTTTGTGTTAGGACCTCTGATCAAAGGCATAATATCGTGTTTAGGGTATAAGTAAACCCGTTGCAAAATGTGACTTTCTAAGAGAAGATCTTCGTTCTGAAACTAACCTGACATGAGAACTGGTGCTGGAGACAAGGTTGATTGCATCCACCTTCATCCACGTCTTCGTCTTCGCCTTCGACCATTTCAGGTTGCTTATTGAATACTGGATGATCTGCAAAATAAGTAATACTTCAGAAATGTACCAAAAACGTGAATAGTGAACACCCGCGACTGATGTTCAGAAAGGAGGATTACTACCAAATGAGCCTATGAGACCTTTTATCGATTACTCCTCACTCCTCATCATTTCCATGGTTTGTTTTAGTTTCATTCTAGGCTGATGAAGAAGGATCAAGAAGAATGAGTCTCCGGGAAGAACTTTGCGTAAGTCTGAGTATTGTGACCTCTTCACGTCTAAACAGTTAAACCGATTAACTTAGATTTGGATACTTTTTAGCTAGTATCCCATCCATCTACCCACGGTCCTGCCTACCTTCTCGGCTAACGGACTTAGTCCGGGGGCCCGCAGCAATACTTGCCGCCCGAGTACTTTTAGCTAGTAATACTTACGGTGCCAGGAGTCGACGCGGGTGTGCACGCTATGAGGCCAGTACCCCAGCGGTGGTCCGAGGCCGAAGCCAGGCACCGCCGGCGGGGGCTGATAGGGAGGCACTCGGCCCACCGGCGACCGCAGGTCCGGCGAGTCCGCGGTGCCGTTTGTGGGACGCACGGCGGTAAACGGTGGTACATCGCCGGCGTTCACTGCCGGACAAATACCTTCATAAGTTCGATGTTTATAATGAGTTTCGTTATAGAAAATGATTCATCAACGTGAATCTATTGTTAGTTATTCGTCTTTGGGTTTGTAATTGCTATATTTTAGATTTTTTATATATTTTAGATGAAACCCAGTTATAAGCGCGAAACAGTGGTGGTTTTACTAAAGCCGTCAAGTCTGGCATAGAAATGTGTTACCTGATGATAATGGATAAGTTTGATTTTGAAGAAAATAAATATATATTAGACAATAATTAGTAAAAATGAGAAGAATAAAAGTCCGGGAATTAACATTATTTACCCTGTCCCTTAATATTACTAGTCGTGGATCGCTGTACGTATCCCCTTTTTTATAAATAATATGATATACGAGTACGTTCATTGTTTACAACCGCAAGAATTTAAAACAGTATAATCAAATGAAGGAAAAACATCCTATTCATAACATTGACTCACGTGCAACAAAGTTGATTGCACTGATAGAATAACAGCTGAGAGCTATTGAATAAAGTGTTCCTATTACGTCCATTAATAAATTGGTGTCATACATGTAATGTTCCACAAACCACTTAAGGTATATTGGTATAGGTATTAATCCACCTTGACCTTGGCACTGCGCTGGGGAGTTTCCATAATGATTTGCCAATCTATTTTTATCAGATGCGATGAGAAAAATATGAATAATGCATTTGGGTGTGTATATTATGTGATAATCTCCGAATATTTTTTAACTTTTTATTTCAGGACATTTATTTGTCACTGAATGGTAACCGGATAACGCTTATCATACCACTGATTGCAAATATTATAGAAATATCGTTTTATCGCCGTGTTGTAGTGTGATTTCAAATATTTTGAATCTCAACATATTAATGAAAAATAAGACAAGTTTTTGAACATCTCTTGAAGATGGTATGTCAATGGACCATCCACCTAGTTAGACTAAGAATACAGCGCCTTATAAGCTGCCTACCCACGTCCGTCTTAACACGAGTCACAGCTTGTCTAGTTTGATGAGATCGTCATCTGTAGAAGGAATTACTCACCACATGATAAAAAGATGACAAAAAAGCCCGTGTTTAACATCTGAGCGCACATGTTGGACGCTGCTACAGCCAGCTGGTCGGATTAAGTTGCCAGCGCATAGGGCGCTCGTGTGCTGCCTTCCCGCGTCCGCCCTAACATGGCTCACGGCTTGACTAACTCGATGCCCTCGTCGTCTGTGGAAGAAATTTAACTAAGTTACTTGAAATACCAAAAGCAAAACGCTATTTGTTGTATAATTTCAAGGGCAGTGCAAAGTAGATAAACCAAAAAGATATAAAAATAATAATTGAAAGAATTTTCCAATGATACTTGAGTTGGACTGTTGTCATGATTAATCCTGCCGACTGCGCCAAGCAAAACGAAAGTAACAAATTTTAGATTAAAATGAAATGACTATTTGATAGTTAGCTAAAATTATGAGCCTGCTAAAATATTAATATCTATAAGCTAGGTACTATGGGCATTTCTAATGAATGATAAGTTTTAACAATATACATAAAACAAGGAGCAGACCTAGTCATCGACGTTATAAGCTGTATAATTCTTAAAAATCTTACCAAATTAGAGATAATCCGGTATAAAAAAGTTAATCTTATTTTAAAAATAAACTGCGTTACTATAGCCCTTGAATGTGCCGAGGTACCTATCGTGTACCAAAGCGAAAGGCGGACATATTGGCGGAGGCTTCGCGCATGCGTACCGTTCAGCCGATAAGCAATGTTAGTAGCTACTTGTTGATCAACTTTTCATTCAGCACGCATCAGACCGCGCAATACGCAATAGACACCACCTATAGTCTTTGCGAAATGAGAAGAATCGTGCTATATCTATATAAACTAACACAGAGATCTAAGACAATAGCTATAGGGCTAGCTAAACGTGGGTGTCGTAATGTCTAGACTACAGGTGTCATCTCATACATTGTATCCCCATCATGTATGACAATGGGATATAATAGAGGTAAAATAATCCTTTATTACATACCATTAGTAGATGACAGGTATTATATCTAGTCTTAACATCTCCCACATGAGTCACCTTGGGCTCGAAATATTCTATACCTGTTCATTTCTATTAATAACATTTTGTCTTCCACTAACTTTAGCCCACTCATTTTTCTGTACATTTTTTTGTATATTGTACTCTATTGGATTCTAGAGGAAGTTTTAGACTTTGAGCTTTTCAAGAATCAGTTTGCGTAACGGAATGCCTAGCATTGTACAGTACACTGATTGTGGCCAAAGTTAGAACTAATTCTGCTCTTAACCGCTGTCAAAACGCCCAAGGACACTAGCGCCCTCACAAATGTTTCATTAGATCTTCCAAGAAATATTAATAATAGACTTTACCGAGATATTTAATTATTATCTAACTAGATAACGTTACATAATTCATATAATATACTTATTGTATTACTAGTTGCAGTATCGATAGGATTGCTATTTGCCGATTTCTATGATTGATTTAGATCTTATGAACAACCAGAAGACCCGCGTGCACTTCGTTCCGCTTTATAGAAAATATCAGTGTTTCTCTACTATATTATACCTAGTCAGGTCATAAGTATTGTCACTCAGTAAAAACTTTTCTTTTAGAATGCTGGCCACAAAAAAGTTTATTGAATTCGAATTTCGAATTGTTCATGAAAATAAAAATGTATACTTTTTAGAATTTTACTCATTTTTAAATATGGAGTGGACGCTTAAAGAAGACTTTGTTGCAGTTATTGCGTTGCATCGTTGCGGTTACGCGCCAATTCAAATTTTTGACATATAGTCCGGTCAATTTAGACCAAAAAATGAGAGTGAAGTTACATAAAGTCCCAACAAGCTGAATTTTTGTAAAGTTGTTCAAAACATAATTATAAACAATGTCTAGAAGTTCCCCATCATTCCCCTGTAAGGAAAAAAATTAATTCAAGGTCAAAGGTAAAAAAATGAGTTTTTCGCGATTTTCAGCAAAACGGTAAGTTTTATCATAAAAACATATTAGACAAAATTGTAGATCATAAAATTGTCTACAAAAAATTAGGCTCAAACTATGTCTAAACCAAATTGTAGCTTAATGGGGTCATTAGTTACTGATTTCGTATTCAAACATTGACCTCCTTTATCCCGCCTTAGAGGTTGATTTTTGGAATAAAAAGTATCCCATATCATTTTCTAGGACTTGGTCTACCTTTGTACCAAATTTCAGCTCAATAGGGCCAGCGGTTCTAAATTTACCATACAAACTTTGACCCCCCCTTACCCCCTCTTTAAAGTTAAATTGTGTCATAAAAACTATTCAATGTTCCTCAACACAATCCCAACAATCGTTTTACAAAATTTCAGCTCAATCGGGTAAACGGTTACGGATTTGCATACAAACGTTTTTCGGGAATAATTACTTTTCCTGAGGGAATTTCAAAAAATCGCTTCTTATTGCACGATGAAATCTTTCAAGAAATACGCTGTCCAAATTTCAGCTCAATCCGTCCGGCCGTTTGGGCTGTGCGTTGATAGCACGAAAGTGTACGAACGATTTTATATAAGAGATTACAACTTTTTGAATCGTTATATCTCAAAAACGGTGGCTCGTAGAAAAAAAAGTATTAAATATTT
Source organism: Hemithea aestivaria (assembly GCA_947507615.1). Classification (NCBI taxonomy): domain Eukaryota; kingdom Metazoa; phylum Arthropoda; class Insecta; order Lepidoptera; family Geometridae; genus Hemithea; species Hemithea aestivaria. The sequence continues at coordinate 10,148,317 of OX382328.1, forward strand.
TTTTGTAGACAATTTTATGATCTACAATTTTGTTTAAGATATTTTTATGATAAAACTTACCGTTTTGCTGAAAATCGCGAAAAACTCATTGTTTTGACCTTTGATCTTGAATTAAATTTTTTCCTTACAGGGGAATGATGGGGAACTTCTAGACATTGTTTATAATTATGTTTTGAACAACTTCACAGAAATTCAGCTTGTTGGGACTTTATGTAACTTCGAATGTCTAAATTGACTGGACTAATACTGAAAAATTTGAATATAACCAAAAGATTCGTTTATCGTACCATCAAACGATACAATGAAGACTCTAGTGTAGATGACAGGTCAAGAAGTGGTCGCCCTCGGTCTGTTAGGACTCCAGCAGTGATAAAAGCTGTGAAGGCGCGAATTCAAAGAAATCCCAAACGTAAGCAGAAACTGTTGGCCCTTCAGATGGGGTTAAGCAGAACCACGGTGAAAAGGGTGTTAAATGAAGACTTAGGGCTTCGGGCATATCGAAGAAAAACAGGACATCGTTTAAATGCTCGTCTAATGGACCTGAGACTGAAGAGATGCCGCGCTTTGTTGAAGCGGTACGCGAGAAAAAAATATCGAGAAATTCTTTTTTCGGATGAAAAAATTTTTACCGTAGAAGAGAGCTACAACAAACAAAATGATAAGGTGTACGCACACAGTAGTGAAGAAGCGAGCAACCGTATTCCGCGTGTCCAACGAGGTCATTTTCCATCCTCGCTCATGGTATGGTTGGGAGTTTCTTATTGGGGCTTAACAGAGGTACATTTTTGTGAGAAAGGTGTAAAAACGAATGCAGTTGTGTATCAAAATACAGTCCTGACGAACCTTGTGGAACCTGTTTCTCATACCATGTTCAATAACAGGCACTGGGTATTCCAACAAGATTCGGCGCCAGCTCATAGAGCGAAGAGCACACAAGACTGGCTGGCGGCGCGTGAAATCGACTTCATCCGGCACGAAGACTGGCCCTCCTCCAGTCCAGATTTGAGTCCGTTAGATTACAAGATATGGCAACACTTGGAGGAAAAGGCGTGCTCAAAGCCTCATCCCAATTTGGAGTCACTCAAGACATCCTTGATTAAGGCAGCAGCCGATATTGACATGGACCTCGTTCGTGCTGCGATAGACGACTGGCCGCGCAGATTGAAGGCCTGTATTCAAAATCACGGAGGTCATTTTGAATAAACTTTATTGTCATAAGAATCTATGTTTTGTTAAGTTCATTTTGGTATATAAATGGTTACATAATAAATAAACTTGTTCCAATAATTTTATATTAAACATGTGACAGAATTTATGACCTGACTAGGTACATGTATATTATATAGGTACATATAAACCTTCCTCTTGAAACACTCTATCTATTAATTAAAACTTCATCAAAATACTTTGCGTAGTTTTAAAGATATGAGCATACATAGGGACAGACCAACGCGAGAAGCAACTTTATTACAAGCTTTTATTTACTTTTACCTGTCTGTTGTCTGTCTGTCTGTAATCAAATCTTGAAAGTTTATTTGACCTACTTCCCATACATGTATAAAAATCGGATGACAATGCAATAATGTTATGACATCGAGCTGATCTGATGATGGAGCGGGAAGGTGGCCACAGGAACTCTGTAATTAAACGACGCAACCCCATTAAGTTTGGGCTTGTTTGATTCGTCTTGACGAGTACATACATAGATGCTGAATGGTACACAGTAAATTAAGTCAATAAAACATTTTAATAAACGCTAAGTGAATAGTTAGCTGGTATAATATTATGCGCTTAACCTTGTGTGGATATAAAAGTTTCCACGTAATCAGATTTTAAAGAATTAGCCCAATTTCTTTACGTTCATGAAATCATTATCTATTTTGGTAAAGCGTCTTTAGGCCATTGAATTGAAAATATTGATAAAATGAGGCTGTGATTGAAAGCAATCACTCATGTAGGTAACGAAGTTTGTTATGAATTAGGCACATTTAGCAAAGTTATGTTTCAGGAGTACCTATTTTTAACGTTGATTCAATCAATGATATTACGCTAAGGTATATTACCTACTTAATATTTATTATAAGCAAAATGGAATTAAGGTTTACTCGTTCGTTTAAGTATATTCTAGAAATTCATTTCTCTACTTACCCGTTCTACATGGAAGCTCTATCCAACTTGAAGAAAACCAAGGATATTTCAAATGTAAGAATGCACACAACACGTTGAGAGATTCAGTGTCCGTTAGATGTTTTATTGTGACAATATTTAGCAAATACGTATGAAAATTGAGCGATCAATACAGGGATTGCGCGGAGAGCAGCGCCCACGCCCCCTCCCGCACCTCTGTCTCACCCCCCCTCACCCTCGAGACTCGAAACTGAACACCTTCGCCCGCCCACGGGACTGTCCGTCAAACTAGACGACGTCAAATGCTTTAGTTCTCGATAATGGCTTTTATGAAACTACCCACACATTAGTTTTTCACCTCACTTAACAGCTACAGAAATATGATTTTGAATCTTGCAAAAACATCATGAAACATATTAAAAAGCACTTACTTTAATAACGGTACATCTCAAAGTTTGAAAATCAATTTCAGAATCACTATTTTAACCGCACTTCAAAAAAGTTATCATTTGTCACTTCACACACTTGTGGTCCTTTTACAGTGATTGTACGTACAGCCGCGACTCTGTCGGGATAGGTACTAGGGATCTGGAACCTACGCCCTGCCCCCCGCGCCTCGGCAGACCCGCGCAGTCTGGGCCCCGATGAATGAATGGAGCTACAGGACTAGTTTGTAGGAAAAATGAAGGATCGCGCCAAAAGCGCTGTGCGCTGATATGCTATTTTCCGGCGTGAAATTTTGTCTTTCTTTGGCTTGAATATAAGAATAGATACGCCATTGTGCAAACCTTGTTACAGCTATAAGATCTCACCATCATCATTTTAACTGTGAATAACATTCTGACATACCTATAAATTGATATTCTATTCTAAAAATCCTGTAATATTTTAAATATGCGAAAGTACCTACGGATGTCGTGTGTGTCTACAGATGTAAATACACCGATTTAAAACGTTATATTCCAAATCTTGTGGTATAATACTCCAAATACACAATTTCAAACAGTTTAAAACTCTCCTACAAATATAAAAAAAAATATTTTATTCTTCGTTATTTTGAGCAATTATTGAGTTAAAACCTACTACGTTAACATTACAGCAATGCCATGTCGCCAAAGTAAAAAAATCCTATACCCCTGCAATAAGTAGGTAAGTAAACCTACCTATAGTAAAAATATTATACAACATTAATAAAAAAGAAGCAAAACTAATATAATAAATCACCCTCAAAACAACAATAGCAAAATATTAGTTAATAGAATTTTAATAAAAGTTTATAGAATATCAATAGAGAGTAAGTACCTATTTCCTACAATATTGTCGAGATACCTACAACTGATTACGATATCGTAACGAGGCAAGAGTGTGAGTTTAGTTAAAACCGAATTAAAATTATTAGGTATACCTAAAGTAGGTATATTTATTATGTGGTTATCAAAAAAGTTTTTAATTCTATTCAACCTATAGTTTTTTATTACGAACACAGAGCTTTCACCGTATCAATGTAGTTTTTATAACTAATTCCTATCTCTCCACTTGGTCGGACGGACCAAACTAACTGAACTTACGGTACCTACTTGTAACGCCTATATTTAATGTCAGTAAGTAGGTACTCAATCTCGATGCGACGTTGCCAGCTTTCAACTCTACATACACGGTAAAGAGTATCTCTTTACCGTGGTGCGGCGCCGGCACTGCTCTTTATGTATGTGTGTGAGTGTACGTAGTTATAGGTAGATTGCGAGTGTGTGAAAATGCGACGTTGCCGTTTGGTGTTGCGCCCGCACTGCTCTTTATGTATGTGTGTGAGTGTACGTAGTATAGGTAGATTGCGAATGTGTGCATTTGGTTAGATTGGTTAAGTTACAAACCGAATTAAATTATAACAAGCTTTTATTTGACAGAAAACAGACAGGTGAATGGTCTGTTGTCTGTCTATCTGTATTCAAATCCTAAACGTTTGTTTGCGCGCGTGTAGCTTAGGTGAGAATGTGTGAATTAGGTGAAAATGTGAAGAAAGTGTTCATCCCGTTGTGGATGTAATGACAAAAAACAAAAGTGCTTAGAAGGGATACATCATGTCGGTAACAAATGTTACAACCAGTATAATTATTCAGAACATACAGATTACGTTGAGGACATTAATTAGATAAAAATATGTTTTATTTTTAATAATTTTATCAGTAAGTTTAGTACAACACATACACCTACCTATTATTATGCTGATCACATCAGAAAAAAACTTGTAAATACAACTTATGAATACGTACCAGCTTACTTAAATTTTATTTTATATTTTCATTACTATCGCACATGCTTTTTATTCAAAATTCTATGATCATTCTATAGAAAATCCGTCTAATCGGTTAGCTACCGCTATAAGTTCAGCGCTACCGATGCTCATTCAAACGGCTGCAGTTCCGTGTATATAGCTTTATTGTAATGATTAAAGGTTTTTTAGAAAGCTGATGAAAGAAACTAAATATTTTATAATAACCTATATTTGCATTATCCTAACGGTTACCAAGTTATATACATAAGAAGAATTTTTTTTTTTAGAAATTATGTTTTTTGGAATTATTTCCTTTCTTACTTACTTCAAATTAATAGTTCTTAGAAATAAAATGATGCTTATTTAATAACCTTTCATTTGACACCCTACTTAAGTAAATCGGTTTAGTAGATATTGAAATAACCCGCACAATAGAATAGGCTGGCGGCCATCTTTGTGACGTCATAACTACCCCCTCTATACACTTAGGAAGTGACTACCGCACTTTTCGTGTTCAGGAAAATATGACAAATAAGTACATACCAATAATCTGTATGGCGGAGATGTGTCCCACGGAAATTTTATTTTTTTGTATTGGGGACCGTACTATATGCAAAATTCGTAACTCAAATAAAAGCTTGTAATAATTTAATTCAATTTTTAACTAACAATAAAAAAAAAATATTCACACACTCTCACCTCAACTACACACACATACGTAAATGATTTGATTACAGATAGACAGACAACAGACCCTTCACCTGTCTGTTTTCTGTCAAATAAAAGCTTGTTATAATTTTATTCGGTTTGTAACTTAACCAATCTAACCAAATGCACACATTCGCAATCTACCTATACTACGTACACTCGTACGTAGTATAGGTAGATCGTGTGTGTGTGTGTGTGAGTACACACATACATAAAGAGCAGTGCGGGCCCGCACAATACGGCAACGTCGCATTACATACACACTCGGAATCTACCTATACTACGTACACTCACACACATACATAAAGAGCAGTGCAGACGCCGCACAATACGGCAACGTCGCACGACTAGGGCGGATCCAGGATTGGGCCCTGGGGGGAAGGTGCAAAAATATTATTATAACGTTAACTACAAAATGTGTGAGTTTTGCTCGCTCTGAACAGTTAAAAAATTCAAATATTCTTAAAAGATATAATATGCAAAATTCGTAACTCAAATTAAAGCTTGTAATAATTTAATTCAATTTCTAACTAACAATAAAATAATAATAATATTCACACACTCACGTCAACTACACACACATACGTAAAAGATTTGATTAGGTACAGATAGACAGACAACAGACCCTTCACCTGTCTGTTCTGTCAAATTATAATAGCTTGTTATAATTTAATTCAGTTTGTAACTAAACCAATCTAACAAAATTCACACATTCGCAATCTACCTATACTACGTACACTCACACACATACATAAAGAGCAGTGCGGGCCCGCACAATACGGCAACGTCGCACGACTAGGGCGGATCCAGGATTGGGCCCTGGGGGGGAAGGTGCAAAAATATTATTATAACGTTAACTACAAAATGTGTGAGTTTTGCTCGCTCTGAACAGTTAAAAAATTCAAATATTCTTAAAAGATATATGCAAAATTCGTAACTCAAAAAAAAGCTTGTAATAATTTAATTCAATTTCTAACTAACGATAAAATAATAATAATATTCACACACTCACGTCAACTACACACACATACGTAAAAGATATGATTACAAATAGATAGACAACAGACCTTTCACCTGTCTGTTGTCTGTCAAATAAAAGCTTGTTATAATTTTGTTCGATTTTTAACTAACAATTTTTTTTAATATACTACGAAGTAAGAAGACGAGCAAGACGCTCTCCTGATGGTAAGAGATAACGCTGCCCATTATTAATACAGTGCTACTCAGTATTTTACAAAGGTACGATTCTGGGTGCACTGCGCCAACGCTTCTTACTTGAGAGTCATAAGATGATAAGACTCCTCAGCCCAGTAATTTCATTAGCTACAGTGCCCTTCTACCGAAGCACAGTAATGTTTGCACATCACTGCTCAGGCGGTAGAATAACCGGCACTGTTGGGGTACCCACCTAGTCGACCTCCTGCAAAGGAAGTTTACCCCGGTAAAAGTAATAATAATATTCACACACTCACCAAAGCTACACGCACACATACAAACGTTTAAGATTTGATTACAGATAGACAGACAACAGACCATTCACCTGTCTGTTGTCAGTCAAATAAAAGCTTGTTATAATTTAATTCGGTTTGTAACTTAACCAATCTAACCAAATTCACACATTCGCAATCTACCTATACTACGTACACTCACACACATACATAAAGAGCAGTGCAGACGTCGCACAATACGGCAACGTCGCACGACTAGGGCGGATCCAGGATTGGGCCCTGGGGGGGAAGGTACAAAAATATTATTATAACGTTAACTACAAAATGTGTGAGTTTTGCTCGCTCTGAACAGTTAAAAAATTCAAATATTCTTAAAAGATATATGCAAAATTCGTAACTCAAAAAAAAGCTTGTAATAATTTAATTCAATTTCTAACTAACGATAAAATAATAATAATATTCACACACTCACGTCAACTACACACACATACGTAAAAGATATGATTACAAATAGATAGACAACAGACCTTTCACCTGTCTGTTGTCTGTCAAATAAAAGCTTGTTATAATTTTGTTCGATTTCTAACTAACAATTTTTTTTAATATACTACGAAGTAAGAAGACGAGCAAGACGCTCTCCTGATGGTAAGAGATAACGCTGCCCATTATTAATACAGTGCTACTCAGTATTTTACAAAGGTACGATTCTGGGTGCACTGCGCCAACGCTTCTTACTTGAGAGTCATAAGATGATAAGACTCCTCAGCCCAGTAATTTCATTAGCTACAGTGCCCTTCTACCGAAGCACAGTAATGTTTGCACATCACTGCTCAGGCGGTAGAATAACCGGCACTGTTGGGGTACCCACCTAGTCGACCTCCTGCAAAGGAAGTTTACCCCGGTAAAAGTAATAATAATATTCACACACTCACCAAAGCTACACGCACACATACAAACGTTTAAGATTTGATTACAGATAGACAGACAACAGACCATTCACCTGTCTGTTGTCAGTCAAATAAAAGCTTGTTATAATTTAATTCGGTTTGTAACTTAACCAATCTAACCAAATTCACACATTCGCAATCTACCTATACTACGTACACTCACACACATACATAAAGAGCAGTGCGGGCCCGCACAATACGGCAACGTCGCACGACTAGGGCGGATCCAGGATTGGGCCCTGGGGGGGAAGGTGCAAAAATATTATTATAACGTTAACTACAAAATGTGTGAGTTTTGCTCGCTCTGAACAGTTAAAAAATTCAAATATTCTTAAAAGATATATGCAAAATTCGTAACTCAAATTAAAGCTAGTAATAATTTAATTCAATTTCTAACTAACAATAAAATAATAATAATATTCACACACTCACGTCAACTACACACACATACGTAAAAGATTTGATTACAGATAGACAGACAACAGATCCTTCACCTGTCTGTTCTGTCAAATAATAGCTTGTTATAATTTAATTCAGTTTGTAACTAAACCAATCTAACAAAATTCACACAATCGCAATCTACCTATACTACGTACACTCACACACATACATAAAGAGCAGTGCGAGCCCGCACAATACGGCAACGTCGCATTACATACACACTCGGAATCTACCTATACTACGTACACTCACACACATACATAAAGAGCAGCGCAGACGTCGCACAATACGGCAACGTCGCACGACTAGGGCGGATCCAGGATTGGGCCCTGGGGGGGAAGGTGCAAAAATATTATTATAACGTTAACTACAAAATGTGTGAGTTTTGCTCGCTCTGAACAGTTAAAAAATTCAAATATTCTTAAAAGATATATGCAAAATTCGTAACTCAAATAAAAGCTAGTAATAATTTAATTCAATTTCTAACTAACAATAAAATAATAATAATATTCACACACTCACGTCAACTACACACACATACGTAAAAGATTTGATTACAGATAGACAGACAACAGACCCTTCACCTGTCTGTTCTGTCAAATAATAGCTTGTTATAATTTAATTCAGTTTGTAACTAAACCAATCTAACAAAATTCACACAATCGCAATCTACTTATACTACGTACACTCACACACATACATAAAGAGCAGTGCGGGCCCGCACAATACGGCAACGTCGCATTACATACACACTCGGAATCTACCTATACTACGTACACTCACACACATACATAAAGAGCAGTGCAGACGTCGCACAATACGGCAACGTCGCACGACTAGGGCGGATCCAGGATTGGGCCCTGGGGGGGAAGGTGCAAAAATATTATTATAACGTTAACTACAAAATGTGTGAGTTTTGCTCGCTCTGAACAGTTAAAAAATTCAAATATTCTTAAAAGATATATGCAAAATTCGTAACTCAAATTAAAGCTAGTAATAATTTAATTCAATTTCTAACTAACAATAAAATAATAATAATATTCACACACTCACGTCAACTACACACACATACGTAAAAGATTTGATTACAGATAGACAGACAACAGATCCTTCACCTGTCTGTTCTGTCAAATAATAGCTTGTTATAATTTAATTCAGTTTGTAACTAAACCAATCTAACAAAATTCACACAATCGCAATCTACCTATACTACGTACACTCACACACATACATAAAGAGCAGTGCGAGCCCGCACAATACGGCAACGTCGCATTACATACACACTCGGAATCTACCTATACTACGTACACTCACACACATACATAAAGAGCAGCGCAGACGTCGCACAATACGGCAACGTCGCACGACTAGGGCGGATCCAGGATTGGGCCCTGGGGGGGAAGGTGCAAAAATATTATTATAACGTTAACTACAAAATGTGTGAGTTTTGCTCGCTCTGAACAGTTAAAAAATTCAAATATTCTTAAAAGATATATGCAAAATTCGTAACTCAAATAAAAGCTAGTAATAATTTAATTCAATTTCTAACTAACAATAAAATAATAATAATATTCACACACTCACGTCAACTACACACACATACGTAAAAGATATGATTACAAATAGATAGACAACAGACCTTTCACCTGTCTGTTGTCTGTCAAATAAAAGCTTGTTATAATTTTGTTCGATTTCTAACTAACAATTTTTTTTAATATACTACGAAGTAAGAAGACGAGCAAGACGCTCTCCTGATGGTAAGAGATAACGCTGCCCATTATTAATACAGTGCTACTCAGTATTTTACAAAGGTACGATTCTGGGTGCACTGCGCCAACGCTTCTTACTTGAGAGTCATAAGATGATAAGACTCCTCAGCCCAGTAATTTCATTAGCTACAGTGCCCTTCTACCGAAGCACAGTAATGTTTGCACATCACTGCTCAGGCGGTAGAATAACCGGCACTGTTGGGGTACCCACCTAGTCGACCTCCTGCAAAGGAAGTTTACCCCGGTAAAAGTAATAATAATATTCACACACTCACCAAAGCTACACGCACACATACAAACGTTTAAGATTTGATTACAGATAGACAGACAACAGACCATTCACCTGTCTGTTGTCAGTCAAATAAAAGCTTGTTATAATTTAATTCGGTTTGTAACTTAACCAATCTAACCAAATTCACACATTCGCAATCTACCTATACTACGTACACTCACACACATACATAAAGAGCAGTGCAGACGTCGCACAATACGGCAACGTCGCACGACTAGGGCGGATCCAGGATTGGGCCCTGGGGGGGAAGGTGCAAAAATATTATTATAACGTTAACTACAAAATGTGTGAGTTTTGCTCGCTCTGAACAGTTAAAAAATTCAAATATTCTTAAAAGATATATGCAAAATTCGTAACTCAAATATTAAAGCTTGTAATAATTTAATTCAATTTCTAACTAACAATAAAATAATAATAATATTCACACACTCACGTCAACTACACACACATACGTAAAAGATATGATTACAAATAGATAGACAACAGACCTTTCACCTGTCTGTTGTCTGTCAAATAAAAGCTTGTAATAATTTAATTCAATTTCTAACTAACGATAAAATAATAATAATATTCACACACTCACGTCAACTACACACACATACGTAAAAGATATGATTACAAATAGATAGACAACAGACCTTTCACCTGTCTGTTGTCTGTCAAATAAAAGCTTGTTATAATTTAGTTCGATTTCTTACTAACAATAAAAAAATAATTGTATACTACGAAGTAAGAAGACGAGCAAGACGCTCTCCTGTTGGTAAGAGATAACGCTGCCCATTATTAGTACAGTGCTACTCAGTATTTTACAAACGTACGATTCTGGGTGCACTGCGCCAACGCTTCTTACTTGAGAGTCATAAGATGATAAGACTCCTCAGCCCAGTAATTTCATTAGCTACAGTGCCCTTCTACCGAAGCACAGTAATGTTTGCACATCACTGCTCAGGCGGTAGAATAACCGGCACTGTTGGGGTACCCACCTAGTCGACCTCCTGCAAAGGAAGTTTACCCCGGTAAAAGTAATAATAATATTCACACACTCACCAAAGCTACACGCACACACACAAACGTTTAAGATTTGATTACAGATAGACAGACAACAGACCATTCACCTGTCTGTTGTCAGTCAAATAAAAGCTTGTTATAATTTAATTCGGTTTGTAACTTAACCAATTTAACAAAATTCACACATTCGCAATCTACCTATACTACGTACACTCACACACATACATAAAGAGCAGTGCGGGCCCGCACAATACGGCAACGTCGCACGACTAGGGCGGATCCAGGATTGGGCCCTGGGGGGGAAGGTGCAAAAATATTATTATAACGTTAACTACAAAATGTGTGAGTTTTGCTCGCGCTGAACAGTTAAAAAGTTCATACATTCTTAAAAGAAATATGCAAAATCCGTAACTAAAATTAAAGCTAGTAATAATGTAATTTAATTTCTAACTAACAATAAAATAATAATAATATTCACACACTCACGTCAACTACACACACATACGTAAAAGATTTGATTACAGATAGACAGACAACAGACCCTTCAACTGTCTGTTCTGTCAAATAATAGCTTGTTATAATTTAATTCGGTTTGTAACTTAACCAATCTAACCAAATGCACTCATTCGCAATTCTCCTATACTACGTACACTCACACACATACATAAAGAGCAGTGCCGGTGCCGCACCAAGCGGCAACGTCGCACTTAAGACAAGGGCGGATCCAGGATTGGGCCCTGTGGGGAATGTGCAAAATATTATTATAATGTTAACTACAGACAGGTGAAGGGTCTGTTGTCTGTCTATCTGTAATCAAATCTTTTATGTATGTGTGTGTAGTAGAGGTGAGAGTGTGTGAATATTATTATTATTATTTTATCGTTAGTTAGAAATTGAATTAAATTATTACATGCTTTTATTTTAGTTACGGATTTTGCATATTTCTTTTAAGAATGTATGAACTTTTTAACTGTTCAGAGCGAGCAAAACTCACACATTTTGTAGTTAACGTTATAATAATATTTTTGCACCTTCCCCCCCAGGGCCCAATCCTGGATCCGCCCTAGTCGTGCGACGTTGCCGTATTGTGCGGCGTCTGCACTGCTCTTTATGTATGTGTGTGAGTGTACGTAGTATAGGTAGATTCCGAGTGTGTATGTAATGCGACGTTGCCGTATTGTGCGGGCCCGCACTGCTCTTTATGTATGTGTGTGAGTGTACGTAGTATAGGTAGATTGCGAATGTGTGAATTTGGTTAGATTGGTTAAGTTACAAACCGAATTAAATTATAACAAGCTTTTATTTGACTGACAACAGACAGGTGAATGGTCTGTTGTCTGTCTATCTGTAATCAAATCTTAAACGTTTGTGTGTGTGCGTGTAGCTTTGGTGAGTGTGTGAATATTATTATTACTTTTACCGGGGTAAACTTCCTTTGCAGGAGGTCGACTAGGTGGGTACCCCAACAGTGCCGGTTATTCTACCGCCTGAGCAGTGATGTGCAAACATTACTGTGCTTCGGTAGAAGGGCACTGTAGCTAATGAAATTACTGGGCTGAGGAGTCTTATCATCTTATGACTCTCAAGTAAGAAGCGTTGGCGCAGTGCACCCAGAATCGTACGTTTGTAAAATACTGAGTAGCACTGTATTAATAATGGGCAGCGTTATCTCTTACCATCAGGAGAGCGTCTTGCTCGTCTTCTTACTTCGTAGTATATTGAAAAAAATTGTTAGTTAGAAATCGAACAAAATTATAACAAGCTTTTATTTGACAGACAACAGACAGGTGAAAGGTCTGTTGTCTATCTTTAATCAAATTTTTAACGTTTGTGTGTGTGCGAGGTGAGAATGTGTGAATTTTTATTTTTATGTGTGTGAATTTCATTATTATTTTATTGTTAGTTAGAAACCGAATTAAATTATTACAAGCTTTTATTTGACAGACAACTGATAGGTGTAGGATCTGTTGTCTGTCTATCTGTAATCAAATCTTTTTCGTTTGTGTGCGTGTAGTTTAGGTGAGAATGTGAGTGTGTGAATTTTGTTAGATTGGTTAGTAATCGAATTAAATTATTACAAGCTTTTATTTGACATTAGAGTTATGAATTTTGCAATTTTTTTTTGCAGTCTCAGCAAGCTTCTCGCTCTTATGTTATTAAGGATATTGGAATTTTTTAACTGTTCAGAGCGAGCTCAACTCACACTTCTCGTAGCAAACATTATAATATTTTTGCACCTTGCCACTTGCTGACGCAGCTCAAACGAGTTTGGGTTCATTTTATTTGTCTGAAAGAGTAGGAGTAATAATAGATTGTTTTTATTAAAGGGTTTTATAATTTTCTTTATGATAATATTATTTTTTTCAAAGAAGGAGCTTTTAAACTTATTACTCCTTTGTTTTTATAAATACATTAGGTAATCTCTGCTCTTGATGGACTGATTGAGCTGAAATTTCGTATAGAGATAGCTTAGAACACATAGACTATAATATTATATAGAACAGCGGGTAAAACCGCTGGGGGCAGCTAATATGGACATAAGACACCTATTGCGTCTCGAAAAAACAAAAAATGTAGTTATAATTACAAAAAAATGTTTTTTAATTCCAAAGGTTTTAAATGGTGTTTTACGGTGTTTTTGGGTATTAAATGGGTTTTTTGGTAACTAACCGATAGGTAAGATTGGTTATATACCGGCCTCACATCTATATGTGTGTCATCATGCAAAACGCTTAAACTGATTGAGCTAAAATTTGATATTATTTTAGTACCTAGCTTATACCTTGTAAATACACAAAACTTTTCGACGTATTAAAGCATCGGGTAAAGCTTGATCTATAATTTGAAAAATATTCTCTAAACAACATTATCTAACGAAAAAAAAAATATATAAAGAAGTACATAATAAGTATCTACCTACAATATTATTTCACCATTTTTGCCACGTCTCTTCTCATTTCACACAGACACTATCACACAATCTGTGCCGGCTCTCGGTTCACCTTCCTCCTATATAAAATCTCTTCTACATTTGTATCGCCTTTGAATAACGCTCGATGGAAATAGATGACCTGAAATATGGACGAATAAGTGCTTCTTAAGGCGGGGCTTTACGAGCAGATTAGGTATTTAGTGCGGGCAAAAGTTGCTCAGAACGCCCGTTGGAAACGTGTGGCGTACGCTTATCGTAAAACGTGCGCGGTCATTAACTTAACTTATAAAACCCCGTCGATTTTGCGTCGGGGGTTACAATGTGCTAAAATTTTTGGACAAGATCGAAAAAATGAGACACGAGATAAATATTATAGATACACGTATTTTTTGTTGAAAAAAAAAAACAAAATTAGATTACATTTAATTGATTAGATTAGATTAATTAAATTGGACCAATTAATTAAATTAAATTAAAACAATAATTCAGATAAATTCAGAAAAAATCTGATAAATTCAAATAAATTCAGATAAATTGAGAAAAATCTGATAAATTCAAATAAATTCTAAAAAAAGTCTGATAAATTCTGAAAAAATCTGGTAAATTCAGATAAATTTAAAAAAATCAGATAAATTCGAAAAAAAAAATCAGATAAATTTTGAAAAAATCTGGTTATTTCTGATAAATTCAGATAAATTCGAAAAAAAATTAGAAAAATTCTGATAAATTCAGATAAATTCGAAAAAAAATCAGATAAATTCGAAAATAAATCAAATAAATTCTGAAAAAATCTGGTTAATTCTGATAAATTCAGATAAAATCAGATTAATTCAGATAAAATTAGATAAATTCTGATAAAATCAGATAAATTCAGATAAAATCAGATAAATTAAAAAAATCAGATAAATTCGAACAAAAAACAGATAAATTCGAAAATAAATCAAATAAATTCTGAAAAAATGTGGTAAATTCTGATAAGTTCAGATAAAATCAGATAAATTCTGAAAAATTCAGATAAATTCAGATAAAATCAGATAAATTCGAAAAAATCAGAAATATTCGAAAAAAATCAGATAAATTCGAAAATATATCAGATCAGATCATTAATCAGATTTTTTTCGAATTTATCTGATTTTTCAAATAAATCAAATCAAATAAATAAATAAAAAAACTAAATAATTCAAACGCGCGCGCGCTGTAATCGTAGTGGAGGTGAGATCGAAGTGCACAGGTCCGACGCTGACAGTGGTCACTTCGCTACTGAGCGGGTGCGGTAATGCTCAGTGGGAATTAAAATTCAATTAAAAATCATTAATAAAACTTATCGATAAAATACCTGGCATAGCTATCCGTTTGAATGTTATGTATCAAATAAAGTACTCTAAATGTTCAGAATTTTTCAGAATTTGTTTTTATCTGAATTTATATGAATTTATCAGAATTAACCAGATTTCTTCAGAATTTATTTGAGTTATTTTCGAATTTATCTGATTTTTTTCGAATATATCTGATTTTTTTAATTTATCTGAATTTATCTGATTTTATCTGAATTTATCAGAATTAACCAGATTTTTTCAGAATTTATCTGATTTATTTTCGAATTTATCTGATTTTTTCGAATTTATCTGAATTTTTCAGAATTTATCTGAATTTTTTTCGAATTTATTTGATTTTTTCGAATTAATCTGAATTTATCAGATTTTTTCAGAATTTATCTGATTTTTTTTCGAATTTATCTGATTTTTTAAATTTATTTGATTTTTTCGAATTTATCAGAATTTTTCAGAATTTATCTGATGAATTTTCGAATTTATCTGATTTTATCTGAATTTATCAGATTTTTTCAGAATTTATCTGATGAATTTTCGAATTTATCTGATTTTTTCGAATTTATCTGAATTTATCAGATTTTTTCTATTTTTTTTTCGAATTTATCTGATTTTATCAGAATTTATCAGATTTTTTTCTAATTTATCTGATTTTATCAGAATTTATCTGATTTTTTTTTATTTATTTGATTTTTTCGAATTTATCTGATTTTATCTGAATTTATCAGAATTTATCTGATGAATTTTCGAATTTATCTGATTTTTTCGAATTTATCTGAATTTATCAGAATTTTTCTAATTTTTTTTCGAATTTATCTGATTATTTCGAATTTATCAGAATTTTTCAGAATTTATCTGATTTTTTTTTGAATTTATCTGATTTTATTTTAAATTAGTTCAATCTAATTTAATAATTAGTTTATATTAATATTTAATGTAAATTAATTTAATCGTATTTAATAATTAATTCATATTAAAATTTAATTTAAATTAATTTAATCTAATTAAATTATTAACTTATAATAATATTTAATTTAAATTAATTTAATCTAATTTATTTTATATAGTACGTGTGTGTTATATTTTTTAATAATCGACTAGAAGGACAAAATAAAGATTATAATATTTATTATCTAATTACAAATAAATTAAACCCCCTACACGCTTCTGAGATTTGGAAATTCACAATATATGTAAGTACTCCTAAATAATTCAAACGCGCGTGTGTAACCGTAGTCGAGGTGAGATCGAAGTGCACAGGTCCGACGCTGACAGTGGTCACCGGCGTTCTGAGTGCGTGCGGTAATGCTCCGTGGGAATTAAAATTCAATTAAAAATCATTAAATAAACTTATCGATAAAATACCTATATATAGCCATCCGTTTGAATGTTATGTATCAAATAAAGTACTCTAAATGTTTATTTTTGTCCTAGTTTTACAAATATTTAAATGGAAGGAAGAAAATTAGGCATATTTAAAAAAAAAAAACTATCGAGAAAAAAAACAATTATCATGTTTCTGTTAATAAAGATCTCATGTTCAAAGATTGAAGTTACACATACTAAAATATAAAGTAGTAGATCTTCTTAAAAGTTTGCTATATTAGGCTTTGAAAAACATACATTTCACTTACCATAGCGCCTTAATTTGATGTTAATGGATGTTTATTTGAATTTCCTAAGCCTATTAAATTAGCGCTATTTCATCTGGATACAAAATACTAGATACTCACTTTAAAGTACTTAGATTTACAAAAAAAAAACAAATGAACCGCGATAATTTTAACATATTGTTTTCACATTTGTTTGTGGCCAGTAACTTTGTACGTTAAAACAACAAGGGAAGAAGTAAAACCTATTTTTTACGTTCCTCTTTTGTTTATCTGAATAATAAATACTGCAAAAGCTCCTGAAAAATAATTATGTTTTCAGTACATATCTCTCGTATGTATATATCAGAAGCTTCAGTATCTTTTGTGAATTAGTATCTATTGTAATTTTTTAATAGTCATATATTTTTTATCCTTTAAAAACATGACAAGAAAAGTTGTGTACAATTACCTATTTTTCATAATTTCTACCTACCCATTTATTACGTGTACGATTATTATATAAATTGCAAACTCGCAACGCCATCTGTTGAATTTTGCAAGTTTCACAAGTATTTGCAGCATGAATATTTAAACATTCCTCATGAGGTTTAACGATTGGCACGTCGTTTAAGTCTGGTTCATTATTTAGTACTCACCCAGATCGTTTATGAAATAAATGCCATCTAGTAGGTTACAAAATAACTTGAGATAAACTTATCTACTGAAAGCTTTCGTTAGCTATTAGATTGGTTGACGAATATGTAGGGAAAAGCCATATTCACGTGTAATATATTATTTTTTGTTAAAAGTCATTAGTTGGCGCGATTTTCTCCATAGTGATCACGCAGGTAGAAATAAAGTCAAATTCGTTACACTAGGAACATATTATTTCTTTAAAAAGTGTAATTAAAATTACATTATAATTTTTCATTTTTTTAACGTGGCAAATGCCTTTATTGAGAAAAACAAACTAACAATACTACAGCTACTACAGCAGTAAAGAACACTTTTATTAACCACAGATCGGCCACAAGCCAATCTACAGAAAATCCAAGTGCTCCAAACCACTGTCAAATGGCAGAGTGCCCAGAATGCTGGCAGCATTGCCACGTTGAATGGCAATACTTATACGTTGGGCCAAATATACTCCAGCATTTCGGTCACACGTCACCTCGACCAAGCGCTCAGATAAATTTTGGAAAATGCGGTGAACTCCTGGACCCCAAGGACCCAAAGTCTCTACCCCAAACAGCTTAAAAATGTAACCGCAAATAATATTATATCTACATTCTAACCTATTTTAAGACAATTTTAAATAAATAAATGCCTTATATATATCTCCAGAAATATTCTGTTTAACTGTATCATTGTTTAATATCAGGAGAAATTGTTATAAGCTTTAAAGATGGCGCCCTCACATTTTCCAGAAACAAATTACGGCTAGAGCGGCGACTGTTTTGATAAGGTTCAAGCGGCGTAAATATGCTGATAATAATATGACAAGGTAATGGGCCTTGATACGACAGCAGTTATTACATTTTACATGTTGATAGAGCCGTTTGGGGACTTAGACTTAGGGTCCTTTGGGCGGGCGACGCTACAGCTCATCGCATGTTCAAAAACCTATCTGAAAGCTTGGTTAATGCGACGTGTGACCAAAATGCTGTCGTATATCTGACCTAACGTACGATTATTATTATTGCCTATCCAACGAAGCAATACTGCCAGTTTCCTAGTCACGCTGCCATCTGACAGTAATTTGGAGCACATGGATTTTTTAGACTGACATGTGGTCGATCTGTAGATTGTACAAGTGTTCTTTATTGCTGAATTATTAGATTGTAAGTAACTGTAGCGTTGATCCATTTTCTGAACAAAGGATGGGATGAAAACAAACATCAAATTATTACAATAAATTTTATTTATCCTTAAACATAGTTTAACTATACTTGCAATCTCTCTAATAAATTGAACATCAATTCTACATATTTTCATGTCACCAATGATTTAGGTGTATATTTACAAGGTGATAATTATCTGTATTACATAATAATCTATATTATTTTGAGAACCTAGCTGCGCTTTGCGGTTTTGATTTTTGATACAGAATAACTCTGCGACTATTTATTGACCTTATTAACCGACAAAACGGAAAAAAAGATTCACAATTTGTTTGATTTTTTTATGAATATTCATCGGTTACTCGAAGACGCCTGACCAGTTGGAAAATCTTTTTTTGTTTCAAAGTATCATACCATGAAATGGGCTTACGTCAGTCAAGATGTTTCGAGTTGATGAATTGAAATGTGCATCTCGCATCTGCCCCTTTAGCATAGTAAGACATTGACGTAAGAAACATCTGCATGGACAACGCGTAGACTTGTCTTATTGTCATGTCAACTGTTATCCCATACATTCACAAAAGTAGGTACAATGTATGGGATGACAGTTCTACTCTTGACATTTCTGCGGGACCCCATTTGTCATTCTACGGCCACTGATCAAAACGATACTCTTGTTACTCAGAGTGTCATTGCATACAATTTGCAGCGACTCCCAATACTATACAAAACTCTTTATTGCAACCAAAAGATAACAAAAAAGTCTAAAAAATTAAAGTCTACAATTGGCGGCCTTATCGCCAATGTCACTGTGCTCTTACTAAACGTCAACTTTTGAAGTAAGACAAGAGTTGCTACTCTTACGTCAATGTTTTACTATGCAAAAGGGGCTGCTCTATAGAAAGAGATTAAAAGTAGATTTAATTTTTTTTTTCAATTCAACTATTTCGTCAATGACTTGCGTAGATGTTATTCAGGACATTACGCTACTTAAAACAAACCATGTTAAATTTTCGCATGTTTGATAAGTATAGATGGAATTAATTCGGAAATAAGGTTTTGACATTAGTTTAGACTTCAAACCTTAAATTTGTTTATTACTAATAGGACAGCGATTTGACAAAGCAAGAATTTAATTCTTATTTGGTAAGTATACGTAGTGAATACGATGGGGTTTCTTTAGATATATAGAGCAAAAGGTAGTATGCGATTTAATAGCTGTAATCTCTACAAACGAAACTATCGCGATGTCTTTTATGTACAAGGTGCAACTAAAGTTTTAATAATAGGTAGGTACTTAAACAGCTACATAGTCGTCATACAGAACAACACAATTAAGTAAATAAGTTGGTTGGTATCATACTGAGGCAACTTAAGGAAAAGATTTTGTTTTATTGTATAAAACAAAACTTGTGTTGTTTCACCCTCTTAAAGGGTTCCCTTTCGTTCTCACCCTGTCAGTCACAGTGTTGACGAACGCTACTTCGTTTCTGATACGTTCACTGATCGTGATCACTGTTGACGATTTACTCAACACCACAGGTAAAAATATAGTTAATTTGAGATATAGGTTCGAGTGGTAATAAAAAGTAGCGTTCGTCCACACTGTGACCGAGCGAAACGTTTTTTCCCGTTCGGTAACAGTGTGAACGACGGGGTGTGAACGAACGGAAACTAAACTTTTTAATTGGCGCTGCTATAAGTAGCACGTGGTTTACGAGTTTAAGTGTGAACATATATCGTATCGCCTTGATAGTCTCTTGTAGAGATGACACCTATAAAACACTGATTTATTAAACCCCTGTAAAATATCCGGACCATCCTGGACCAATACATAGTATAAAATATTTTTCACAATATACATATTTAGTTCAACTTAAGTATTGGCAGTTTTAAATTGGCATGCGACTTCTAAACTACTTACATATAAATCTACGGAAAACTTTTAAATTGGCACAATTTAATTTACACATTCTTAATGGTATTTTTACAAAATTTCTCCATACATACGTAATATTTTTATTTTTGTGAACACAAAATTTTATACTGTCTATTTGATATATAAATTTACGGTTATTAAAGTGGAAGGTGGAGCCAGCCCTACGTTTCAGTCAATTAGATGTCAATTAGATTCATCAGAAGCATAATACTCAATTTCTATACTTTCAGGCTCATATCGTGACGCTGCGCTGGCTTCAGGTTACCCATACCTAAATCCAGGGTTTAGTGGATATACTCTTATTACGTAGGTAGTTCATTGAAAACACTCACGTTAGTTTTTGTGCACACGTGCTTCGTTGGTTATAGCCAAAGGTTTATATCGCTACAGTGCAGTGGGGCTATTGGCTTACTGGTAATGTTGAGATCGTATAAACCGACAAAAATAAAATTTTATCAGATTAAATATCTCACTAATAAAACCAATAATATGTCAAGTCACAAATATTACACGACAACGTTAAAAACGTCCTAAAACTTTAACGCTACCGTGTTTTGGAAGGCACGTAAACTGTGGGTCCCGGCTGTTTACTATAAGATATGTAGGAGGCATTCGTTAGGTCATGCCCTGTAGTAATCTCGGGGACCTGAAACTGCAACATATACATAGGTTCGCCACGCAACCTATGAATTGTGATTTGACTCTGACAGTGTAAGTAGGGTAAACCTGTTCTGTTGGAGTATAAACCCCAATAATTTTATTATTATTTTATTTAATGCAAATGGTTTGGAGCACTTTGATTTTCTGTAGATCAGCTTGTGGCCGAGCTTTGATTAATAAAAGTGTTTGTTATTGCTATAGTAGCTGTAGTATTGTTAGCTTGTTTTTCTCAATAAAGGCATTTGCCACATAAAAAAAAGCAAATATACGATATTTTTATCGGCTTATAATGATGGCCACTTCATAAGTTAATCAATAGCCGCTTTGGCCAGAGTTTGAGTTCAAACATAGGCAAATGTAGGTTAATTTCAATCCATTACAAACATTATACATTAATTAAGAAAATAATAACTACGTTATATAGGTTCTATTTTAACAAATTAAATGATATTTTATCAATGAGGTCCCTCTTATTACCAATAGCTATTCGCATATATACCTTACAATCTTAGTTCAGTAGGTACTTACTTAAATTATACATTTTCGAATAATAGGTACCTTGGTCTTCGATCCAGCGATTTTGTCAGAATTTAATTAATGACAATCTAAAGCAAAAACACTATTATAAACTATAGACTTAACAAAAATTTATTTTTAACACAACATTTAAGTGTTTTACACTCAAGGTATTTTAAAGGCAATTCCTGAAAATTACCTTATTATATGTATAAGGCTACATAAAATAAATAGATACAGCATAACGACAAAGGCAAACGCCCGCTCTAAAAAATATTTAATAATAAGGTTGTTAAATACTTATTTGTATTTCTCGAATATTATGACAACGCTCACTCACGGCGAGCCAGCCTTCTGTACCTATTTATTTTGTGAATAACTGCACCAAAATAGTTATTATCTAACTCGGAAAGTAAAGATTAGAGAAAATAAAACACAAACAACAAAAATAAAAAACATAAAAAAACATAAATAACTCTGTCGCATTATACGAAAAAGCTAAGAAACACCTTTTAACTTTGTCTTCCACCTTTAACAAGTGAATTAAATTAAAAATTTAAAAAACCCCTAACGCAATACGTAATTCACAATTTTTTTGATGGCGGCCATCTTGGATTTTAAATTTTATGTAGTGGGCTGTATTCTAATCGTTAAGCCCTTTCATTTGATACCCATATTGAGGGGGTCGTGGAAGAAAAAAGTAATCCGCCATTTTGTAGCGGCGGCCATCTTGGACCGATTTCCACCAAACATGGCTAAAAACACTCTCGACTAACTCTACTTTTAAACAAAAAAAAACTAAATCAAAATCCGTTCATCCGCTTGGGAGCTACGATGCCACAGACAGACACACACACACACACACACACAGACAGACAGACAGACACGTCAAACTTATAACACCCCGTTGTTTTTGCGTCGGGGGTTAAAAATTTACACTTCTAAAACATTTTAGGTATGTTTTAAATATAATATTTGTTAATCTCATTGTAAATGATCATAAGTCCAATGAAAAATAATGTTCTTTATCTTAATATAGTGATTTTCACTTGAAGAGTTAGTCCTTAGTATTTTTTCTTTCCGATACATTAGTCAAATATATAAAAGACCCAGTAGACTGCATTAAAGAGCATGAAACAGACTGGGAAGATAACTCTAGAGTAGGTGTCTATGACGTTTACATCTCGTATCTTGGGCATGGAGGCTTTGATGACGGTGGCGCCTCGACGGAGCGCGTGCATCATCTTTGGTTTGCCTGCACCACCATCTGGAAATGTGATATTTTTAGCTATAGAGACCATGGACAAATAACTAATTGTTTTTGTTGCCGTGTTCCAACATATTTAATATGAAGCCAGGTTAGGCCCCACCTTCTTGTCAGAAAAAAAATCAACTCAATTTTGGGGATTCGTCGTATGCCTATTATATGTATTTTTCAAACGACTTCATATTCAAGACTAGAAGGTCTTTCCAAGCCAGTACAGACGGGGCCAGACCCCGTCTTGCTGTCAAGTCGAACTGTCATCCCATACATTCCACTTGAAGACATTACTTAAGAATGTATGGGATGACAGTTTGACTTTAAATCAAGACCCCGTACAGACTGTGCTAGCTTGGAAAGACCTTCTGGTATTTCTCACACTTCGTACTAACTAGATTAGCTCTTGTAGCATGCCGTGCGGGAGTTAGTCCCGTAGTAATGTCAAGACTAGAATGGTCATCCCAATACATTCTAGTTTTAGTGCTGTGAAATGATATAAGAGCACGCAAGTCATGCTTGTCCCGAAGCGATTCTGTGACGTGTCATCTGCGCAGCGTCGCCTAGAAATTTGGAAAACCTTTTTTGTTTGAATTCATATTTTAAAAAAGTCCTTACTCCTAGAGGTCCTAGAGTGCGCGTGCGTGCGGTACCGCAACTGCGTGTGGTCCCGCTGCAGGCGCAGGGATGGAGGCGCGCCCGCCGCTCCCGTCAGCGGCTTCGACCGCAGCCCGAGCAGTGGAGACACCCGACCTGCCGCTGTCGAGCACTCGCGCAGGGCGATTATCTCCTCGGGGGAACGGGAACCTAATGTAACATTGTATTATTTTATAGTCAGGTAGAAAGTATGTAATACTGCAAAACGTCTAAACAAATCATTTTGTTGACAGAGATTAGCTGTTGATAAATCTTTTTTATACAAAGAAAACGAGCAAGACGATAGCAAGAGATAACGCTGCATAATTAGTACAGTGCCACTCAAAGATTTCACAATGGTATAAAATTTTAAATGCACTGCGCCAACGCTTCTTACTCAAAGTCATAAGATGTTAAGACTCTTCAGTCCAGTAATATCAGTAGCTTCAGTTCTACCATAGCACAGTATTGTTTGCACATCAAGATATCATTATAATAGATCTGATAACTTTTGACAATACGTGCGATATTATTACCTATATGGTCTCTACTTAGCAGGATTTTGTATAAATATGATTGTGGGGGAATACATCAATCAAGAATATGAGAATATCTAGTAGATAAAATCATCATCATCATCATCAGACGCTGGATGCAGGTCGCTTCCAATCGGTATGTATGGAGGTCCAAAAGGGAGGCCTATGTTCAGCAGTGGACGTCCTATGGCTGAGAAAATCATCATTTCTATAAGACACGTACCAGAACACTTCAAATCCTTCTCGACACTGGTACTCGTAGACAACTGGTCACGATTCTTTAACTTCGCCCTCTTCCTAGCTCTGGCGCCCCAATACGTGTAGTTGACTGCCGCGTACTCTAGTAAAGCGGCGAACACGAATACGAAGCACATGACGAGGTAGATGTCGATGGCTTTCACGTAGGATATTCGAGGGAGGCTGCTTCTCACCCCTGTGCTGATTGTCGTCATTGTGAGGACAGTCGTGATTCCTGAAATAGAAGTAGTAAAATTTTTGTTAAGATAGAGTTTCAAATGCTCCAAACTACTATATAACTTAAAGTTACTGTGTATATTTAATGGATTTGGCGTTTACTATAACACTAGGTAGTTCCAACATTTCGTGTTAGTGTAATCTATTTATGTCTTCTTTCAAACTTTATTCCACTGAAAGTAAGGCATGCACGTTGATTCTTCCAACTTTATACCCCATATAGGTGGACTTGCAGGCAGTTAATCCGTGTTAGTGTGCATTTCTGTTTAGTCCAAGTGACATAAAAAAACTGAAGAAAACTGACTCATGCATAGATATAGTACGTTAATTTGGTATTATATACAGTTTTACCTAAAGCGACTCTCGCCGACGTAGCCTCATGATTTATCCAGAAAGACACCCAGGAGAGCATGACGATCAAGATGCTCGGCAGGTATGTTTGGAACACGAAGTATCCAATGTTCCTGCGTAGCTTGAAGCTCAGCGATAACCGCTGGTAGATTCCTGTCGCCAATTTTTCCTGTAAGCACAATCGCAAAAAGTGTTTGATTCCAGTTACTTCCAGAGTTGGGATGGACACCGTTATTCGTGGTTAGTAAGACATGCTAATCTCCAAACTCTTTCGTGAATAATCAGAAAACATTAATGTTCTGTTGCCTCAGCACCTCTCTGAAGAGACGAAAAAGAAAAGTGCATTCTTCTAAAGAAGAATGCACTTTTCTTACTTCCTCTCTTACTTTTTCTTTTCAAGTCCTAGCCCTCCCCTGATTAAATTGAGTTGAAATTTGATGATCCTCCATGAAATCTTAATGACTTACTTACTTACCTTCCTATCATTAGTTTCATGTCCAAGAATAGTGAACTGAGGAAGCTCAGCATCCTCAACTCCTCGCACTGGAGTATCTTTCCAGTACATGACCACATCGGATACTGTGTATCCATCTGCAAGTGTAATCATAACGTTAGAATATTGTTCCATGCTTTATTCTAGAAACATTCATTGTAGCACCAAGCTCGTGAAAAATCTGATACTGATTTTATATGGAGCAGGACTTATGAGCAAGCTTAAAGCAAATTTTTGTAAAATAGCCAAAGGAGACAACACAAGTGGAGTTCCAGTTTTAAAGTGCATCTTTTTACCATCTAACGACATATAACATTCTCGTAATGGTTCAGACACGGTAAAGAGATATACAGTAGTTTGACTCCATAGAAACGGTCGGAATGTGGGAGTGAGTAGATGTGGGCAGATGTGGGTAGAAGTGGGTAGTTAATCCAGAAGCGGGTGCCACGCAGCGACGGGCGGACGTCGCGATAGTTTTTTCCAAGTATTTAGTGTAATTTACGTTATTTACTTTTGACTAATGTATACATAATATAATATATTATATAAAATGGCAAAAGTAAGAGACCGAGTAAGAGTGCGTGTAAGAGTCCAAGTAAGAGTCCGATAAGAGTCCGAGTAAGAAAATGAGTAAGAATTCGAGTAAGACTGCGTGTAAGTGTCCGAGTAAGAGTGCGAGTAATAGTCCGAGTAAGAGTGCGATTAAGATTCCGAGTAAGAGTGCGAGTAAGAGTGCGAGTAAGAGACCGAGTAAGAGTGCGAATAAGAGTTCGAGTAAGAGTTTGAGTAAGAGTCCGAGTAAGAGTCCGAGTAAGAGTGCGAGTAAGAGTTCGAGTAAGAGTTTGAGTAAGAGTCCGAGTAAGAGTCCGAGTAAGAGTGCGAGTAAGAGTCCAAGTCTTGTCTCTTGTGTTGTCTCTTGTCATGTCTCTTGTCTTGTCTTGTCTCTTGTTTTGTCTCTTGTCTGGTCTCTTGTCTTGTCTCTTGTCTTGTCTCTTGTCTGGTCTCTTGTCTTGTCTCTTGTCTTGTCTCTTGTCTTGTCTCTTGTCTTGTCTCTTGTCTTGTCTCTTGTCTTGTCTCTTGTCTTGTCTCTTGTCTTGTCTCTTGTCTTGTCTCTTGTCTTGTCTCTTGTCTTGTCTTGTCTCTTGTCTTGTCTCTTGTCTTGTCTCTTGTCTTGTCTTGTCTTGTCTCTTGACTTGTCTCTTGTCTTGTCTCTTGTCTTGTCTTTTCTCTTGTCTTGTCTCTTGTCTGTTGTCTTTTCTCTTGTCTGTTGTCTTGTCTCTAGTCTGTTGTCTTGTCTCTTGTCTTGTCTCTTGTCTTGTCTCTTGTCTTGTCTCTTGTCTTGTCTCTTGTCTTGTCTCTTGTCTTGTCTCTTGTCTTGTCTCTTGTCTTGTCTCTTGTCTTGTCTCTTGTCTTGTCTCTTGTCTTGTCTCTTGTCTTGTCTCTTGTCTTGTCTCTTGTCTTGTCTCTTGTCTTGTCTCTTGTCTTGTCTCTTGTCTTGTCTCTTGTCTTGTCTTGTCTTGTCTCTTGTCTCTTGACTTGTCTCTTGTCTTGTCTCTTGTCTTGTCTTTTCTCTTGTCTTGTCTCTTGTCTGTTGTCTTTTCTTATGTCTTTTGTCTTGTCTCTTGTCTTGTCTCTTGTCTTGTCTCTTGTCTTGTCTCTTGTCTTGTCTCTTGTCTTGTCTTGTCTCTTGTCTTGTCTCTTGTCTTGTCTCTTGTCTTGTCTCTTGTCTTGTCTCTTGTCTTGTCTCTTGTCTTGTCTCTTGTCTTGTCTCTTGTCTTGTCTCTTGTCTTGTCTCTTGTCTTGTCTCTTGTCTTGTCTCTTGTCTTGTCTTGTCTCTTGTCTTGTCTCTTGTCTTGTCTCTTGTCTTGTCTCTTGTCTTGTCTCGTCTCTTGTCTTGTCTCTTGTCTTGTCTCTTTTCTTGTCTCTTGTCTTGTCTCTTGTCTTGTCTCTTGTCTTGGGTTTCAATATACGCCGCCACGACATGATAGGTAAGTAGGTAGATATCCCTACTATGCTGGAATAAAACCTATTATAGTTCCCAGATTAGGCTTCTTAATTATGAACCAACTTACTCGTAAGTTTTAATCTACCTGTTATTATGTACCTACTTTTTATTGAACTGAAGAGTGATCAATCGTATTTATTTTTTAACTCCCGACGCAAAGACGAAGGGGTGTGATAAGTTAGTTTGACGTGTCTGTCTCATAGATTCGATTTAGATTTTGTTTGAAAAGTAAGTTAGGCGGAAGTGTTCTTAGGTATTTTTAGTCCTAGCCGCAAAAAACGCGGGATGAAGGTATTGAAGGAATCTTATTCGACTGTTGCATTTTTGTAACGGACATTCAGTGGTTCCTAAGCGGACATAAGTAGGTAGGTAAATATAGGTAGGTAATTTGAAAATGAAATAAAAGCTTGTAATAAAAATATCAATAAATGTACAAAAATAATATAATTAATTTACAATAACTCATCTAGATAGTAGCTCAAGTAAGTAGATGATATGAAATAGGTAGGTACCTACTATACTGTATGCGGGCAGCGGCTGCCCGGCAGCCCTATGACTTGCGCATGTACCGCGAGACTGTAGGTATTTATGTTCAAAAATCACGCTCAGTTAAACTACTGTATATCTCTTTACCGTGGTTCAGACTTCGGGTCAGGTGCATCGGCTGAAGGTATTGTCGTTAACCCTACCATTCGTATGCAGAAGACAATGAATGCTCCTATTATGTATGTAGGTCACTTACATATTATCTAACCTACTACAATATCTAACTTTGAGTATAACGGTATGCACTTGAAAACTGGACGCTTTTAAAGACATGGTTTTATGATAAATGAGAACTACTCGTATCTACGTCATCGCACAAAATTGGCACAATACAATTGCAATGGATCAAACAATGGCGAGCTTTGGTTTAAGAATGAGTCAGGCAATGGTGCCTAGGATCGTATCGAAGCATGTCGCGAAGCTCCCGGTGATCTATTACAAGTGTAGGAGTCACACAGCTTTCAATCTCGACGGTGCAGTTCTGGCTGTCGAGGGGGTAGTAGTGGAGGTCCATCATGCAGGCGAGAGTGGCTGTGAAACGCATCCCGTAGGTGATGCTGCCGTCTCCGCCGAGACGGACCAGCTTGTTCCGCTCTGTCACGTCGTGTAGGAAACTGGAAAGAAAGCCCACGATTATGAAAATCTCTTAATATGTTCACCCTGTATGAGTCGATATTTGGACGATATTCTAACTAGTTGAAATAATATAAAGTGGCCAGATTTTTTGAACCCTTTTTGGACATATAAAACTTAACAACTCAGAATAATGAACAATCGAGTTCTAATCTTAGTATTTAAGCTATCCTTTACCCACTACCTACCTCCTTTACTACTAGAACGAGTGTATCTCTATGGATAAAACTCACCTATTTTTATCATTAGCAAAAAACGTGTCCGGTACCCATATCTTATCAGCGAAGTCTCCGGAGAGGGTAAGCACCTCGTCGGGAAAACCGAAAGCCAACCTTTCGTCCTTCCAATATTGATTTAGGTAAAGTGTTATAGTATAATCCTGGAACAAAACAGCTTTTGTACGTAACAATGCGACTATAATAAACTGTTGGAAATCTACGAGCTCTATGAAGATGTCAAGACTTTTTTGAAAAAGACAAAGTAACAGATTCTGATATTATATTAAAATCTTCTAGATATCTTGGAACATTACAGCTTTTATTATCCTATTCGTAACTTTAGTTAAAGTGTACTTTCTGAATTAAAATGGCTATAAGAAATACGAGTATGTGAGTGATTGACGATTATGCTATGATTATAATAATAAGATCTTGAAGACGAATGGTGATAAATTTCTGATGCTGCTGCAGATGTTCTGCTGTAAGCTGTTTTGACCCAAATTTAATAGGTTCTCATAACTTTCATGCCAGCCACATTTCAGTCGGTGTTCAACAGAAATCTCAGGTGATAAATAATATTATATACTTCCGTAATACATAAACGTCTTAACATAAGCCAGTGGTGAGTGGGCGGTGACCTCACGACGACGCGAGTGGCGGCGTCAACCAAGGCTGGCCATCGATTGGCTGACGAAGCACGCCGCCCCTTGATAGCACGCGATGTATGTCAAGTGACGGCCTTGCCCTCCTTCCCGGCTATTAAAAGCTTTATGAATTAAATCACCCAACTGAGAGCTAAGCTCTTGAAGATCCCAAATCACCGTGACCACTGCACTTATCTTATGAAATTAACTCGCTTTCAGTGTTCAGCAAAGAAATAGAACACGCAGCAGTCATTTGTTTAATAATTTTTTTTAATAAATTACTGGTTAAAGTTTCAAGAACAAGAAAAGTCGTCTAACACACGCGTTAAACTCACGCCTTGCGACTTTTCTCTTTTTGAGCTTATGCACCTGTTTTATTGAAAACGTTTGCTACAAAATACTAATTTAATCGTCACTCAACAACGTGATTATTACTAAAGCTTAGTAAATAATGTATAAACTTACCATATTTACTTCAGATATAGCATCAAAACTAGCAATAGTTAAATCCATGCCGACGTACAGCGGATCTCCTGAAAAGCAATAACATTTTATGCAACGAAGCAACCATGTGCCGAGATAGGAACCAAAATGCTGACAAATCAAACCGTATTTACTCAGAGAATTTAATATCTCAAATCTTTATGGTCCACGGCTCGTAATAACATGCAGGGAACGTAGAGACATGTTCTGTATTATTCTAGGCATAGACTTAGGATGTGTTGCGACTGCAAATATCATTCTGTGCTCATAATATTATTGGGTGTACCTTATTTAGAGCTAAGATGAGCACTTTGTTTTTTTTTCTTTATAGGTTAACCTTTTACCACGATCTCGCCTGATCTCAAGCTTTGAA
Organism: Hemithea aestivaria; assembly: GCA_947507615.1. Lineage (NCBI taxonomy): Eukaryota > Metazoa > Arthropoda > Insecta > Lepidoptera > Geometridae > Hemithea > Hemithea aestivaria. The sequence continues at coordinate 10,178,787 of OX382328.1, forward strand.
TTGGCTAAGAAAAAATATGTCATGTGCTAAGTCTACTATGGGCTTCCATACTAAATCATATTATGGGTACTAGATAGGAATTGTAAGGGAAATTGCCACAAAATTTGATAATAAACATAATAATATTACCATTGCACAAATGATTTAACGAAACGACATAATTTTGATAAAACGAGCTCGTTTTAAAACCAAATCCCACTTAAAAGTATTAAGTATAATCATACTACTAATACTATAAATGTAACGTGAAACTATGTATGTGTGTATATTAAACGTACGTGGATGTCTTAGAGCTTGTTCACGTTTGAACGCGCGGGCGCGGGCGCGGGTGCGGGCGCGACAGACTTTGCTTACACCGCACGTGCGTTTGTACGTGAACACTTTCATAGCACGTCGTATGTTTGATATTTCGCGCCCGCGCCCGCGCGTTCAACGTGAACAAGCCCTTAGTCACCTCTGCGTTTAAACGGATGAACCAATTGAGCTGAAATTAAGTATATTATAGTTCTATGCACCCTAGCCTAGTATTTAGGGTACATAACACGTAGCTTATAAGACTTTCAGCGGATAGAACCGCTGGGTGCTGGGCACAGCTAATATTCTAGGTATATTGTCAACGACATATTATATACAAGCTATACATATATTAGCTTACCTCCGAAATTAGGACGCAATCGTATGTCGTACCCGTCTAATATTCGCGTCACGGTGTGTGTGACGTTTTCCAACCGATCAGCCGCCGCCGAGCGCTCGTTTCTGTTACAAAAATATTACATGAAACAGGAAGACGTGCGAAAATGAGAAATCTCCATTGAAGCCAAGCCGAACAGGAATAATTTGTAAATAACGCTTTTTTCCTGGACCTACATCTCAAATAGGTAGATCTCATTATATGGGCTAGGAGTGGGTGGAGGAGAAAGACGGAGGACAGAGTTAAGTGGTGTGCCATGGGGAAGCGTATGTCCAGCTCACTACTCAACTATATCTCAACTACATAACTATAGAAGACGAATGTAGGCTGATGATAATGACATACTATGTACGATGTATCAACACGATTTTGTGAATTTTGTGTCTATGTCACGGCTAATGCCCGAAGTGCGGCTAGACCTCCTAGGTTAGCCAAGCATTTTTCCAGGGATAAAAAAGGGGTAGTTTATTTTCGGCTATAACCATGAAAATTCCCATTAAAATGCATTTGAACTTTTGTATTGTTTGAAACACTACAAAAGAGTGATGTGTGACACAGATTGTGTCGCAAGTAGAGCTGGTCCTCTAGAAGATCACAGTCGTTCAATTTAAAAATCACAATAGCTGCATAAAATAATTTAAAACAAATTACAAAGACAAAGCGTAAATTCCCGACGGCCCTTATCCAACGGTACGCCGCGCCATAGAGTTTTGCGATTTGTGTTTAAAACACACTTATTTGTATTTGAATTTCAAAGTTTTACGCCAGTAATTTTACAGTGAAATTGTAAGGATACCTATAGTACACCACATCAATCATCATGTTAGAAAAACCTTATTTTTTGCGTGAGCAATGTTATCCACAGTTTTTGTTCTTTACTAATAATTATAAACGGAGAAGTTAGGAACATAAGTTGTTAAATATATTAATACATTTTGTATAGATAAAGGTCACGTAATGTCCGTTTCGAGCCACAAATATTTACTAAGTTTGAGACAGCAAAGCGTTCCTGAATGTTGCATGAGCCGACGGAATGTCTTTGTCGAGATCCTTTCATATTAGAGGTATATCCGCTAAAACTATAACTAGGGGTACATTTAATAAACGACATGTCTTTTATTTTTTTGTGACATGTTTTATAAAGGTTGGAGTTTAGAAAAAAGAAATAAAATAAGAAGAATTAAAAAATAAATTGAGAAAAATATAATAAAATAAAACAAAATGTTATTCGAAACTTTTAGAATCTGTTTAAAATTTCCATTCATTTGAAATTTAGATCTCAAAAAATAAGTTTATGTTTCTGATTGGTAACGATTGCTGATAATATAATGCGATTAAATTGAAATAGTACACTATACATACGTAGGTATGTACATGTAGATGCGCATACTATGATATATTATGTGTGTATATCTATAACAGTAGATTTAAAACAGTATATCAAAGCGACCAACTTCATTGCTCCGAACTTGTGTCGATCAAACAACATACTTTAATATAATTAACATGGAATTAAACAGGTAAACTTACTCTGCTCTGGCAAGTGCGAACACTAGCGGCAGCACGAGAACGCGCGCGTCCAGAAGACGTATGCGTCGACGCGCGCTCATGGCGCGGATATGCGAGCACGCGTCGCATGGCGCGCTCACCGCGCCCTCCACATCACTTTACCAACTAACTTTACCAAGCCGGTACAACGTGGTACAACTTCACGATCGCGAGATATGCATGCAGCCTCACTAATGGGCATGGGCTCCCGCGGCGAAGGCACCTCGCGGAGTGACCTCGCGCCTGCGCCGCAACTAACGCGCGGAATTCACCATCTCAAGTTTGGTAGAAAACTCGTCGTTCTTAGAATTTCGCACGAATCAATGTCAGGATGAACATCGCGCTCTGAAACTGTGGTGTCTACTTTTTATTTGGATCTGCACAGGTCTTAATGTATGAAAATTTTTTAGTCTTTTCATTATATAAAGGTTTTACCATTCAGCTGACGCGAAGGAAGTGAAGAAGTATAATAAAGACTAAAAGTAAGAAATAAAGTTAACAAAGTAACAGGAAAATATGCCTACCTTGAGGTATCGACGGTTTTACGATGTTTCCTTTAATAATGATAGGTAAAGCTGAAAGAAAACATTACTCAAGGAGTTCATGACAAAATGAAAAAAACTGGGAGCATATTTTTTTACGTCCAGCGTAATGTTAATAAACTGAAAAGTAGGTACCTATTTTATGGAAGCTTACAAAAGAGTGTAAGTGTAGTACAACTACTAAGTCGTACTCTCTTGTCAGAGTGGTCGTGGTTGCTCTGATGCTTGGTTTTCGCTTGGCTTTTTCCGTTGATTTTAGCGATGTTACGTCACTTTTGTCTATTAGCGGCATTGCAAGAACACTGGGTTATAGTAGCATTTGTGGCTTTCTTGATGAGGTCAGCCCAGCTAGTTGGAGAACGTCTTCAGGTCTCATCCCTTCAATCAGTTCCTGCACGACGCGTCTCTCCATAAATTGTTCTTTCCTAGAGATGTGACCAAAGAAAAGCAAGTGTACAAAGAAAGTCCTAAACTTCACCTACAAGCAGTGACCGCACTAACGCGTGTAGCTGACATTCACGGCATAGAGGTGACGAAATGTGATGGAGATGTGTGACGTGACACGCGCTAGCTGCCCCTGTACGGAAGTTGTGGCTAGTTTAGGAACACTGCTCAGGATGATTACTAATGGAGAAAATTTTCGGTGATCACAACAAGCGTATGAATCTTCGAGCATATTTCTAAGCTCCAATATTAATAAAAGTTATCTTAGCTGAAGATTACAAACAAATTTCTTCCATCTCTGAAAACGATGTTTTAATTAGCATCCGTGGCGTGGTTTCAAAACATACATATGTAGATGGGATAATCTCATAGAGAAAGTGACATAAGCAATCCTATTGATGCACTGAGCACTGATTCACTGATATACTCAGATGTCTATAGAGATTCAGTGACATTTTATATTTTACGATATTTTTTAATTCATTATAGGTTAAACTTTGACCACGATCTCGCGTAACGTTAAACAACAATGTGGCCGTAGATGGTAGCAGACCAAACCTAGAAGGTGGGATAAATCCAGATTGTGCTCCAAATTGTGCCGATATTTATTAGGTATTTTAACTATTACGTAATTTATTCGTTGAGATAAGTCTCAACCACGGTTTCGGGCAATTACGATGTCCTTCATCAGGAGTTCACGCCTGCAGTACCCGACTTTGTTGGTTGGCACAGTGGTTTCCAAAGTCGTATTATCGTTTTTTTTTCAATACACAGTATACGAACACATATTGTAGATAGGAAGTGTTATAGATACATCGATGGTGCTCACATTTTGTCTTTTTAATAATTAAGATACTTCCACACTAGTAATTAAAAAATGCCCCAGCTCAGATAGTAGTGTGGCATCGTGCGACAAGCCCGGTACATAAAGTGGCACGAGGCACGGACGGAGCGGAGGTGCGGCGCGGAAGCTATTTGCCGGCGGAAGATTGCCACCGCACTCGCATACGATAAACGCTGCACCGAACTAATGCCGATGCGATGGAATACCACGTTTGCGTTTGTGACAGATTCAAACCATTTATAGTTAGTTACATTACTAAACGCCAGGAACATTTATTGATTGGCTGAACGATTTAGGGCTGGACAAACTTACTCTAACTCTCGTGTAAGAAAAAAGAGTTGTGATACAGAATGAGGAAATTTAGTCCTTAAAAGGTTTGTAAAAGTATTTTTTTGTCTCTAAAAAAAAAGGCTTTCCATACAGTTAATTTGGACGAAATGTTTTCATCCTATCTATACTAGAAACGTTGATTTGTTCGTACATAAGTAATAACATAATTGAGTATATAGCAAAATTTCTAACGAAAATAGATTCGCAACAAAAAAAAGCTCATCCGAGAGAGTCCTCATTTCGTTCAAGATTCAAGTTCAAATCCTTCTCAAAATTCTGGTTATAAAATATAGCGCGCTGTATAGCGCCCCTTAAAATGATTGTGAGCGTATAAATATGTATGGGTATATACTACAAATCAGTAGTAAAGGAACTCAACACCGTAAATTTCAAAAATAGATAATATATCCATTCTGTTTTTGTAATCAAACTAAGTGCTCTCCAAAGGTGCGCCGTAAGATTTCAGGTGTCATCTCTAAAAGTAGTTTTTCTCCTTAAACTTTAAAACCAAGATTTATTCAAACAAGCCAAGTTTACGGCCAAAGTTCACCAAAGTAAACGTTAACTTTATGGATGCATAATATAACTTAAATCACTTCAAAAAAATCTCATGAAATACTAGATAGGTACCATGAGGTAGAATTATTATGCTCATAGGTAGGATAATAATTTTGAATGACGAGGTTTTACAATTTTTTTCATAATATTTTAAACTTTTTATGAAAGGTTTTTTGCAACCCCCCATTTTCATTTACAAATACAAAGTCATTAAAAAGATCTTAAAAACCTTATATTGCATCAAAATAAAGTAAATTATAAATGTAGATACATTTTTATTGCTCTTGAATATAATATACTCGTATATCTTTTAAGAATTTAACAAAAAGGTGGCACATAATATACGCCATCAAAACTAACATAACACGTCAAAGAAGTCCATACAAAGAGATAATCCAAGAGATAGGGCTCCATTTCAAGGGATTGAAAAATGTTTGGCCTATATATGGCTATGAACATGGATGAAGAATTCTGGACTCAGCTTGTTGAAGAAAGATTGACGCACTAAGTACTCTTCAAATTCTTAAAGTCGTAGCGGTGTTTATTTTGCAAGAAGTATGTTTTTGTGTGAATATGTGTACCTTTTACAATGATTATAATATATACGCAGCAAAATAGCTATTGTATTTTACTAGTGTGGAGTTAAATGAAATTGATCGTGATATTGATTCGCGCACGAGCTCGTATTAATTCTTGAACTATGCGCGAGAGAATTCGCAACGAATTCAACCCTTTCTAGACAAGGTTTAAGTAAGCAGCAGCGGTCTTACTCTGTATCTTATTATTTCTCAATTGTGTTTTATAATGATTTGTTTATATTGTGTTGTCTTTATATAATTATGAATATTCAATTGCTTAGCTTGGAGGAACTCAGCATGATGCTCGATGACCTCAACCGAGCTTCACAACGGGTGGGCTTAAGAATGAACATGGACAAGACGAAGCTTATGTCAAATGCCAATGTTGTGCCCACCCCAATATCTGTTGAAGGATCGGTACTCGAAGTTGTGGACTCGTATATCTATCTAGGACAAGTAGTCCGATTAGGTAGGTACAACTTCGAGAAAGAGATCAACCGCCGAATCCAACTCGGTTGGGCAGCGTTCGGGAAACTACGCAATGTATTTTCGTCCGATATACCTCAGTGCCTCAAGACGAAAGCACCGAAACGTGGTCCTTCACCAATGGCCTCATCTCGAAGCTCAAAGTCGCCCAGCGTGCTATGGAAAGGGCTATGCTCGGGGTTTCTCTACGAGATCGAATCAGAAATGAAGAAATCCGTAGACGAACTAAAGTCACCGACATAGCCCGGCGGATTAGCAAGCTGAAGTGGCAATGGGCAGGCCACATAGCGCGCAGAGCGGATGGCCGATGGGGTCGAAAAGTGCTCGAGTGGAAACCACGGACTAGCAAACTAGACGTGTGCGCCGCGCCGCCGCGCCGCCGCCGCCGGTCATTTTGGTCACGCCGCCGCCGCCGGTCATTTTATCGGCGTGAAATCGGCGTGACTTTTTTTTCACTTTATTAACGTTATTTTAATATTGTTATCATCATTATCATTGAAATAAAATATGTTAAGACACATGAAATGTCCCACATAAATTTAAACGACTTGAAAGGGTTTAAATATAAATTTATATACGGTATGTCCACGTGCAAATTTATGTAAAAGAATAGAAAATAATGAAACAAGTCGGGGCCTCGGGTTGACACGCAGCCACCACTGACTGTTGCTATTGCTACCCGAGTAGTAAATTACTAACATTTTGTGAAATTAAATTATGGTTTTTGTATGGAACTATGATCTCCACTTTCCACCATTATGTTCCACACCAAATAAGCGAAGCGAAGGCCAACGATTTTTCCCGGTAACGCACTTTGCCCGGTTATCTCCCCGCCTGATCCGTCCGCTACTCCAGCGGTGGATGGACAGAGAGCACGGGTCGTTGACCTTCAGGCTTGTGCAGGTGTTTTCCGGATACAGATGCTTCGGAAAGTACTTGCATGCATCACGTAGCCGGCAGAGAACCGACCCCTGCTTGCAACCTCTGTGGTTGCGGAGTGGATACGCGTGCCCAGCATGGATCAGTGAGCACCGTACCCTCATCGCAGTTATGGGGGAGGAACTCTTACTATCAACCATGGACAGAGCCATGGTTGGCAGTTGGCAGGCCACCGGGCTTATTCTGCGAGAGGACACTATCGCAGAAGGGGATCCCGAAACGTGAACGGGAGTTCACCACCGACTTCCCTATACGTGCCCGGAGAATGAGGCATCGGAAGCGCATCTTCCGCGCCCTTTTCCATCCCCCTACCTATGTCTAGACTAAATACAGGGCTACTCGTCGCTGACAAACCGACCAACGAGGTGGTGCGCTTGGAGGGTGGGGTCCTCCTGTCAATTAGGACCTAACGCCATCGGGGCTGTGGATAAGTGCTTCGCTGTTCCCGCTACCTTGGCACTTGGCACTATGGCATCCGCAGGAACACCTCCAGTTTTTTAGTCGGTATCCGCGCCGTGCCCATTATTAACGAGGTAGACCCACATACCCCAAGAAAAAAGAAACGGCCAACGTAACGCCAACCGCTGAACCGTCCGGAATGACCCCTACACGAACACGGCTTTTATATTAAATCTTCCTTCTTCATATTACAACGAGCGGTCGGTGAGACAAACTATAAGAACATTTCGTGTAGAAGCGAAAAACATGTAAGCTCTCTCGTTGTTTACTATTTTTATCGTAGCAATATCAGCAGCAGTTTTCATCATCATCGTCGTTGTAAGTCCCTGTAGGAGTCTAATCTAAGTTTCAAGAAACCCTCCAGATGAAAGTCTTCGTCTTCTTACTATGTTGACTTACGGCACTGAAACGTGATCTGTTACTATTGGCCTCATCTTAAAGCTCAAAGGCAGCCAGTGAGTTATGGAGAGGGCTATACTCGAGGTTTCTCTACGCGATCGAATGGACTACGCGAGGAGATCTTTAGACGAACAAAAGTGACAACGGGCAGGCCACATAGCACGTAGAGCGGATGACCGATGGGGTCGAAAAGTGCTCGAGTGGAGACCACGGACTAGCTAACGCAGGGTAGGATGTCCGCGCACAAGGTGGACAAACGACCTTCTAAAGGTCGCCGAAAGACGCTGGATGCAGGTCGCTTCCAACCAGTATATATGACAGTCCAAAGGGGAGGCTTATGCTCAGCAGTGAATGTACTATGGCTGAGATGATGACTTTACTAACAAACAATTAGGTAGTTATTAGCCCTTAATGCAGGCATAATATGCGAAAGGTTGGGTGGTGCATTAGATGGTGGAATTAATGCTCACTATTACTACAGATAAAAGAATACTAGCTATTACATAGTGTATCGTTTAAATTCCTCGCCACCTCGTCAAATTGGAACAAAATCCCCATTATTTTCACTATAGCAAATTCCATATAGCAAAATAACGGCTAATTTCATTCATCATAATCATCATCTCAGCCATAGGACGTCCACTGCTGAAAAAAGGCCTCCTCTTTGGACTTCCAGATGTACCGAGTACCGAGGTTGGAAGCGACCTGCATCCAGCGTCTTCCGGCGACCTTTATAATGTCGTTTGTCCACCTTGTGGGTGGACGTCCTACGCTTCGATGGCTAGTCCATGGTCTCCACTCGAGCACTTTTCGACCCCATCGGACATCTGCTCTGCGCGCTATGTGGCCTGCCTATTGCCAGTTTAGCTTGCTAATCCGCTGGGCTATGTCGGTGACTTTAGTTCGTCTACGGATTTCTTCATTTCTTATTCGATATCGTAGAGAAACACCGAGCATAGCCCTTTCCATAGCACGCTGGGCGACTTTGAGCTTCGTGATGAGGCTAATGGTGAGAAGGACCACGTTTCGGTGCCGTAAGTCATCACCGGTAACACACCTTGGTCAAAGACTTTCGTCTTGAGGCACTGAGGTGTATCGGACGAAAAGACATCGTTTAATTTCATCAAATATAACAAATAATATTTAAGAAACGTGATTTAGCACGATTTATTTTGATTTTTGTTGAATTTTACCCCCACGCCGATTTCACGCCGATTACGCCGCCGCCGCCGGTCATTTTTCGACCAGACGCCGCCGCCGGTCGTTTTATAATCGGCGCACATGTCTATAGCAAACGAAGCGTAGGACGTCCACCCACAAGGTGGACAGACGACCTTATAAAGGTCGCCGGAAGACGCTGGATGCAGGTCGCTTCCAACCGGTACATATGGAAGTCCAAAGGGGAGGCCTATGTTCAGCAGTGGACGTCCAATGGCTGAGATGATGATGATGATGATGAATTGCTTAGCTTGGGGTCAGCATATTGTAAAATATTTATTTAAGTCTTATAATGGATGCCTCATGATTTTTATCAATTGGATCCGTCCATCATTTTCCCTCGTCCATGGCTATAATATAGAGAGTGTTTGGTTAAGCCTTCACATTGGGCTAGGTAATGTCGGTGATTTAACCGAGACGTGCCGTACACAACCATCGTCCACCCTACCATCGTTTTGCAATCGTTATATTCACATTAAACGAGAAATTGCGCACATTTGAATTTGATAAAGGTGATATAAAAAATCACCTATCAGGCCATATTATTTTATGCGCATTTTATCAAAGTTTCATTCAAAATGCTTTTGATACTTTGTATATTATCTGAGAACTTGGCTATGCGCGCACATGTACCTACACCAATTGGAGCTGGATCTTTGGGAAACGCACATTTCTAAAAAAAGTAAAAGAGAGTTTACAGTTACTGTTCTAAGTCTACGACAGACCGTCTTTTAAAAATTCGAACAATGCTGCTATAGGTGGGTCCACACAAAGCGAGCAGCCTCGTGAGGCAATCGCCGCACGAAGCTGCTCGCCTTATACGAACGTGCCTCGGACTGAGCGCCCGAGCTATCCAGTGTCGGTAAGAAGCCGCGCGAGCCTGCTCGCTCTGTGTGGACCCGCCTATTTAATATTGACATGGGCATGGCATAATAACCGCGTATATACCAATACAAACGATCAAAGCCTTAACAAAAACTCATTAAGCCACATGAAAGCCTCGTAACTCGCCCGTCACGCGGTCAGCATCGAGTTCCATTAGTATAGGCTCTACCCACAGGCATTACACTCGGTGATGTAGGACTATTTCAAATCACCGCGACCAAAGTCACGTGGACATTATTTATGGAGTTTTTCTTTTAGATATAATATATTAGAATAAAAAATATTTTAGTTTATTATAAGGGAACAAATGCTCAATTATATAAAAAATAATTTGTAAAAAACAAGATTGAAATTGTAGCGTCGATTAAAATTAAATAAAAGGAAAAAAAAATGAATTACGAAACATAAAAATTATAATTTTAAGAAATGCATCCATTCAAACTGTAAAGGTTATTTTTAAGCAGAATTAAATTTTACATCAAACATCGGTTTTTAATTAACGAAGGAGTTGCGAGGTAGCAAACATGTAAAAATAGGGCTGACTTAAGAACATCTAATTTAAAATCGAGTGAAAATAATTAAGTTTCATGCTAAAACTACTGAACCTTAAACTTGGTATGAGTGATATTATTTTATAAATTGTAAGGCTCTTCGAATAACCAAATGAATTCCAACGAAACGAAAGTTTAAAACTGTATTCGGAAAGTTATTATTTCACAATTCAAATATTCAGTGGAAATTATGGAAATAGTGGAAGCTTATTTACTTTTGTAAAAGTTATTTCTTAAACTAATAAAATCATTTTGACTTTTAACACAAATTTGAAGCAAAAACTTTGCACATGTGCGTGTGCTCGTATTTTTTGCTAATTTGTAGTTCGAACAAGTTGTACAAAAATAGTTTTACTCTTAATCAAAATGAAATAAAATTCTTTATTAAAAAAAATAAACACTAACTTTCTTTTTAATTTAATCACTGTCTATATTAGGTTTATCGTGTGAAATATCTTTTTTGCATTTATTATTATTATTTTCAGTCTGGTTTGTCCAACTGCTGGGCAAAAGCCTCCACTCCTCTCAGTCAAGGGCTATAGCTGTCAAGGTACAGGAGGAATCTAGTTCATTCCGCCACCTCCGTTAGGTCGTTTGATTTACGAAAAGTATTTTTAAATTGATATTACATGCTATGTATTATAATATTCAACTTTTATCACCAACGAATCTAATTGTTTAAGGTCAAATAACTTTATATTGTTGTAAATATATTATACAAACAAATACATCCATGCATATAAACTTTCTCATACTATGACGTCACTCGAATATCGTAGCACCTCGTAGAGTTGCGTAGCTCGTAGCACATTGTTCGTAGCTGATTGCTACGTAATTCCCTGTTAGAACGAATTTCAGGGATTCATTTCGCAAATGCTCGCAATTTTCTCAATGATATTGCACAAGTTAAGAATTGCTATTAATATTATGGGCGCAACATCAAAGCTGTGAATAACTGCTTTTTATATAAAATCGTTGAAGGCAAGATGATTACATAATTTGCTCTACATATTTTTTTGGAATTCATGCATATTAATCGAACAACTATTTGGTTTATATCTCTTAAATTTAGTTTTACATAGAGCTTAAAACAGGACCTCATCTGTCGTTATACAGTTTTTAAATATTATTGAGGTCAAACGTTAAAATTATTGGTTAAAATGGCCAAGTATTTAATAATTTGTCGAAACATTTCAATTTATTATATAATATTCAATTTATACCTTCATTTAACATTATTATTTTTTTTTTAATGTTTTTAAAAAAATATCCTAACATACTCCATTGTGTCCACAAACCATTGTGGTTTTTATAAAATAAACGTACCAATTATACGTGCAAATCGGGCTCATTCTGTGCCTTCAATAAGTACTTGAATTCAATCGTGCTCAGGGATTTGCCTAATAGCGGCATCACTCATAGTCGGAGAGATGGCTTACAGCTTAAGTAAGGTGTTTAATTTAAAATAATAATAATTTAATCCTAGAGGTAGTTTAATTTAAACTACCTCTAGGATGATATGATGACTATGATTACTATCTGATTCGCACTACTTCGTCTGGATGAAAAATACTTTACAACCTACATATATTCTTCTACCAAGTATACAAAAGAAACCATAAAAATTAGTCAATCCGTTTCAGAGAAGATTAAGTGTAGATCCTAAATCTACTAAACGGCTTTGTTTCGTTGGAGATAATAAATAGTTTAATTGTGCGTTAAGCGAAACAAATATTAGAAGTAGATTTTTCCACGAACCATAATTCTAATGTAATCAAATAAGATTGTTGTAATATGGACAAACTAATTAACAAGTTTCACTCTTAATTATTTATTTTATTCAGCACAACGCAACGCCAAACTAAAGTTGTATTTTTACCAGTTGTCCGGTAACACATTTTTGGTCTTCGACTTTCAAAATTTTAAGAATCTTGCACAAACAAGCCGCCACCTCTCCACCTATAAACGGATTGAGAGACCTTATTATACCGAAGATAGAAGCGACCAGCGGAGAAACAATCATTGCCTCGGGGACCTCGTTTGGCTGCCATTGTTGTACTGAACACTTGATCATAATCATCTCATAGAGACGTGTGGAAACCTTCTATTCACGTCCTAGAGGTCTAAATTGAAATTGAAGTGCCTACTCCTTTGTTGATTTTGAGTTCATATTAAAATCCATTCAGAGATAACTGCTGTTACAGTAATATGAAGGTGAGTTTCTGTGTATTTTTGTTACTATACATTGTGCCGAAATTTGGCATGAAGATAAATTACACCCTGGAATAACATATTATAATGGTGTAATTTTCAGCGGGTAAAACGGCGGCAAAAAAAAAGCTAGGCGGCAGACCAATATAAATATAATAAATCATTTATTAAGAAACTCGCAAGTTCGAAAAAATAAAACGGTCTAAGATGGTCTTTAAAACTTTGTGAATGTAGCTCTCCAACCGCTTTCGATCGATTGTCATTCATATTCCGGACAAATTATAGAATGAGGAAAAACGCGAGTAACCCAATATTATTGTTTCGATATAAAATTGCAATATCAATTTCAATTAGACGGCCTGAAATTCGGTAAGATTGCCAACAGTTGAACTTCTAGCAAATGTTGAGATTGTTTTTAAATTGTAGCTATTAGCCAAACTAACTGTTCTGAGGCCTTTGGAAAATACTTAAAATTGTAAAGTGGTCCTAAGTCCTATTCTCCCACGTTCCGTCTTACCTAAAAAGGTCAATATTAATTTATAATTTACGTAAATGTTATATTCCATAAGTTTATAATTATAAAACTAAAAGTAGTGTGTGTGTTCTACGTTAAATAAGTATACGAGTATGTATGTATTTTATAATTTATAACATTATTATTGTATGTTGGTATTACACATATACATATATAAACTAGTTTGGTTCGTTAGACTTTGGTTAATTTAGTTTTTTGTTTAGATATTTTTAGTTTGTTTTTACTTTTTATATTGTAATTTAAACCGAGATTTTTTCTTGATTTTGTGCGTGGCTTGTATATAACTTTTTCCTTTAAGTCAGGCTCTATTATTAGTGTGATATTACCGCAAATAGGTGATCTATTGTTCCTCTGATATTGGGATGTTAAGCCACTAATATTTCCAATTAACGTTGCGAGAATATCAGGCTGTATATTTCTCTAGATTTTTCTTGGCCAGTTCGGTAACCGGTCTTTTGATGATAAGTTCTTTCATAAATGCTTACATCTAAAAGAATAGTCACAGTGACATTATTATCTAGGTATCCAAAAACGAATTCCTACGCAACTCTGCGTTTCGTATGTGATCCAGAGGCATAATATAATTTTTGCACACCTATTAACATTCCTTATTATTCATAACAAAACACAATCCTCATTGAAATTCGATTAAATTGACTACAACCTTTAAAAAAATCTAAAGAAAGGATCATATAATATAGTAAATTCCGGCCACCTACCTAAATCATCATTTAAAAACGATTGTCTAGTGCATAAAATTTTAGTGTACATTTTACATATCACATGTTACAAAATCATATAATATAATATTAAGTATTTATTACATTGATATATTTTACAGTAGGCAAAAAACCACCAATAAAAGTAAATACTATGTATAAAAAAAAATTCTTTATATTTTTAATTGAGTTAAACAGCAAATGTACACCAAAATCCTTCAAACAGGACAACCGTTTCCTTAAAAAAAATAGACTTGGTAAAAAAATCTAAGCGGAGTTCGGCCTCCGTTTCACGCATGCGTCGTGAGTGTAACCGACTCGTTTTCCTACAAACGCTGAAAATCTTCGCGCTCGCCCTCCACGGCGCCACAAAACAAAGTGATTCCATAAATAAACAAAAAACATTTATAAACAATATTGTTCATAAACATGAAACAACAGCTATTGTTCCTGATTGCAGTCACTTGGATTGGGTGAGTTTTAAAGTTTATATGTTAAGCTGTTTTGATGTGTTGAAAACTTTACTTTTTAATTGAATCTACAATGTTTTTGTTAACTTTCTAACACTTTCTTAAACTTACCTCAGTTTTAATCAAATTTGATTTGTTTTGTGAGCACTACGTAAGGCATTACGAGGTCTAACGTTTAGAAATGATAATTATTAGTACCATAACAATTTAAGATTTATTATAATATGATTCTTCTTTTAAGATTTTAAGGTTTACAAACTTATTTTCTTTTTTTTGTAAAGTTACCATCACTGTGCCAATATAGTTTAAGGATTTCAGTATGATTAACAGTCATATGATTACCTCTTTCTTCATTTTAGTATTAACTCAAAATTCCATCAACCTAAGTCATTCAAAGATTTACCAGCAATATACGAGTACACGGTGATTTTTTACACATAGTCATCTGGCCCCTGAAAGGTTTTTTATCCACATCTGCCTCGAAACTACGCCTAGAGTCCACTTACTAGTCAAATGATATAGAAGTATAAGTCTAAATTTAAAATAACACCTTAAAAACAATATTATATTCCTGATTTATACCTCTATATGTGTAGGTGGGATGCTATCCAAAATAGGAAAAAGTGACTGGCTGATCTATCAACGCACACCCTTAACCGCTGAACGGATTGAGTTGAAATTTGGAACACAGATTGGTTTTATGACGTAGACATTCGCTAAGAAAGGATTTTAGTGAGTAATCTAGTCCTTCTATATTAACGACCTACCTACAATGGGGATGTTGAATGACGTGTTATTTGGTAGTAAATATAATAAAAAGGGCTTAGATATAATACTTATGTCTTTGTAGGTTTTCGGCCATTAAATATTCTAACCAAAAACCTTTTTAAAATCATCCCTAACCGAATGACTGAAATTTGTAAAACAATTTACACCAAGGAATAACACATAAACTTCTTAGCAAATAAAACCGCTAGGTACAGCTTTTCACTAATAATAATAACTGGATAGGTAAAAGATTTTAATATGCACATCCTTATTTTACCTATGATATAGGTACCATTAGAATAATACCTCTTTACATTTTATCTATAGACAGTTCCTTGATAAATATCCACTTAATTTAAACCTTTTCCTAAATCTTGTAATGTTAAAGAAAGGCAAGCGTTTTGTAAACACGGCGACAAAATACAAAAGATGTAAAGTAGATTTAATGAAATACCCTCGTCAAATGCCTCGTCACCGGGTAAATAAGTAACTAAATAGTGTTTCATTGGGATGTAGGTAAATTTATATACTACTAGTAACGACACGTGGTGTTACCCATGATTGAAACGTTTTTAAACGGTTTTATTTAGTTCACTCTGTTTGTTTTTTTCTTGGGTCAAATTTAGTAATTAAAATTTCATCCTCTTCCTGTCAACCGATTGATCTGAAATTTGGTATACGACTTTGGTTCTGATGACAATACAATTATGTATATTCAATATTATTGTGAGACCAAGATGGCCGCCGCTACAAAATGGCGGATAACGTTTTATTTTTTAATCATATCAATATGGGTATCAAATGAAAGGGTTTAATAAGTAGAATATCAAAATCCAAGATGGCCGCCGCTACAAAATGGCGGATAAACTATTTTTTTCAATTTCATCAAAATGGGTATCAATTGAAAGGGCTTGACAAGTAGAATACAGTGTACTAAAAGCCTAAAAATAAAAAAGGTAAAAAAATGTTTTTAAGTTAAACGGTTTTATTTTAAACATGTACTAAAAGCTAAAAAATAAAATCGTGAGGCACGTCAAATATCTAAATCTCAAATGAACATTTTCCCTGACAATTGTAGATATTTGACGTGCCTCACGATTTTATTTTTTAGCTTTTAGTACATGTTTAAAATAAAACCGTTTAACTTAAAAACATTTTTTTACCTTTTTTATTAATGAAAGAAAACCAAAGTTATTGGTGACGCCTGCTCAAATGTAGATCTATAGATTTATAAAAAGTTAAGTCCACACTAGAAAAATCTTACTAATATTATAAGTTTGTTAGAATGCATAGATGTATGTTTGTTACTTTTTCACGCCTAAACGGGTGGACCAATTGAGCTGAAATTTGGTATAGAGATAGCGTAGACCCTGGAATAACATACTGCAGTACAGGGTAAAACGGCTGGACGCAGCTAGTAAAAATATAAATTCTTTATTAAAGTAAACTGACTCTAAGAAAAAATCTTATTACATATCGCCCAAACCAACTGGTGTTTTCGGTAGTCCATTGTCCCACTTCAGGGCAAAGACTTGCCCTAAATCCTTCCATGTTTCCCTTGCTCACACCACCGTGACCTCGGTATGCGTCTAAAATATTATATGCACGCAATTTTTTTTAATGTAATTAAAACCTACCTATAAATTAAGTTTCTTTTTTCGCTACGAGCTTTTTTTGCAGCTCGTAGCTAAATGTAATCTGTCTTTAATTATTTCGGATAAAACGACTTTTTCATTTTTTCCGCGAAATCGCAAATGATAAATCTGTATTCATCATGCGTAGTAATATCAAACTAATGAATGTTATATCCCATATCAAGTTTAATGTATAATAATGAATGGAAGCCGTGACATATTGGAAATGGAGTAAGACAGGCTGTCTAAAGGTAACATTCTATGCATACTTTATTCTTTACTAGCTGACCCGCGCGCACTTCGTTGCGCGTGACAGTCAATAAAGCGAAAGTTTGGTGCTGCCATTTAGGATTGTATTTCCATCTCCGCGATTTTGTGAGCGTAAAATAGTTTTAACCCAGTGGGTAGTGAATAATATCGGACTGGGTATATCTATGAAGTTTTGTTTTGCTATCGCAGGAACCAGTCCTGTGTCCTTTCCCGGAGGTCAAACTATCTCGGTTTAACGGTTGTTGATTGTCTTCACAAATTTTCACGCCTCTTTTCAGGAATTAGAACTATTTGTGGTCCTTTCCCGGTAACCCTTAAACTTATCTCTACTGTAATGTACCTAAACCTAAGTTAAATTATAATTATTGGTTACCAATTTCTCACACTATCTTTCTCACGACTCAAATCAATTCTGTGATTCCTGAATTCCCATTAAAACTCTGACTCTCCTTCCTCCTGCCTGTAATACTGATTCTCCCTAATAGTTAATTTCTGACATAAAAACTATTCAATAACTTTCCATGCAAACGTTTTTCGGAAATAATTCCCGTTCTCCTGGGAATTTCACAAAATCCCTCCTTATTGGTCGCCTACGTTATATTAAGAATACGTTGAGCTAAAACGAAGAAGCGGCTACCGATTTCCTACACAAACTGCATCCCCCCCTTTCCTCCCCTTAAAGGTTGATTTCTGGGATAAAAAGTGTCTCGTATCATTTTTTATGACTCAAACTAAAGGTTGTATCAAATTTTAGCGTAATAGATAGAGTCAACGGTTCTAAATTTCATTTTGTTGCAGCTATTTCGAAATTGATTTGATTTCCATCCCCGCGGCGTTGAATTAGTATACATAGTTATATTTCCTCCCGCTCTGGATAGCGAAGAAAATCGAGCCAAGTATTTCTATGCAGTTTTTTTTCGCTACCACAGGAAACAATCCTGTGTTACTTTCCTGGAATTCAAAATATTTTAATACAAAATTACAGCTAAATCAATTTAGCGGCTATTGATTCCTTTTTCCAGAATTCCTTATTCCATAAAACTATTTGTTTTCCTTTTAACTATCTATATTGGGAATTTAAGCTAAATCGGTTCCTCATGCCTCATACTATCATTCCCGAGACTCAAATCGATTCCGTGGTTCCTGTAGGTATGCCCATAAAACTCTGACCTTAAAAGTGAGGGAAGGTGAAAGGCCCTTTCACCTATATGCATTGTTGACTTAAGGAACTAAGACTAAGGGACTATCTCAATTATGTCCTTTCTTTTGGCTCAAGCTGTATCTATTTCGAATTTCTGCAAAATTAGAGCTGCGGGTACTAATTTCCCATAAAAACACCGATCCCCCTTTCTCCCTTTAAGCTTGGTTTCTGTAATAAAAGCTATTCCAGGCCTTTTAAGAGTCTCCAATTAACAACAAAATCACAAAAAGTAAAGAACAATTTTATTTTCTACAATTTTCAGTTTAAATGTTCATATTAGGGATTTAGAATTTAGATATTTAACGTGCCTCACGATTTTATTTTTCAGCTTTTTAGTACACTGTATTCAACATGTCAACCCCATTCATTTGATACCCATATTGATGAGATTAAAAAAATTGGTTATCCGCCATTTTGTAGCGAGTGCCATCTTTGATTTTTATTTTGTATAGTGCACTGTATTCTAGTTATCAAGTCCTTTCATTTGATACCCATATTGATTGGAAAAAAAAATGTAATCCGCTTTTTTGTAGCGGCGGCCATCTTGGATTTAAAATAATTTTAAATATACGTAATTATATTGTCACCAGAACCAAAGGCGTACACCAAATTTCATTTGAATCGGTTGACAGGAAGAGGGCGAAATTTCAAATTTGCGATTTTTTTTTACTAAATTTGACCCAAGAATAAAAAATAATAAAACAAACGGAGTGAGCTAAATAAAACCGTTTAAAATAATAAAAAATGATATTAGAAACCTCAATAATTGAAGACCTATCCGTAATCCGTAGATACCTAAAACGTATGGGTTTGATGAATAAAATGAGTTTTAGTTCTATGGGGAGCCCAAAAAATATTTTTTTTCTATTTTTGTGTGAAAAACTTAATGCGGTTCACCGAATACATCTACTTACCAAGTTTCAATCGTATAGTTCTAATAGTTTCGGAAAAAAGTGGCTGTGACACATGGACGGATGGACGGACGGACAGACATGACGAATCCATAAGGGTTCCGTTTTTGCCATTTGGCTACGGAACCCTAAAAACCACCTCAACAAAAAAAATAACTTTAGAACTTCCGAAGACTTTTATTAAATAAGGCATGCAAACGAATTTACTCACATAAAGTTAATAAAATAATAATAATTCAATTAGACAAACTCAACATAAAATTAAGGACAATGATTTTTCTGATTATGTGATGGAACTTTAAAGTGAATATATATAATATATCTAATATATAAAATTCTCGTGTCACAGTTTTCGTTGCCATACTCCTCCGAAACGGCTTGACCGATTTTGATGAAATTTTTTGTGCTTATCCGGTATCTGTGAGAATCGGATTTATAATAAAATTATATATTTATAATAAAACAATTATTATTTTGCTATCTCAGTGTAACTCTCATATTAACTTTTAATCATTCCTATTAATTATTTATATGGCAAAACAACGTTTGCCGGGTCAGCTAGTTATTTATAAAATTATTCAACAAATATGGTATATGGTATGTAATAAAATAATTAATATCAGGTATTTTAAAGTTACATTAATTTTATAGTAATTATTAAGTGTTAAATTTTTGACTCGCAGTCTGTAAAACTCTAGGATTCAGGAATAACGACATGGATTGTTGACCGCCCTTTGGCATAATTTATTTATTTAAGGACATCCAACGCAGGAAACACATTACAATTAAAAGTCTTAAGGCTATTATGTCTTTAGTCTGTGTGATCCTACAATTATAGGATGCCACAGCATGCACAACTAAACATAATACTAATAAATAATACTACATAATAGCAAAAAAGTTTGGTTTCATAAGTCGTTTAAAAAGGTACTCATGTCCAACAAATCGCTTGCGAGTTTTAACGACGAACAGCGCCATCTAGTTTCATAATGGGTAAAATAGTGGCACATCGGAAAAGAGTTTGTATTTTGTATGTGTTCTTTATAAAATATGTTTTTGAGCGTTAAAAACTATTCAAAATCAATAAATAAATGTCCTTTTTGGAGTCTAACTACATACATCCATATCAAATAGGGCTAGCGGTTACTGATTTCCTATACAAAATTTGACTTCCACTCTAAGGCCAATTTCAGGGTTAAAAACTGTCCCATATCCTTTTTAGAGGCTCAAGCTATATCTAAACCAAATTTTAGCTTAATGGGGTCATTAGTTACTGATTTTTCATTCAAACTTTGACCTCCTTTATCCCGCCTTAGAGGTTGATTTCTGGAATAAAAAGTATCCCATATCATTTTTTACAACTCAAACTATCTTTGTGCCAAATTTTAGCTCAATAGGATCAGCGGTTCTAAATTTCCCATACAAACTTCGACCCCCCCCTTTACCCCCCTTAAAAGTAAATTTCTGACATAAAAAGTATTCAAAGTTTCTAATCACAATCCCAACAATCATTTCACGAAATTTCAGCTCAATCGGTTCAGCGGTTACGGATTTGCATACAAACGTTTTTCGGGAATAATTCCCGTTCCCGGGGGAATTTCGCAAAATCGCTTCTTATTGCACGATGAAGTTTTCCAAAAAATACGCTGTCCAAATTTCAGCTCGATCCGTCCAGCCGTTTGGGCTGTGCGTTGATAGCACGAAAGTGTACGAACGATTTTATATAATAAGATAAGTAAATCTTTAGATTGATATAACTCTTTTATTTAAAAACCGATTTGACTAAAACCAACACTAAGGTTCAAGTAGAGAAAACTGCAACGTATTAGTGAAAATTTTATTCAAATCGGTGGTGTTGTTTCACCTCACCAGTGACACAAACTATTTACAAATTTAGCCCAAATTAAACTAAAGGTCTACTTTCGTTTACAGGCACATCGATAGATGGCGTATTTTTAGTTTGTCGCACTTTTTGCTTTTTGATTTTTTTGAATTGAATTTACTTTATATTCTATTACTTTTACTTCAAAATTTTGATGTAAATTAGGGGCGATGTGTCCGATATAAATGATTATTATTTATTTTATTATTTTATTTTACGTTTCCCTAGGAAAAATTGACAAAATGTTTTACGATCTAGATCGCGCAAGCGACTTTTTCGCGTCGTTTTGTTCATATGCGTATTTTCACAGTTCACCTTAGTAAAGGATCACAATGAATGGGGAGAAATTTCCATTCTTATTATATGTATGGATATGGATGGATATGGATGTGAACTTTATTCAAGGTGCTTAAATATCAATACAAAATTGAAGTGAAGAGAGTATGATTTTCTTTTCAACTCTTAATGTTAGATCTAGGTTAGAAAAAGGAATTTATAAATAAATAAAATAAAT
Organism: Hemithea aestivaria; assembly: GCA_947507615.1. Classification (NCBI taxonomy): domain Eukaryota; kingdom Metazoa; phylum Arthropoda; class Insecta; order Lepidoptera; family Geometridae; genus Hemithea; species Hemithea aestivaria. Next base: position 10,200,374 of record OX382328.1, read on the forward strand.
AAATATTTCAGGACAATTCACACAGCGCTACCTAGCCCCATACTAAGCAACTTAATGCTTGTATCGTATTATGGTGATTAGGATAACGGATATAATACTTATATACTTTTCTTTTGTAAATACATACTTATAATAGATATTGAAAACCACCCAGACCAGAAACAAATACCTGTGGATCACAAAAATATTTGCCTCATGCGGGAATCGAACCCGCAACCTTCTGCGTTGCAAGCGGGTATCAGCCCACCGCACCACAGACGTCGTCTGGTGTGGTCGTGGTGCGGTGGTGTGTTATATACGAGTATTACCTATGTGGTTACGAACATCTAAATATATAAAAGGAAAAAGTGACTGACTGATCTATCAACGCACAGCCTAAACCACTGGACAGATTGAGTTGAAATTTGGAACACAGATAGGTTTTATGACGTAGACCTCCGCTAAGAAAGGATTTTGCCACGCGGGCAAAGCCGCAAGAGTAAGCTAGTTATAAATAAAGCTGGTTTGGATCCTCCTTTTTGAAATAGGCATATAAATGTAGTATTTCGGTAATAAATAATACTTGTAACGTTGTTATTTAATTTAATAAATTAATCTAATAAAAAAATAATCTATCAGGAAGTAAACTTTATGATGGATTGAAACAGGCTGGGCGTCATGTCAGGATGGTTCGCAATTTTTCTATTAGTATTTTAACTTGATAACTTTAACAATATTTTTTAATAAATTATATAGGTACCTAATAATACTCTTCTTTAAAATTTTACAAGCTAAAATAAAAAAAATCCCTTTATTACCTCCGTTGCTCGATCTTTATATTTATAAAACTTCTAGCTTATAGCTTACACTCACACACAAATAATTATATTATTTACGTCATCAAATCAATGTTTGTGCCAATTTTCAAGCAAATCCATTTAGAATTTGAGCTGTTGATAGTCATTTAGTCAATCCAAACATATAAAAAAAAACTAAATTTTTATGTTTAGATTTTTGTAATAAAATTAACGATTGTTGGTAGATTTTCTTCAAAGTTAAATAAAATTTTTTAACAGGAAGCATGATAATTTGCGTATTCAATAAAATGCGTATAAATTGTGTTTCTTAAAATTTGGATTTTTTAAAAAGTTTCTACGCTATATTCCGTACTAAGGCTACACTTAACCAGCGTTTCTAAACTATGTACACCGCACAATATAATGCCCATACCAGCGAATAATTACACTGTCTTCACTACACTAAGGTTGAAGCTAACTATGTCCCAAACTCCAGGTGTTTATCTCTGGAGACATTTACTTGTGCCTCTAGTAAGCTATTAAACTTTTAATTGCTGCCTTGGATTAACGTATCGACTTAATCGAAGCACTTCATTGTCACTCGCTTGATTGGAGCTTTTGTAATAATTGATTTGATAATAATAAAACAAGTTTTTCTGCAGCGCTGGCTTGGCTGAGTTATTGCAATTCAACGTGACAATGCTGCCAGCATTTTGGATACGCTGCCATCTGAGAGTGGTTGTGACGAGTGTATATGTCATGCTTACAATATAATTATCACAATGATACAATAGTTTCTAAGCGCGATGATAATTATTATTAAACTTGGCCGATATTTACAATAGCTATTCTTCAATTCCTCTTCTGCAATTCTATTCTATTTTATTCCTATTAATTTTGATTAGAGGTATTTAATTTAAATAGTTGTTCAAGATGGCACTTTTCGCTTTTTCTTGTAGTTTTGCTCCAGTTACAGGTCAACTGGTAGTAAATGCTACTTTACTTTAGCAGTTAGTTGTAGCCTTTTGATAAATAATAAAATAAATATTCATAGATATGGATTCATGAAAACATGTTTACCTCTACATGTATACACAGAAGTAGTGTACATTATACACAAATATAATTATGAATTTAAAAATTTAAATATTAAATTTATATCAATGTTCCGCTAAGAAATGATTTCTACTAAAACTGCGAGCATAAGCTAGTTAATATAGGCATGAAATAATATTCCTTTATTATATTTTCGTCGTCTCCAATATGCGAAAGAGTGAAGTGCTCATAGAAATATGAACCAACATTGCCTAAAACATCCTTGGCTCCAATCACGAGGTGTGCGCAAGCAAAAATATTTTGGCAACAAATTAATTTTCCCTAAGGCCTAATCCTAAACCCTTTACTCCGGATTCCGGAACGACGATGCCAAATTAATTAAGTTTGGCCACATCAGCGTTGCCGATTCATTATATCATTGTATCTTGAATGTTTGTTATGACACTTTTTAAAATTTTAGTTATGACGTGGTAGTTTCTATCTTGAAAAGGTTTTCTCGCTTATGCTTTGATACGACTGAAAATGGATAGATAATATAAAATATTTTCTAATATTCACTATATGAATGATAAGTAAATTAGGTACTATTTGGTTCATTTTCAAAAAGATTTTTAAAAGTAGAAGTAAAGTATTAAAAGTATTTTTTGGTACTGGTCCGATTCGCACACGTGATGTGCCCACCTCACCATTCTATCGTAAACTAGGAAGTGGAAAGTGGAAACCACAGAGCAACCCGTAGATCTAGTTTGATCTAGAAAGTTATAGAAACTTTGTCACCTGTTCCTTTTCCAAGTAGAAATTTCGAATGCACTTTGTTTGAGTACAACGTCCACTATAAGGGGTAGTACCTCTACGAGAGTACCTAACTATTTTTTACAAATCAATGTTTTTACGTTGCATACGTAATATCATAATCTCCATTTACTTTTACAAAGTTACATTAAATAAACAAAAAAATATCCGCTAAAATTTTATTCCAGGTTAACTACCTATTTACCAAATGTATTGGTTTAGACGTTTATGGTGCTCGCACAACTATCCGCATCGACCGCGCCGAAAAAAATTTGTATGGGAAATCTTCTTACGATTCGAACGATTTGAAACCGGAAAGTGTGCGAGGTTTCATGACATTTCATATAAAGGATTCAAAATTCGATTCGTTCAGCGCGGTCGATGCGGATAGATGTGCTTTCACCATTATGCGTGATGAGATAACTTACAAACACACAACTACACTAATACAGATAATAAACACACATACTTTCGCATTTCTAATAAAAAGTAGGAAACCGAATCCACAGATTGTAAGGGTTTAAAAGGTATAAAAATAAAAAAGGACAGAGTAACTTATTCGCTAACTGATCTAACAACGCACAAATCAAATCGCTGAACAGATTTGATTAAAATTTGGGCCGCTGATAGGTTATAATATGGGTTAGGCTCGTTTCGCACTAGTTTCGTTTCGCACCGTTTCGATTTTACCTACAAAAAGGTGCCGTTTCGCACGAAAAATATTTTTGTACTGGCGAACACAAAAGTTTAAAAGCTCTTATTTTTAATTTTGTATTAAGGCAGTGATTTTACTATTTACATCAATTATATCTTTATTTATTTATTTAAAATTAATGGATGTAACTTTCATTTCCAAAAGAATGTTATTAAGAAAGCGAAATTCTTGAATCTCCTGGAACACGAGGAAACTTTAAAACACGTCAAGCAAGCATGAGTTTGGCGTATCTTCCGAAGCAAGATATTGAGGATGGCTGGCTGCACATCATGGCAAACAGGTTATTATTCAATCAATAGCTTTCGGTGTAAACTTATACATATTAGGTGTATAAAAATATGTATAAAATCGGGGTTTTAGAAATACTTGATAAATGGATGACACCGACGCATTTGTAATTTAACAACGTGTTTTACAGTTTTAACGATGAACAAGTCACCAAAGTCAACGATTACTTTGTAAACCAATGGATGGAATACCCACAAAGTATTTGGTGTTGCTACGGTGAACGCCATAGAACAACAAACTTGGCCGAGTCATGGAATGGAAGATTCAATAAAATCATTGGCAGACATCCTAGCTTACTTCTGTTTCTGCAAACTATCGCTCAAGACACGTGCCATTATGATATTAAAGTTTCCAAGTAAGTCGTAATATATATAATTATAATCCTAGATAGCTAAAAAAATAATACAGTTTTGGGAAAGATTACTTCTGTAATTTTAACATATTATTATATTTTTGTTATACAGTTACCGACTCAAAAAACAAAATATCAACAAAAGGAAAAAAACAAGCATTCGCATTGACAGTGAAATAGGAAGATATTCTGAAGCCTACGAAGGAAAAATAATATCACTCGCTGACTTTCTGGACAATATGTCGAAGACGACTAGTATTAAGGATTTGATTTGACTTGGCTGTAATTTTATATTTGATTATATGATACTTCTTAATTAGCTACGTTGTTTTAGCCGCTGTAATGTAGCGTCGCGTAGCCTATGTGTTATTTCAGGGTCTAAGAATCTTTATGTCAAATTTCAGCTCAATCGGTCTACCCGTTTAGGTGTGTAAAAGTTACTTACATACACACTCGAAAACTCCAATTATTTGCAAGCGTATATTAAAAGTAGTTCAATGGTGACACTGTTGATAATTTTAGAAAGATAATTTAGTTATGATACGCTATTTTTATTTTAAAAAATTGTAGCTATGGCCTAATGTAAATTTTCTCATATGTTTTAAGTTTTCTAATGTTTATATTTGTTAATTACTTCCCTAAGATTGTAGATTCCTTTAAATAAAAGTTGATTGACTTAATAAAAAAAATGTTTTTATAAAACAGACTTTCCATTCCAATCCCATTTTCAAGGTATGTCTTTATACTACAAAATATTGGTCTCTTGAATTTACTTTTTTACATGACACTATGTAAAAAAGTAAATTCAAGACATAAAATAACAAAAAATATAATAGATAGATAGATAACCCTTTATTGTTACACAATAAAATGTACAAGAACAACTTAAAAACTAAAACAATACAAAAGATATCCAAATACAAATAAACCAAAAAAAAGATATAGTATCGCAAAATACACAAGTTAAATATTTTAATTCCTCTAAGACACTTTTCATTCCGACTGTACTTTCCATTGTATTGCAAGTTTTTTAAAAAACCGGGCGAAACGGCACCTTTTTGTAGGTAAAATCGAAACGGTGCGAAACGAAACTAGTGCGAAACGAGCCTAACCCTATAATATAACGTAGATGTATCCGCTAAGGAAGGAATTATCTACGGGAGCGGGAGGATATAGGTAATAATATAAGACTAAACGCAAAATGCAAATGTAAAATGTACCAAAAATTATTGCAAAATTAATGTTAGATCTATGCAAAGCATTTGAAACCTTCTATAAGCCAGATTAGGTATTCCACGGCAAGACTCTCTGTAAAACGGTTGGAGTGTAGCACAAGGAGAATTCCGGGGGTCAGGCCGATATTCTCTGCGGCGTCGCTCTCGTAGGTACATAATCTTGTTTAATCCGTAGGCTGTACCGGCTCGGATAAACGTTACAGACGCTCCAACGAGATTTGACCGACGAGATTTTTGGAATTGGTTACCTAAATGTTATTACTCATAATGTAATAGATGGCCTGAAGATTTTCCTCGCGGAATTAGGAAGAGGAAAGCCCTAAAAATTGGCAAAATTTTGCTGACAATGTTTTTTATCAACCAAAAAAAACTTTGCAGGCACTGTATCGCTCGTAACTTTATATATTCTTTGTTTGTGATGCTAGAGACAAATATGTCATAAAAGCCGATTTAATCATAATAATTAAACTGTAATTTTTCTTACACTCATGCCCGTAGTTTCCTCTGAGGTTTTAATAGCACCACTTGTCTCGTAAAATGACAGTTGAACTATAAAAATTGCAATGGGACGTTTGAGTGAATGTCGTTTCGAGGACTTTTAAATACTTACCTCTAGATGTGGAACATAATAACTTTACAGCATCACAAAGTTTTAGAAATTATCTTTTTCTCAAATTACTTATAACATTTAATTTTTCACATCGATTTATGGACTTAGCTATCCTAACGTTCTTTCATTATAGGTTAGCATTTGACCATGATTTCGGGTGACGCTAACCCGTATAGGGTAGGAGACCTAGAAGGCGGGATAAATGCCTTCAGACTTCACTGAACATCATGCCGAAACACGGTCTCATAACGACCGCACAACGACACGAAAGAGCGACACGGTTTTGTCCATAATAACCTTTAGCGAGTCATGCCGAGTTCATTGACATCATCGAGATTTACAGCACATTATCAGCAACTTGTATACCTATTGTGTTACCGAAATGTAGGTAAACACAAACTTGTATACCGGTAGTCTCTGGCGCCATAAAACTTGCCTACATCATCCATCGCTCATTGTCGAAGGCCGGTGACACGCGGTCTAACTTCCAACCTCGCCAGTACAATACCTAAACACAGACTGGTGTAATAAAGCCAGAAACTGCGACAAAAATAATGTCACAGTGCAGTGAGAAAAAGAAAATTCAAAATATCCACTTCTTTTCTAAATTCTTCCTAATTCTTACTAATATTATAAACCTAAAAGTTTGTAAGTATGTAAGGATGGCTGGATGTATGTTTATTACTCTTTCACGCCTAAACGGGTTGATCCGAAATTTGGCATAGATATAGCTTAGACCCTGGAATAACACAAAGGCTAAGTACTGAGGGTAAAACCGCTGGGTGCCGGGATCTTATATTTTAAAATCAAGTAAAAAGGTCAGCAGGTAACTCGATGAGTATTATTTTTGAGTAAAGATTTTAATACTCGTTTATACCATGCATAGGTGATAATTAAGCCGCGTGATTGTGAGCGGTCATAACACCTAAAACACCAAGACCGTAACACTTCCGGTACACTATGTACTCCTCTCGAAGACACACAGGCACTCCTTTTAAGATTTTTTATTAGTCATGGAAGATATTCTACATAATATATAGAATATCTTCCAAAAGAAATAATATTATTATTTCTTTTTTTACACTAGAGTAAGCAAACGTTTGTAAGTGATCAGTGTTAATAATGACTTCACTTCTAGTCTCAATGCGCGGTGTCCATCTGTAATACAATCATGTTTAACTAACGCATTGATGTACAGATATGATAGATTGGGAAATAACATTATCTATACGAACCTACGAGATAGATATCTTACAATGGGCCTCTCTGGATTGTCGAGAAATCGTGTTATTTAGTCAAGCGTTTTTGGTATTAAGACGAAAAGGCTTTGGGCTATCCAAGTCTTTTTCTAGGCAAGATGGATGAGAGTTCTGACTGTATAAATATAAAAGCAGTGTAGTTTTCCTTATTTTAAAGAGTTGTACCTAATAGAAAAGAAGTTCTTTATATTTATTTTTATACCGTCTTATATCTTTTCTTGCAAATTTTGTTATTATAGTGGTCGCTGTAGAGTTATTTAATCTAATCTATTTTAACATTCCCAATTTAGATTTTTAGGCAGATATAATATAGACAAAGCCGTAGCCGTATTATTTTAAAAAATATTGAACTTTCGATTTTTATACAGGTAGCTGGTTTACATACGAGTAACTATGAGTCTGACATATGAGTCTGTTGAACAATATTTTACGATCGTTTCTTAAACCTACCAAAAAGATTAAAAAATCGATAAGCCGTTGTAGGAATTCTATAACAAACCCTGTAACACGAGATTTGTACTTCAAATAAGTAGTTTAAAAGGTTGAGTTCTAGGAAAATAACTATAAAAGAAAACTACAGTCAAAGTTCAACCATTGCCTATCTACTTAGGACGCGGCGGTGTCAATATTTGTTTCCAAGTAAATAAGACACTTTGGAACACCCGTACCTACTTCCGATACAAAAACTCTTTTCGAAAGAAAACGAAAATACTCAGAACATTCGTGTTTCCTGAACAACGCGGGAAACCTAGAAACTTAATAATACGGGACAAACATCTTTCGGAAAAGCTTACGGAGTATGTAGAGGGATTTTAAATAAATGCAAACATACTTAAATTGTACCTTCCAACGTGTAGTAAAATTTATTAAAAAGGCAATACAGATAGGTAATGTAGGCAGTTTTATTGCTGTGTAATCTAAAGGAGGCGATCTCCACGACGCGACGTTTTTGTTCTTATAATTTTTAGTTGGGTAGGTTTGGATTAGGTGTTTTCCCCTTGTTAAAAAAACTTTTAAAAAAAGGTGTTTCATAAGGAAGGTCAAGCAGGACTAAATTGCAGATCGTTAACTTTTAATGATTAGATTTTCTGTACATTCAAGATGAAAAATGTTTTTTCCGTGAATTACTTTGCAATGCACTTGGCTAGGCAAATCCTGTAGATCTTTTAAGTTATCGTAGATTCTCTATTTTACGGTAAAATATGTGGAAATGTGAGTACTCCTTCTTGATATAAAAAATCCACCCTTGTTAGGTATTATATTCGCTATTTTCAATTAAAATAAGATAGTTATAAGAATAGATTGTTACCCTAATTGTTTACTCACGTTAACAGCTTCCGGAGCACAAATATTTTCTTTCACGTTACTTATGAAAATTTCATTAAAGTTTTGAATTTATTCATTAAATCAGATCTTAAAAGCTTTAGGGATTTTAGAATACATAATGCACTGTCCATAACCAACAGGAATATCTGATATAGAATCTGGAATATTGAGTTAAAAACTCACCTTATTTTAAGTAATACTATGATTACATAATTTTACATCTTTCTTTTATTTTTAAATCTAAAGATCATTTTAAAAAATACACGATAATTTATTAAACATACTCAATTTCTCTTTACCGTGCTTTATGACTGCATTAACTGTACGTATTTTTAATACTATTAAAACTAAATTTATTATAATTATAATTAAATCCTATGTGAAACGACAATATGTGAAATGACACAAATTTCTTATATCATATAATATCTAAAAAAATGTATCACTTTCATTTTGATTGTAGATGCTTAGATTACTTAATCAATAGAACACTTGTCAAATTTCGTAATAAGACAAACTACCGATTTAATTTGAATTTGAAAATATTAAATTTGACGAATTTCAGACTTGACTAAAATCATTCAACCCGTTTCATCGACCATTCTCCCACGTTTTAAAGTTTAGATGCAAACGGATTACGCGTCAACATGGGAGATATCTCCCCAAGAGGATGTCAACACAAAATATCGTATCCCCTACGTGCTTATCGCACCCGAATACACTATAGAAAGGTCCTTTCAAGATTTCAACCATACATTTGGAGAGTATTGAGATTTACGAGTACCCTTTTCAGTGTTTGCGCCGCGAGACGTGATGAGCTTCAGACAAATTTTAACTTATGGACTTGGATATTTGGCTATGAGCAATACGCGTTTATATAGACATATTCTTCTGTATCATTGGGTTGAAAATTGGAACAAGGTAGAAGTTATGAAGAATTAAAAAAAGAAGTTAGTTATCTACTGATAAAGGTTTTCTTAACGAAATAGTTATGCGATTATGAACATGATGCGACGCGAGAAAGGCTAACCGGTAATGAATAAAATAACATAATTAAAAACAAACATAAATAGGATAAGATAACATAAGAGTCTACTCGTAAAATTTATAATTATTGTTTTGTGGTTGGTAAGTAATCCTAAAAAGTTATCTAAGTAGGTACCTATCTGGCTCAAACTCAGAAGACAAGTAAATTTTAAAATAAAAAATAACATTTGGCTGTTTTATTGTTCAGCGTATAACTCTAGCACTCAAAAATAAGTATCTAGTTTTAAAGCTAAAACTTTTTTATGTTTAATTGCCACTGAAATATTTGTGTTAAAGAAGTATATAGAGAAACATGAATCGGTCATAATTTCACAACATAACGTTTTTCAAATTTAAACAAATCTGTCCTGGATTTTTATTGATTTAGTTTACTTAGTCGTCTACTTTTTACTTCAAACATATTTAAACGACATTAAATTACAACAAATGTGTAAAAAACTCATTATAAGGCGATAATGATATTCAGAGAGCTGTTGACATTGACTGGCGGCGGCGGTCGATAGTTGGCAGGCTGACAAGTGAGGCGTGCCCTTGCGCACCACTTGGGTACCCTTGTGCACAGCCGTTTGTGGAGGAGCAGTCAAGGCAATGACATCGATGTTATTTGGGCTTATTGGAAATTTCTAGAGACTTTTTTGTAACACTGATTTAAAAAAAGTTGTATTTCTGGAGCTTAGATTCCATGTTAACTGGGTCTTAATCTCAAAATTTATTTAACACAGAAAATTCCAAGGTACTTCGTAGTTTTTCAGGCAGGAAACTAGGAACTTCTCTTCCAACTTCCCTCATGAATTTGGTATGATTTCTGCCTTTCTACTCATAAAGTGTCAAAGAACTTTGCCTTACTAGGAACCTTTGTAATTAGATTTGAGACTGAGCGAGTCCTACGATTTGAAATGTGAGAACAAAAATAAGCTTATTTTTAAAGCGTGTCGTAAACCAAATAAAGTCGGAATAGCTTTGATTCCAAATTTACCGTCAAAAATCCAGCATTTCCTCGCCGAATTCAAATATCGTCCTGCAAATAGTGGAAAAACGAGTCGAAGCGTGGAGAAAACTGCTCTCGAATAACTCCGAGTTTACAGGAACCTTAACAGCTCAGTTAACACTGAGAAAGCATCAAACCATTTGTTTACAGACAGAAAATAACTAGACGGTAAATTTAAACCGAAATGCATTTTTCATATGATCCTTTGTAAGGTTTACTTTGTGAACGAGGCCCCGACGATGTGCTTTAAAATGCAAAGTCTCAAGATGGCATGTAAAACAGCGCGAGCCGACCGAATGCGGTGTAATGCTAAATTGAGCTTATTTCCTTATGTTTCGAGCCGTATTCTTTACTTTGAAACGCTTTTGTTTTTGTTCATATAAAATTCGAGTGTCTATTTACGGACGAGATTTTACTTGAGTATTTTTGCAGGGACGTGTTGTTAATGGAAGTCGATGCTTTAAAGCTGGTAGGAAAGCTGATGATATTTAGTAATAATATTATCGTAATTCTGTAATATTCATGCGTCAGAAATGATAGGTTAGAGAAGAATAAACTTTACAATAAAAAAAATATTATGTAAGTATCTACCTACTGGAAATCTATGAATAGTTATTTTTTTCTAACTTGTACACATTTACAGGCGTTATGAAAGTTACAACAATGAACTTACACTCGGTACCCAAGAGGTTCACAGAATGAAAAGTTACACATTTATTTTCGACCAATAGGGTCTCCAATAGGGTCATGAGCGTCGATATCTTGGACCTTATCAAGAAAGCAGTTAATACATTCGACCGCTCGTTTTGTTATCTCCATTATACGCCTATTAAAATCCCGGGTTAAGACCGACATTATTCAAGATTGTGGACATTAAATTTATATAGAAAAAGTACGAGTAGTTTCTAAATTGTTAAAGGATTGTCTCATGGCGCACCGCGGTCGGTGACAGCGGCCACGCAAATTGTTATTTTGAGTGATGACTTCGGGTCCCATTCGACAGAAAATAGAGGCATCCGATCATCAATCTTATTGTCTAGGTACTATACTATATACTACTAGGTACTATAGCCAGTGTACTGTAAGTGCATACTTTGTAGTTTTGGTCGTATTGCGATATTTTAAAATAACTTTTATGTGACAGGAGTAGACTTTAAACCTACAAAACGAGAGCAATTTTCTAAAGAATTAACCTATTAATAATAAAAAGGTGAAATTTGTTTGTTGCTCTTTCACGCTCATAAAACACTAAAACTAATCCTGGCACGTGGCTACCATTTTGTTACTGTGTAAGTATATGTGTGTCTGTGTTTGTGTGTGGGTTGCAGCATTACGCCCATTTCTAGCTTATCTCTATCATCTCCTAGCATAAAAGGCTAACCTCACATCCATATTCTTAATGTTATCTATACTTGATACTTACAGCAACACTTATTAGTTTTAATATGTCTTGATTGTACTATTTTCATCACAAGTAAAGTGCCAGTAAAGAAGAAACCTACCAGTAAAGTGTTGAAACAAATTCCCAACAGAATAAGTGAATCTTTACGAAGGAAAGCTATCGATGCGAGAGATCCGCCAAATAAACATTTTGTACCGGAATATATTCGGAATCGGAGTGAGGAGGTATCGCGTGTGTGAGTCTATTATAGTTGCTAAAACGAACCTATCGAGATTTATTTGACTAAAGCTAACTTTATTTAATGTACTTTTTGTACTAAAAAGACCTATTGGTATGGTACCTATTGGTTTGGTTTTTTTTTATGTAATAGGTGACAAACAAGCAGACGGGCCACCTGATGGTGAGTGGCTACCGTCGCCTATGGATACCTGTAATACCAGTGGTACCGCTGGTACGTTGCTGGTGGTAGTGGGTATTAAATAAATTAGGTTGGAATTGATAGTCTTGTTCGTGAAACTTCAGTTACGATTGTATAGTCAACTACAAAGAGATGTATCCATGTTAGACTTACAAAATGAAGTAAATTTTCATTTGCCACAATGAACTACCCTTGGTTCGTGACATTTCTAGGAGCAATCAAACTTTATATTATCATCGACTCGTTTAATATGCAATAATGATGTATCCCACTACTTTTCTTAGGTGAATAATAGCATTTAAAATGAATCGAATATAGTATAAGATTTGGTGGATACTGAAAATGTCACGAAGTAAGGGTAAATCATTTTTGCATACTAAAAGTTCCTTCATTTTGTAAGACTAACATGGATACATCTCTTTGTAGTTGACTGTACTAGTCGTCTAGTAATAGTCTGTCTATCCAGTATTAGATATTCATCCCTATATTTGTCAAACTAATAAAAGAACCCTTATCTGTGGGAAAGTTTTGACCAGCAGACACTAACCGTTCGTATATCCAATTTTTTTTTCACGTTTTCTCTCTTCATTTTTGTTTAAAAGAACATTTTTAATCTGATTTTAGCCCATATATACGGTCAGTCCATCAGTCAAGCTGCCATGAACAAGTGCCAAAAACAATGAATATCTCATATTTAACCGATCACTAATAACTTTCAACGCAAACAAAATGTCAGCCGCGGTGTACGTATAAAATGATCGAGCACACGAACTAAATCTGTTAGCACTGGACACTGGACCATACTGCTTGGATTAATGGAATTATGTTTATAATAATGGGATATTGCTTTAAATAATGGGTATATGTTATTGTAAGCTAGTCAGAAAATCGAATAATGATCATACTAATGTTATACGAGTAAATGCGAAAGTATGGATGTGTGTTTGTCTTCTTTTCACGCCTAAACGGCTAAACTTATTGAACTGAAATTTAGTACCTATGTAGTTAGTTTAAGACTTAGATCCTTAATACATTGATTACGTATCGATAAGTACACTACGCGATAACTTTATATCGACGATAGGGGGTGGGTATAAAAGTATGATTGTAGGACTTTAATGATTGCATAAGTTCGACCCTTGATAAAAAGTAACAATTTGAAATTGCAGACCCTACCTATATCTACTCCTAATAAATATTAAACGCATTATAACATGAGGCTTTTTGTGAGAAAATGAACAGTTTCATAAGAACAATCCATAAATCTTAATAAATCAAAAATAATGTTCTGCCAGTAACGTTTGAAATGCTCAATGATTATAATTTCCCACTTCTCCAAGCAATATATGTGCAAATGATCATGAAATTAACTCCATAGGTGTGAATGTAATAAATCGTAATTTCATGGGTTACAAGACCTATATTTTTCACATTATTTTTAGCTTACTTTTTTTTTGAGTATTTTTTTATGATATCCTTAATAAATACTGAGTATACTTTATACGTATTACTTATTACTCAGACTTGTAATGAAATAACTGAATTTAAATGGTTTTTCATCTTGTACTTGTCTACATAGGTCGTAGTATGTGCTACGCCGTAGCCCTCTACAAATTCGTAGCGTTGGCTACGAGGTTTTTTTCAATCGGCCATAATAACATGAACTTCTAAAATTGAAGTTTTAATTACAATCTTGAGTGAATCAAGGGTCGCCGGAGGCTGTTCCTGATTTATCCCAAAAATCCAATTTCTTTAAACTTTGTAACTTTTCATCTCGAATATCGCTTTACTTGACAATCATTTTAACCGCGATGGGCGCGAAAGAGAAACAAAAATTGTTTAAAATTTTGCTTGTCTATACAAAAACCTAAAAAATATATACAGTTGAACTGAGAAACATGCTCTATTTTTTCGACGGTTAAAAAATATAAATATAGCAAAAGACAGAAGTAATATTCTTAAAAACGAAAACGCTAGCCTATGCTTTCTCAAACAGTGGTGTATGCCGTGTATACCTCTCAGTAGGTATACTTATAAAGAAACCACAAAAATTCTCTTGCATAGGTGTCCCTTATTTCCCCTTTACCTCACTTAGAACAAATAAGAATTCAAGGCCCCGAGCGGTCTCACTACATAACAATGCAAATTGAAAACGTTTGTACAGAATTTAATACTTTGCGAGGTTACTCTTTAAATCGAATAAAACTATTTTGTACTTTACGACTCTTCTTTTCTATGGATATTGACAACCTCCAATTATTATAATATTGTCAAAATGAAGTACCAAATCATCAAACGAAGTAACCTCCCAAAATGGAAACAACGTTATTGAATCTATAGAAAATAATGATTATAATACCGAGAAAGAAAAATCTATAGCTTTACAATGAAGTCAATACTAGTACTACTTAACGGAAAATCATGATAGTTAAACATGACAACTACATGATATAAGCAACCAAATACAAACCTATAGTAAGATAATTCGGCCACACAATGAATAATGAAATGATTTCATAAAGCGCCAACAGTTCACCCGAACAGCATATTTTCACAACAAAGTTATGGAAGAATTTGAACATGAATTCCGGCAGAGCAATATCATCCCTCAGAAAATGCCTGAAGTTGAGAATCGATCTATCTGCCACGAGGAACTTTTTCAAGACTGTCATAGATTACTACTTGTCCATTATTGGGAACTGCTTGGTGTTACTGGGGTACCTCTTCGGGATGTATGATGACGTCACCCCGTGCAGAACTGGCAACGTGCTCATATTAGCTGGACATATTATAACTCTCCTATCCGACCTAAACACCCTAATATCCGATGTTTCTAGAGTCAAACTAAAATCAGCAGATTTCCCAGTAAACAGATTCTTTGTCGTAGCCAATATTCTCTCGATCTTCGGCGAATATCAAGAGCTCCAATCTATCATTACATCTTAACAAATGTTAAATCTTTTAGTTTACTTGCCGTATGTTGGACATTTTGTAATGGCATTAGGGTATATATTAGAACAGTCGGAGTCAGTAGAGGCTCCGTTCTCCAGCGGTGTAGTGCTCTTAGGTCACCTTCTTGTTCTCTCAGATCCTCGCACGTTGTCCTCCGATCGACCAACTATTCAAGTTATTAACCTCGTATTTCTTTTAAGCAACATTATAGTGTTCTTACACGATTTTCTTCGTTCTTTATACACGAGTGATTCCACGGTTTATCAAAGAAACCCATATTACTCGCAGTGAAGGTTATGGGTAAAATAAGATTTAATCATAAGAATTCTAAATAAGAAACACGACCTCTAAATATATTGAGGAAATATTAAAGGTATATAAATAAGAAATGTAATTTCGCAATCTCAAATTTCGTGCTAATTTCGCGAGATTGATCTAATATAAATTTTGTGAGCCTTAATTTCTGAGGTTAGCAACAACAATTAAATTGTACAGAAGAAATATTTTTATAAGTTGCTTAATTTATTCATTGACTAATTTGTCGCTAAAAAGATCTAAACGTGCATTATGGTCATGGCAGTATTAAGCGTAACAGTATTTCTAGTAACATTAAATTGTCTCTATCGCCAATACGAATATGAAAGACAGAACTCAAACATCCTAGAAGATTGTTACACTACTTTATACTTTAAATTTAACACAATTTTACAACGAGTGATCGAATTTTTAAAATCGTTTTCTTTACAATAACTACCGAATGAAATCTTGCGAAATAAAAATTTGCGCACACCGAGAATATTGCGAAAAGGCATTCCCTAGCTATAAGACAACGTTGTGAGCGACTTGAGAGAAATGACAAGCAATATATTTCACGTAAAGGGCGAGCCGTCCGAAGCCACAGGTCAAATTATGAAGTAATAAATAAACCCTTTGTAACAGATAATTAATGAAAGAGGGTTAGTTATAAGAGAATTTTAATCGACTACGTGGTAATGTTGGCATAAGAAAATTAAAACTCGCCTGCAAGACTGACTAAGCAAACTTCCTTTAGAAATTGTCGCTTAGAAATAAATAGCATTTTCTAACAGGATAATGAATTTTATTTGTTTGCATAACACGCATATAGTTATAAATAATTATCCTTGATTAAAAAGAACTTGGAGGTGAAAAAGTGAAGGTGCCTAATTTAAGTGATTCTTTAATTTAAAGGTGCACAAGAAAAGTCAGGCGTAGGCAGATACGGTGAGAATCGAGGGTGCTATCGGAACCTGAGTTGACAATTTGGCACATTTTGTAACAAGCAAAGGGCTCTCCGATCTTGAAGGGTCCTTGCCTTCACCAATGAGAGCTGAAAACGCCTTTTGTCCTTGTCATGAAAAATATTGAAGGTTTCTTGATTCCACCTCGAGTACTAAAACATCAAAGGCATCAACTGAATTTCATTTTATATCTTAGAGTAGTGGACAAATAGTGCGTGTTGGTAGGATCTTATTAGGAAAGCTTTCAACGCATTATTCTGATGTTAGCCAAATTAATGGTTGTCGTAAAAGCAAGGCGACATAAGAATTAGAGAATAATATCTCTATTAGGAAATCCGAAGCTTATCTCCAAATTTGCAGTGACGTCGTGAACCCTATAAATTACATTATGATCTCTAGTATAATATTCATTTTGCTCAAATTCCTAAAGGGTAGCGCGGGTTACTTTGTAATCGAAACCTAAATAATACTTTCACTGCAGAATGGCGTATTGCAACCGAACAAAGCTTATTCGAAAAAGGACTGAGTCACCTATAGAGCAACCTTACTGCTTTTAACACACGCTCCCACAAAGCATAGTGCATTATGCGAGCAGTATGTGATATGAATTTTTGTGCAGACGTTATTTTGTGTACAAGCAAGTGGGCTTACTATGGGTGCTTCATTTCTATATAACTCTTTATTTAAAACTATAGCAAATCATATTCCTACTGCAAGAATTGGCGATATTGTCATGGTATGATCTCTTCCAGACAAGACCAACGATAAGTAAATTTCAAAATTTACGTGCGTGCCGTGATTAAAAGTTTACAGTTCTTTTTTTAGATCACATGAAAATGGGCGCATCTTCCCATTTTCATGTGATCTAAATTTCATAGCGCTATCGTTGCTATGCAAAACTTGGGCCTGTTGGATCGGAAAGTGTCGGTTGCCGTGCCGGCTCGCGCTGAAGCAAAAATGTGCTCTGGGCCTAATTGAAGCGGAAACCATGTCAGAAACGTCAGTGCCGTATCTTCCTATTTTTTTTTAATGTTTTCTTCTATTAATTTCTTCTTTGCTTTCAATACACAAAACATACTTAAGTAGGCATTTCAGCAAGAAAACACGTACAAAGAACAAAAAATGCCACAAAAACAAAGTTCGCAACAAAAGTTCCATTGTAGGTGAGGCATTAATACGAGATGTACTCACAACTAAGTATCCAGTGGCCAAAGTACTCGTATCTCTCCATTTGTGAGTTCAACCACACAAAAAGGATGAGTCTACACTCTCACACTGTACCTAATACAGTTTATCCCTTTGCGAAACAAAAGTAGATTGGTTTTTTTTTAACTGCTCCTAGCTGTTTTACTCGATGAAACAATAAAAAATATATGTAATATTAGTAGCCCTAATGCGAAAGTGTAGGTTATTAGTATATAGGTACATACATACATAAATCAAATCAAATGTGTTTATTTGTAAGAGTATTGTATACAAACAGTTGTAATATAAATAAATGAATCAAATACTCTACCAGAGCACTGGTGCACAAATACTAAAATATAACAATGTGAAAGAGCAATTTACATTAGTATACACATAGGTAGCTCAGACCTTATATTATCACTTTAGCGCTACTTTTCGGCAGGTAAAACTGCTGGAAATAGATACTTACTCGTGATAGCGTAATAAAGTAATTTAATAAAAGTAATTGAATAATGCATAATCTACTCTTTATAATATACTAGCTGTGCCGCTGGGCACACTACTGCGTAAACTGCTGAGTTTTACCCGCTGTACTATAGCCTATGTGCTATTCCAGGGTCTACGCTATCTTTATACCAAATTTTAACTCAATCGGTTCACCCGGTTAGGCGTGAAAGAGTATCAAACTTACATCCAGACATTCATATATTCTTACAAACTTTTACGTTTATAATATTAGTAAGAAAGAAGTGTGACACGAGCAGGCTTAACCTTTGCCTTGATACGAGTAATAAACTCCTTTGATTATACTGTCTAAAATAAAATAAAACTGTAGTGTACGAGTACCTTGCTTGAATATCTGTGCCTAGATAAAAGTAAGATCCTCCATTTAATTATAACATTATTTTCCTTTAAAAGATCTTAATAACACCCCGTCGTTTTTGCTTCGGGGGTTAAAAATAGAATCTTACAGAATACGAAAGAAATAGATACCTTAAAACAACAAAAAAATGATCGCATTACAAAGTTAAAAAGAAAATAATAATACCGCACCGCTACGGTTATTTCTTCAATCACTTGTTCGCTAAACCTCCCGTCGATAAAGCTTCCTTTGATTTTTAAATAGACGCGAAATTGAAACAGACAATATAAACCTTTTCATTGAGAAATAAGTACAATTTAACCATCCTTAAATTGCACGTCGGTCTTGTAGACGACATTTTGATTGGCTAACAAGTGCAATTTTAAAATAGGCCCTCTATCTCCTCAGATCTTCTGTACATTTGTAGCGAAAATTATGACTTTTTCAAATGTTGCAATTTTATATTACATTCTTAATTTATGAAAAGTACCATCAAAATTTTACCTACTTATCGCTACCGTTAGCTCGTGTAGTTAAGACTTCGTATTATAGAAAATTATACAAAAAACAAAACAAAAATATAAGAAAAACAAAAACAAAAACACATACACACATACATTATACAAAATTATAATTAAACTATTATATTTAAAAATTCATGTTTCAACCAAGCAAAAGTTTCTATCGCTTAGATCTACAATTTAAAAAGATTTATCTATAAGACATGGTTCATTTTTAAATTGCAACTCTTATCAATCCAATCAAGTTGCAGAACATGATTTGTCATCAAGCTAACGACGCGATGTGCTCATCTCATTCTTAGTTTCAAATAAAAATAACTTTAAAGCTAGGAACATAATCTCTTACAGAAACTATCATTGGATGAGCATTGATATAATGCAGAAGAGTTGAAAAGTTCAGGAAGTGTAATTACTTGGTACAATTAAGCTCGACTGTGATGTTCCCGTCAGGCCAGCTGTTATCCAGACAAATTAGCCGTCTAGTCTAGCTGCGAACTAATTTTCATTAATGCCACTACCGACCTTATCTAGGGGCACCACTCTATCTGCTATTTGGAGACAAACCCGAGAATGTTGGGAGAACGGAATTTAAATTTCTCGAGAATAAGGAGAATAAGCTTATTTCTACATAGGCTTTCTTATATCATTTGCTTATATATTTGAGAAGTAAGGATAAATTAAGTAACAAAATGGACTTACATATTTAACTGCATCCCACCTGGATAGAACAAGCCTATCACCTAAATAACTAATCATTGAACGTTAAAAACAATGAATATTGTTTAAACTAGAAACAAGTGAAATTTAAAAAATACTTTTTAAAAACAAGCTTTAATTATTGTTATCATCTTGCATCATAAAGTACTCGTCAAGACGAATCAAATGAGCCCAAACTCGATGGGGTTGCGTTGTTTTATGACGGAGTTCCTATGGCCACCTTCCAGCTCCATCATTAGATCAGCTCGATGTCATAAAAATATTGCATTGTCATCCGATTTACACACGCATGCAAATTTTCAGCTCAATTGGAAACCGGGAAGTGGGTCAAATTAAACTTGCAAGATTTGATTACAGACAGACAGACAGACAGACAGACAACAGACAGGTGAAAGTAATATAAAGTTTGTAAAAAAAGATGCCCTCAATATATTCGGCACAAAATCCTGTTTTAAATATTACACGAGCCTGTAACAAAAATTACAGCAAAGATCAGAAAGAAAGTTCATGTTACGTGAGGAGATAAAATCGACGAGTCCTACATTCATGAACAAAAACAATTCGAGTACAATATTTCGTTTCTACTAGCTCTTTGTATCGAACCATCTCAACTAGAAAAAACACTGTGCATGTGAAACTAAATAAAAGCTTTTTTAAACACTATAGAAGAATAGGTAATGTTCCAAATAGACTAATCAAAAGACCAATCGTGTCCTATTTGTCTAAATGAGTTGGTGGCCCTACCACGGATGAAAACAATTCTCGCATTCAAATCCTGTCACACCAAACTTTACTCCCTTCTCTTGAATTATTTAGATAATAATGGATTTAAAACCGTTTATATTTTTAATGTAAAAAGGAATTACATGATCCAATTCTTTGTTGACCGCTAAGAAGAACTTTTTCCATCAATCAAACTTCCTTGTTGGATGTTTCGATTATAAAGTTGAATTCTGAACTTTTTTCACTCCGTCGTAAAGCATTTGTTGAGATCATTTCATCTTTTTGTAATTTACAAGATATCTATCTACCCATCTTCTTCGGTTGAGCAAGTAAAGACTCGAACACATATTTGGAATACCATTTATTTACACCTAATTGATATTCGAGAGCGACGCGAACATGAAATGCATGCAATATGGCACGCTACGAGAAATTGGGACAAACTGAAGCCTAGATTAGAAACGCAGGAAGGACAGCAATCAAATCAGCTCATATCGAGGCGCAATCATCGGGTGTCAGCCTGCAATTAGGGCCTCATACAGCTACGACCACTCTTATATCGCGATACATGCAACAAGATTGATATTCCTTTGAATATTTGTATAAATATTTACTTACTATTCCATCCCAGTAAATCTCATGGAGATTTATTTAAATGTAGTCCAGGGTGTCGAAATTCGGAAGTAGAGCGGTTGGGAAATGTGATACCTTCCGCTCGCAAAGGCTTGACGGCTCACCGATTATGTCAGATTAGTGAACGTGCTCAGAGTTTTCATTCGACTAAAATTGGAACCAACACAAAACAAATCTTTAAAATGCCATCGTTATTTCATTCATGAATAAATATAAACTCTGCAAATCTATTACGGACAGGTACGAAAAAAATGTACAATGGCTCTCTGCCAAGACTTCGGTCGTCTTAAAAGATACCTATTTCAGAATAAATGACGTAGCCCCGTGGACCCTTGAAACGAGCCGGTGTTGCTTAATATTCAAGCAATTAGAAGAGATCTACATTCCACAGTCGTCAAGACTATCTCTTCCAATGAATTTTTATTTTTTGAAAAATTTAAATCATAAGCGGTGTTCACAGATATAACGGTAAGTTTTTTCACGTGCTATTTCTTTGTGCAGAGGTACAGCGGCTGACGCAAAGGGAGCAATCTACTTGACGACTAAAAATGGAACATTTCCAATAACGCTGACATCCCTCAACTCCCCGGACGGCGCTACACAACAACACACTCCCAAGATTCTGTCTGCGACCGCTAAAAATCATTCGCAAAACGCGGAGCAAGACTACTGGGGAGACGAACCCGACGAAATGTTATTTTCCAATTACGTTAACTCGAGCTACGACGACGTTGATGCAACCTACATGTGGAAAACCAAGAGAAGTATCAACGATGCCGTCTCGAAAAATATCACGTTAGTGCTGGAGAACCTTCTTAAGAATTACGAGAACTCTCAACTACCCACTCACGGCAAAGGTGAGAGCCCCACCGCGAGCTATCGATTCGAAATCGCACTCGAGTGTCTCCCGGGAGCGCTTTTATAACCATTCATTTCATTTTACAGGGTATCCTACCGTCGTGCAAACGAATATTTTAATAAGGAGCATGGGGCCGGTTTCTGAACTTGACATGGTAGGTAATCAACCGAGACATCTATTTCACATAGTATGAATTACTGCGTTCACAAAATGTAAAATAAATTTTATTTTTAGGATTACTCCATGGACTGTTACTTCAGACAGTATTGGCGCGACACGCGCCTGTCATTCCTCGGTCCCATCCGCTCTCTTTCCCTTTCCATCAAGATGCTCGAAAGGATTTGGAGGCCAGACACCTACTTTTACAACGGAAAGCATTCATACGTTCACACTATCACTGTTCCAAATAAATTATTGAGAATAAGTCAACATGGGGATATATTGTATTCAATGAGGTAAAAATTAAATTTAAGACTAGCAGACTTAAAATAGCTTCTCTGAAATGTCGAGATAAATTATTGCAACAAAACAATGTTGAGTAAAGTCCCACGCAGAGCGGTTCATTAATTTCATAGCTGCTAAACAACCATGGCGCCCAACGTTTTTAATTGGCAGAGTGAAAAATACGCGCTCCGATTACGTCGATTTATTCATTCGGCGTAAATTGCCATGGACATTCTAAATTGAAAGGCTCACTTACACTAGAGGGATCGCTTCGATCGTTCACAAATTAAGAGAATTTTAGATAAGACGTGGGAACAGAGGCTAGTTACGAAGCTCTCGCTTTGCCTGCTAATCGGTTTAGTATGGCTGAATGGAATTGAGCTTCCTGCAAGCCTATGCTTCAAGCGTAATCTGAATTTGGCTGCAGCGGACCAATTCAAAAATGATGAGTTTGGAGATTTAAAGAAGAAAATTTTATGATGTCCTACAATTTTATTCTTTATTTCTGAATATATATCAATCTATCTACGATTTGATCGATACAAGCCAATAATACCCAATCGTAAAGATATAAACTCGAAATGATCAATTAAAGCCCTATAAATGTAAAGCTCCCGATTCACAGAATTCTTATATATACATCGCATCTTTTCTGGAGATGTTTATTGTTTATGTTCATTTCAGATTGACGATAAAAGCAAAATGCCCCATGGAGTTACGCAACTTTCCCATGGATCGCCAATCTTGTCCCTTGATTTTGGGAAGTTGTAAGTAAACGAACACTTAAAAATACTTTAAACAAAGAAATGCTTTAATACAAAAAGCAAATATTAAATCCATAAGCCAGAAATATTACAGTTTCATAATTCAGCTTTATTTTATTTTGAATGTCAAAAATTAAATTCATACGATGTATCTTCGGCTTAAAAGGATCTGGCAGTTTTTCGTGGGATAACTTACTGCCCTTAAATCTGTGTAATCTATTACTACGTGCTGGGTAAATTATTACTGAAATGTATTATTTTGCAGACGCCTACTCGAACCAGCAGTTAGTGTATCAATGGCAGAATTCTGAGAGCGTTAATTTCGTACCAGGAATGACCTTGTCACAATTTGATCTCATTAGCTTTCCTTATAGGAACTTTACTTTTACAAGGAGAGAAGGTACGTAACTCATACTAATTCATAATATTTAATGTCATTAAAAAAATTAAAGAATTTTTGAAATTGACGCTGCAGTACCAGCCTGTATAGAGTACCTAGGTACCTATATTCGATATTCGAAGACGGTATGGAGATTCGGTTGAACGCACGGACTCCGCCAAAAATATACAAACAAAAGTAAAAGAAAACATGCACCCACCTCTTAATATAAGTGCGTAAGTATCTACTAACATACAAAGAAGTAATACTCATTAGGGAAGAAAGTTTGTCGGGGGCAAACAAAATAACCTCTCTTTATTACATAGCCTGTACAAACACATAATATCTCGGGGTTCAGGATGTCCCGTGGCCTTTCATTAATATCCCTTTACTTAAGTTCCTATTTGAGATATTATCAATCTTACAAAATGTTTCCGAAAGCGACATTGATTGACCAATGAAGAGATATGTTTGTTTGGCAAATTACAATCTAATTGTAAAGCAATTACAGATTTTTTATTTATCACATAACGTTTGTTTGTCCGCAATTTTCCGCAGTAAATATTAGGTATAAACTTTATCAGTGGATAAATTAACAAAAATTTTGAAATGTATTACCAGTTACCAGAGTAATAAGTAAGATGTTTAAAGCATGGAACAGAGTTGTTACCATTGTAGTCTAATCTAAAAAACTATTAACGAAGAAGTAGAGCGTATCATCCAATCTCAAATATAAGTCTGGTAACAAAGCCTCCACTAATCGCGAGGCAGCACTGGCCGAGTTTATCCGCTTACCGTAATGTGATCCCTCCGTGAACTCACATCTGCTATATCCTGCACTTCATAACAAACCAACGTTACCGACTCTTTGAACCGCGTAATGCGAACACCACTCAACCGTAATTTACTCCCCCAATCACTTATTTACCAAACACACTCGTTTAGCACTTTTATCTTAAATTGCCTCTCAATATAGACCGAAGTGCCTTTTAGATATAAATATGATTTGCCTCTTTTCGTCTCGAGGCGAATACGAAGTAATGTCACGCGAACATCGCCTAGCGGTGGCGATGACACGAATCGGCTTTTACGCTTCGCAGAATTTACATTAGGGTATATCTGTGATGGCCTAGAGGCGTGTGGTGGTGTACCTTAATGGTCATTGGTTGTTTTGGAGCTCTAGGATTGAATGTACCTACTGATGTATTCGTAGTACAGTTGTGGAAA
Organism: Hemithea aestivaria; assembly: GCA_947507615.1. Classification (NCBI taxonomy): domain Eukaryota; kingdom Metazoa; phylum Arthropoda; class Insecta; order Lepidoptera; family Geometridae; genus Hemithea; species Hemithea aestivaria. The sequence goes on from OX382328.1 coordinate 10,225,166, forward strand.
TGTACCTCTGGAGTAAGACAGCAAGGCTTACAGCGAAACTGAATTGGGCTGGAAATGTGGTACGAGTATTCAGAATCCGGCACATGTCGTAAGACGTATTCAGTCTTTAAACCATTATTTCGATAAGAAAGATGTCAGCTTAGATCCCAAATATTGTAGAACAGATATTATACTTAATTACTGTCATCCATAATTTCTCATTAGGCCCTTTATTGCAGGTGACTTCTCAGTTCTGCAAGTATCATTCAATCTACAGAGACACACCGGATATTTCCTGATACAGGTTTACGTACCGTGTATTCTCATTGTTGTGCTTTCATGGGTCTCTTTCTGGATTCACCGAGAGGTAATTTTTACTTCCTCCTTAAAAGTTCTTCTGTAAACATAGCCGTTTCTATATTTTAAATCTTTTTTTCATTTTCAGGCGACGTCAGATCGTGTAGGTCTCGGAATAACAACCGTGCTGACTCTATCGACTATTAGTTTGGATTCTCGGACAGATCTCCCTAAAGTAAGATATGCGACGGCTCTGGACTGGTTCTTGCTAATGAGTTTCTTCTACTGCATTGCTACTTTACTTGAATTTGCTGGTGTTCACTACTTTACGAAGGTAATACGTGTTTTAATCGAATAGTCTGATATCAAAGCGAAATTTTTACGAAAATGTGATCTTTTTCAGGTGGGATCTGGAGAAATCGTAATTGATGATTCCGAATGGGAAGAGCTGATAGAAGAAGTAGGTGGAGACGCTTTCGCAGCGCGAGAGTTAGCTGTTCGCAGACGAAGTTCAGCACGCTCTGTTAGCAATCACGTAAGAATATTTTTTTGGGTTTATAATTTTTTTTTTGCAAAAACTCTGTAATGGGAGGATGGATTAACGATTCAAATATGAATTGACTTTAAACATGTCATTATATCAATTTCCAGAACTTTTCACTCCCGAACCAAAGTTCTGACTCAGACGGAGGACCTGTCCAACCAGAGCATACGGCAGTTAGGCTGACAATGGAACGCACCACGCAGACGGAAACTAGGGTCCCAAGATGGAGACAACTACTGTACTGCTTAGCTGGTGACGACCGATACAGACGAAAGAGGCAGATTGAAGCTGGTAAGGGCAATATTAGAAGCCAACTGATATATCACTAAATTCAAAATCTCTTAACACCATGCAAATATCTCATTCATTTTCTTGCATTAAATACGTACATAAAGCATAAGCACACAGTGTATCTTCGTCTCGTCAAGATGTATCTAAATCAACTTCTTTCATGGCTTTCATTGCCCTGGCATTCACCATAATTCATTATTTATTTGGATGTCTATTAGGACTTTTCGGTAAGTACGAGTATCTAATTCTTTTTATATTTTTCCAGGGCGTCAAGGTCACATCAACAGCGTATCGCATATAGACAGGGCTGCCCGCGTGCTGTTTCCAGCATCCTTCGCCCTTCTCAACATGTTCTATTGGATGGTGTACGCGCTATCGAGCGACGATTTCGCATGGAGCGACAACCCTATTAATACACTCTCGCATTAACACAGATAACGCTGGAGCATTTAGTGCTAAGTAGTTTAATAAATTAGGAAGTTTTATCAATATGTAGTCAATACTTGTCACCGCTCTTAGGATTTAGCAACATTACACCAATATATTGTACAAAGTATATCTGTTATTAGTATGTTTCACTTAAAATTAAGTGGGAGTGCTACAAGGAAGTATTTTAGGCCCTGTCTAAATCATGATGTTATTTTTTAACTAATTTAGTGTTAGGCATATTGTGTTGTGAATAAAAATACATATTGCAAGACCATTTTCATTTATTTTCTTGTAACTCGTAATTAAGTATAATAAATAAAGTCCATTTCGTTTTGACATTCTTATTATTCAAAATATCTAAAGCAAAGATTGATCTATTGAAATTCGAAAGTGTGAGCAGTCAGTATATAGAGTAAATATTATTTTATATTAGGAAGAATATGCACAAGCAACCTCAAACTATCTTAGAATAAAATTATCATGCAACGTTCCAGAAATTTCACTGAAATTTTTCTCAATAATATCATTGAGCGCAATATATAAAATACTTTTCAAGGACACAATATTTTTGTCCCTACAATTTTGTTTTAAAACCGTCGAAATCTACAATTGAAATATATTAAAATTTGCTTGTGGTACTCTACCTAAATATTCCACTAAAATCATCAGATTCTCACTTCAGTTCGGAAAGATCCCAAATGTTTCTAATTTATACAAGAATTTGGTACAAGCATAACAGTGAATTGTACATACATATAAGATAAAGCATATTTATACACGCTATGATTACGACTTAATAAACATTTCACTATCGTGCGCTATCGTCATACCTGAAAACGTATCGTAAGAGATTCTTTTGAAATAATTTAGTTTACCACCTTTTAATAATCGATTTATTCATAGCGTCTATAAATATGAGTCAAACATTAAAAAATATATAAAACTGTAATCGATGTGGTGCATTATTATTTACTACTACAAGATTCCTTGCTTTAGAGATTAAACAGCTTCTAAAGTCATATAAATATGACAACAATTATATATCACAATACATATTATACATACATCATTTATACTTATAAGAACAGAGATAAACCATTTTCAAACTTAAGGACACTCGCTGAAAGCCTGGAACTTTTCTTTAGCAGTTGCCAGGTGCATTTTAAAAATGGTTCACTCTATTTAATTGATTTAATATGGACATGTCAAGCCAAAATGGCGACGATATAATATAATGAATATGCTACACTTATTGTAGTTTATATCCAAGGAATACCAAATCTTACCCAGTTAGGGCAGAATTATAATTTCGTCGATTTCTTTACTGAGTTGTTAATTTTAATCGTATCCACGTTATAAAAAGGCTTTGTGTTGACATACAACACCATAACCGTGTGACGTAGGGACTCTAGACTTATTTTGAAGGTTCCTTTGACTTTAAAGGGGTACTTAAGGTTTAAGCCGTAGTTGTACTTGAAGGGTGAAAGAACCAGTTGGCCAAGAATTTTTAAGTGATTTTCTGGTACCCATAAGTACAGATAATGTGTAAAATAAATAATTGTAATAATATTAGCTGATTTGTGCAACTTCGTATCTGTCTGTTGAAAAATACTTTACAGACTATTCTCCGATCTATCAGATATACCATACACAAAAATTGATCAAGCCGTTTCGGAAGAGTTTTATAGAAAACAGTGTAACATGTCACCATTGTATTATTATTATTCCCAATAACGTATTTTTCATTGATAGCAAAAATCTAGTTGATGGCTTTAGGTCGCAGCTCTTCAAAGCACACTACTTAAACCTTAAGTAAAAAATTATTTAAACCCCACAGAAAAAGTCGCAGGAACTACTTCAAATTACAAATATATGAAAATGGTTAAAAGAGAGCTAATAAATAACGCTTACAATCCAGGGTTGGTCCAACATTCGGTACATCCTAACTCTTATATTCCCGATCATCAATATTTGAATCTTTTACAAAATTGTAAATAGACATTTCGAAGGCAAATAGTTTTAAATACAAGTGGAATGTACATGTTAAGGCTTTCATCATAAGTTTGAAGATTACCTAGCACTTCATGCAATGACAATATTTAGTATCAATTGTTGAGGCAGTGCCATACACTATGATGCCCCATTTGCACTTAAGCCCGCGTTTTACTTTGCACAATAAATTTTCGCGCACAGTGACTCTGCGACACAGAGTGAGTAAGCCAGTGGAGCTGGCCTACGAAGGAAATAGGACGCTGTAATTTTTTTGTCTTCTTAATAATTGTGTAAAAATTGTGCACATAAAATATAAGCCGTTGCCGAACCCGTACAGTGTGCCATGACCTTAAGACTTCGCGAAGATATTCTATCGCGCAATAAATAATAATTTGATCGAAATTATTGTTCATTCCGAAAATAATTTTACATTAGGGCTTGTTCACGTTTGAACGCGCGGGCACGGGCGCGGGCGCGACAGACTTTGCTTACACCGCACGTGCGTTTGTACGTGAACACTTTCATAGTACGTCGCGTCGTATGTTTGATATTTCGCGCCCGCGCCCGCGCGTTCAACGTGAACAAGCCCTAACGTTCAATGTGAAACTGTGAACTGCAAACAAATTGCACGTCAAAATGCTATCAAAGCTGAGAAAATGCTCGATATTTAATAAAATATGTTACTTAAAAAAGTGTTAAAAATTAGGGGTGAGACATTGTAAATGGCACTACCTTAATAATAATTAAAAAATATTTTAGAATATTAATTTTCGCGTTGGTACATTAGAGGTTGTAAAAATAGTCGTTTTATTATTCCCCGTTCATATTTGTCAGGTGGCGTGAGACTAAAACAAAACATTTTAAAATGAAATTCATAAATAATTATAGCATTAAACATGCACATAATAATATAAATTTAAATTAAAAATGACTATTTATTAGCTGCCACTAAGACTAAATGCACTAATGTCATGATTTCATTAATAACATTAATTAGTGTTTAAAATGTTAATACATTCATATTATATTAACTTAATGTAATATTAATGAATAAATTATAGTCTTACACCGACCAACAATATGAACGGGCTAATCCTACTTGCGTTGCTCATTATATAGATAAATATTACATATTATTATTGTATTATACTCTATCTATTACACAAAAAATATAATTGAAACGTAGCTTTACGCTGAAAAGTAGAAAACTACCAAAGTTGCACGAAACGTGAGCTTCAAGTATTGCAGAATATTGAATTTTACCTATTTTATTTACTGTACAAGACAATTAACCTTTTAAAATTAAACAACTGTGAAGGTAACACAGAATAGACGTCTGAAGAAGAAAAGCGTCTCCGAGGTCGGCCTCGAAAGCTTGACAACTTATTAGGAGATCTGGCAAGATTGGACGCTAGACTGAAAGGAATGGAGGAATTTGTGAAGACCTTTTCCTAGCAGTGGGACAAAAAGGCTAAATACAAATTAATAAAAATATATAATATTGGGGGGTTGATGAATTCCGTGTGAAAATTAATATTTTATTCTGCAATACTATCTAAAACTCACGCTCATAAAAATCTATGAAGTATTTCATTACGTACGGTACGTATGTACCGTTCTATGTTAAAATGTAACAAAGGTTCGTACAAATCATGGGAGGTCAAACTGTCCTAAATAACAGTAACACGCTAAGTTTCACTGTTACCTACAATTTGAGCGTAATGCATAGCAGCTACATATTTAGACTGGTATTGTTTACACAAGGTGATACAAAAGGTGTGTTACACTTTAAATTTCCGCGATTTAAACGTTCGTAGGACCACCGCCGCTCCAGTCTTCTCGTGACCACGGCTCATGTAACTGAGCCGTAACTTCGAGGATGGTTGTATAATGTGTTTGTAAAACTAGCATTAAATACGCGATAAGTCCACAAATATAATTAATATAAAATGAATATTGGTAGTATTGCCTACTTGGGTCATTTTCAAAAAAACTGTACACTGCGGAAAAATTGATGAAAATATGTATGATCGTGGCAAAGCATTTATTGTGGCCAATATATATTAATTAGTCATTTAATTATTAGAAATTGGTATTAAAATGAATAAATTTAATTCATTTACTGAAATATTAAGATTTTACTACACTCAGGTATCACAATATATTCCACTCCGAAACTTTACTAATGTTGATAAATAATATAAATAAAGCAAGTTTTGCAATAAAAAGTTGTTCAATCGGTGTAATGTACCTTAAAGTTCATAAATAATAAATAGGAAAATAAAATCAACTTAACAAACTCAAGGAATCGTATATTAAGTTTCCATTACGTTACTCTTTGGATAAAAATGAGGAATAAATTTACTTTTTTTTTTATTATTGCAGCACTTAAGAGCTATATAACTCAATTATTATTGAGAGACCAAAAATATTAAACCATAAAAATAAACGCACCATAAAAATCACATACCACTTCGTTAATTATTAAAACTTAGACAAAATTATAAATGGGACAGTTACGGAACGGAGTGCATTGGTAATGGAAAAGATTTCTTAAGCCTAAGACATACTGACAGTAAAAATCATCAAGCAATGAATTTAATTATTACAATCAATAATATCTTCACCAAAACATTTTCAAAATAAAATAAAAAATCAAATCATAATTATTATTGCCTTCATTGCACGTATGTAACAAAAACCAATTTAATGTAACAAAAACCATTTTGCTAAATAAACAGATCTGAAAGCTATATTTTTCTTACATGCAAAACATAGAATATTTTGATATATTGCCGACCTAATAGAAGGGTTTTTATTTTGATGGCTGTTTCGGTTTATGTCAGTAATACAACATTTTAAAACTATGCTTAACTTCAATTGGATTTTTTGTAGGCAACGGTGTTAAAAACCATTTAAAATGACTAAATAAAACCAAAGCGTACATACATGACAGAAGACAGCTGTCAAACTTAAAATGTCAATATCTCGGAATGTTCTCGTCCTAGAGTGACGCTGTCATGGAAGAAATGAAAGGTCTTGAGGGGATCTTCTTTTCAGATGACAGCTGTCAGACTTAAAATGTCAATATCTCGAAAAGTAATTGTCCTGGAGTGACGCTGTCATGGAAGAAATGAAAGGTCTTAAGGAAATCTTCAAATCAGATGACAGCTGTCAAACTTAAAATGTCAATATCTCGGAATGATCTCGTCCTAGAGTGACGCTGTCATGGAAGAAATGAAAGGTCTTGAGGAGATCTTCTTTTCAGATGACAGCTGTCAATTTCGGAAAGCGCTGGTCTTAGGCTGATCTCGGTCCCGATGACAGCTGTCATTTGAAATGAAGATCTCCTCAAGTTTCTTCCATGATAGCGTCACCCTAGGACGAGAACATTCAGAGATATTGACATTTTAAGTTTGACACCTGTCATCTGATTTGAAGATTTCCTTAAGACCTTTCATTTCTTCCACGACAGCGTCACTCCAGGACGATTACTTTTCGAGTTATTGACATTTTAAGTTTGACAGCTGTCATCTGAAAAGAAGATCTTTACATGATATTTTATTTCTTCCATGACAGTGTCACTCTAGGACGAGTACATTCCGAGATATTGACATTTTAAGTCTGACAACTGTCATCTGAAATGTAGATTTCCTCAAGATCTTTAATTTCTTCCATGACAGTGTCACTCTAGGACGAATAATTTCCGAAATATTGACATATCAAGTTCGACAGCTGTCATCTGAAATGCTTAGCCTAGGACGAGTACTTTCCGCGATATTGGTATTTCAAGTTTGATATATTATGTGTTTAAAAATATATCTTATGGACCAACTAAATAGTTGTTTAGTTGAGAAAGAATACAGTTGATCCGTTTTGATTAACAATTTTAGTTGGTCCGAACGGAATTTTTTTGTTATAAATAAAATATCCGATCAACTGGTTGGTCCGATTGGAACAAATTGATTAATCGAGTCCATTCTGACCAACTAGTTGATTGGTTCAGTTGGTCGGAATGGCAGTCTCGAATTAAATAATAAAAACCATTCAAGTACGAGTCGGATTCGAGCACCGAGGGTTCCGTATCAGCCCGTAGGTATACCAAATTTCAAAATTCTAAGCTCAACGGAGTGTACCCTGTAGGTTTTGATTCCCTTGCAAGTAGTTGCGAGTATGAAAATGTGTGGCTAAAAATTTATTTTGTGGACATAGAAATTTGATTTTATTCCAGTTTAAGGATATTATAGACTCGAGTATTTGATATGAATTTCAATTTAATACCTCTACGCGTTCATGGGGAAACTGAAAGTAAGTATAAAATTATCAAAATGTAATTTTGTCAAAAAACTCATTTGTTATTAAAGAACATTCGAGTGGTGCCATCTTTATGTCAGTCACTTTTGCCAAAATGTACAGTATGCATTAAGCTTTATGATTCCATTCCGAATTTTTTTACTTCCACTTCTACGTTACCTGTGTTTTGGTTTCGGAAAAGAAGTAACGGATACCGAGATCTCAACAACATTAATTCGTTAAAAATATATTAATGTAGTATATATTAAAAATTGCAATATTATACACGATTCCATGATATTTATAGAATTCATCAATACATTTTGTAGAAAATTTACTATTTTCCTTAGCTTTCTTTTTGGTTTCGGTTTCGGAAAATCAAAAATGGACCATTGGTCACTTTCACTGTTTTGCTGTTGCAATCGCCATCCAAATGAACTAATCGAATATTGCCGCTGTTTGAGTGATAGACTTAATGTTGTTCTTGATATATAAGCATTAAATTTGGTAAACTTATAAATATATATATCTAAAAAGGTGGTTTCGGAATGGAATTTTCCACATTTCATGAATTACGTCCTCGATTAAATTTATTTATTAAATATAATAATAATGAACTTAAAAATATAGCGTTATTTTAAACTAAAGCAATAATATCTGTATTTTCCGAAAAAATAAACATGCACACATATAACATGCACATATATTTGATAAAATCTGAGATTTTAAAGTTTTATTGCGTAACTTGTAGTGTGGGACATTGTAATTTTTAATGCTTTGCTACTAAAATATTTTAATATCTTTTTTGGTACCTGTGTTATTTATGAAAATAATACATAAAATACTTTAAAAAATACCGATAATTATATTTTTTGTACTAATCATACTTAGACTTTACATTAAGGCACGGTAGTGCCCCCGCCAAGTCGAGCGCGAAGCAAGCACTGCCGTACCATCTTTACAGGAACCATTTCGTCGCATTTTCAGGCCCCTATTTGAGAACCTCTGGATAAGACCAGAACACAGAAATTTTCGTCATCCAGTAAGCTATAATTACATACTTAAAATCCAAAATTTCAAGACTGTAGGTCATTAAGTTCCGAAGTTAAGCGAAAGCAAAGTTTCGCATTTTCGACACTCACTCACTCATGATCATCAAAATAGAACTAGTACTTCCCATAAACTCAGAGAGCTGAAATTTGGTACATACTTAGAATTTATTGTATAAGCCATAGGAAAACTAAAAAAACATGCAATTTCGGTCTCGTTTTCGAGATAATTCATCTGCATAAATAACTTTGTAATCTCATATAAATGTATAGGATTACAAAGTTACATTTGCAGTCAATGGTTACAATTGTGTAATATCCAACTTATTAATTCAAAATATATTTAAGGCATAGTATATGTATATGTGAGTGTGTATATGTGTCGTAAATCGTCAGTTATGATCAGGCGATATCTAGCGTGGCCAACTAAAATAAGAGCCCAACCAAAATATTAGAAGAGATCGACATACCGCCTTTACTACAAGCTTTTATTTACTTTCACCTGTCGGTCTGTCTGTCTGTAATTAAATCTTGCAAGTTTAATTAGGCCCACTTCCCGGTATAATATTATGATGCATTGGACTAAGAGTGAACGCACACGTATCTAGATGGCGCTGACTGTATTTTAAAACGCGCTTACGGTTTGTATTTCTGATAACCTTATAATATAGCGTTTCTACAAAAATAAGTGAAATCCCATCAAAAACATTCTGTAAAAAACTAGCCAAGTCTCGATGGAGCTGCTTGTTTATCTCTAAAAAGTAATGAAATCTAGACAAAGTCGTGCCAAGTATAAGGTTCCTTACTGCGATTTCTTTATTATTATAGTTAATGTTGAGTGACTTGGCCGTTGAAGGGTACACAAGGGTATTATACCAGGTGCTCCATGACACCATTGCATCAATCTGTCCGCTACCCATTCACGATAGAAAATTTCCACTTGGAAAACGTTGATTGGATAACCAGTCAATTGTAGGCTTGATAAAGCTGCGTGGATGCATGGAGCATCTGGTTTTGTACCCTTGTGTACCCTTCAACGGCCAAGTCACACAACATTAACTATAATAATAAAGAAATCGCAGTAAGGAACCTTATACTTGGCACGACTTTGTCTAGATTTCATTACTTTTTAGAGATAAACAAGCAGCTCCATCGAGACTTGGCTAGTTTTTTACAGAATGTTTTTGATGGGATTATAATTACAGCTCAAGTAATGGGACAACCACAAAAATGAATGTACAATTTTTTTGAAAATGACCCACTTAACATTTGTTTATGCCAATAATTCATCTAACCGACTAAAAACGAATATTTTATGAAATTTTAAACTGATTTTCAAGTTTAATTAGTCAGTTTAATGTATAGTACACCTTAAGAGGTTAATCGGGACGTGTGGTCAAGTTATGTTTCGTATATATCCCAATATGGGAGGGGCAGCCCCTGTATGAAATAATATATGGTCATTCTAACCATACAGGTTACATTTTGCAACACCTTGTATATACAATTTACTATAAAATTGACAGAATAGATATATGACAATGAAAAGCAACGCCACTACATTACAAGTTCTACATACAAGTTAGTATACCAGTTACGTAGACTGAAACATCTTCAATAGGTAAATACAAAATATTATTTACTACTAACGGTCAATATCCACTTTCTACTTATTTACAAATATAAATATAAGACAAGGTATATTTAAATATACAGGACATGGCGATGGCCCAATTTTTTAATATTAAAAAGATTTAGCTACCAATTTAATTTTTAATATATTATTAAAAAATATCGAAAAATTGGACCATTTCCATAAAAAAATTTGGAGACTAGAACACTGGTCACATAGTTAAAACATTAGGCAAGGAGATTTTTGTTAGTTTCAACATTCTTAACTTAGCGATTGTATATAAACCACACGCATCTCTTAAGTAAACGAAAGCACAGTACAATAAGTTAGCTTAAAAACTCGGAGTATTTCTTCAAATTCTCATATCTCACTACATTAATAAATAGGTATTTCCTCTTTTATTTATAGACCAATATAATTAAATCACAGATTCTACTTTTGTTTATATAAATATTTTCATCTACCTACGTATCTTTCTTTCCTACGACGAGATACACGTTCATGTCGTCTTTGCCTTTGACATAGACGCTCCCGCGGCGCTCGAACTCATACCGAGCCGAGAGGACCGGGATACAAGCCTCGCCTACTTGGATCCGCTTAGCAACTCCAGTGGAGTCCATCCTAGAAGCTATGTTCACCGCATCACCCCAAATATCGTAGTAAAGCTTCGACGTTCCAATCACACCCGCAGTTACGTCACCGAAATTGTAACCTATTCGGAGTATGAAATCGAACTCGAGCAAATCCTGATTAAAATTATCGACTACTTTCTGCATTTCCAACGCGAAATCCATCAACTGGTAGAGGTGATCGTAGGTTCCACGCGAGGCGTGTCTCAAGCCCGGATTGAGACCGCTAGCTGCCATAAAAGTGCTGCCGATCGTTTTAATTTTCTCCACGTGTTGAAACTGAGGCCTTTCCAATAATTCGTCGAAATCCGCAATCAGTTCATTTAACACCCGAAGGTATTCCTTCCCTTTTAAATACGATTCATCGTACATTTCGTTGAAGTTTACAATGCTGGCAAAAATGATGCCGGCGTCCTTGTGATTCTCTGAATATTTGGCGGTGTTTTTGAGCTGGTCGGCGACGTGCCGAGGTATAATATTATGTAGCAACCAGTCCGCTTGGTTCCTCATGTTTTGCACTCTTTGCTTATCGCGATTAGCAACTACATTGCTATAGAAACTCAATCTGTAACTGATTTCGAATTCTCTGTTCAGGAACCAAACCAATATTAATAAAAGCGCGACGTCTAAGTACAATTCGGTCAAATGTAGCTGGTGATGTCCGCCCTCGTACATACTCGTTCCGTTCATATCTACGAACGATTCGTTCACCATACTCACAAAATCTGTTAAATTACGAGCGACGCTCAACGGACTCATTCTTAAACTAATATCACTGTCCAACAGTTGAGTATTCGCCTCGTGACACCCGAGCACCGCAAAAAATAGGAACAGACCAGCGTACAACGTCATCAGAGTATTTTTCACGAGCCAATTCATTTGAGTAAAGTTACAAAAGTGTACAATACTTATACAGAGAAGATAAACGTAGAAAGACTGGTCACCTCTCAGAATAGTCATAGTGGTATTTTGACACGAGAAGTTGATCAAAATCACGAGTATAGGCAAGCTTATCAGTAATCCTCCGGACAAATGCCACGGGTACCAAGTCGTCAATTTTCTAAATATCCTAATAGACTTTCTGTGATTGTGAGCGACTAAGATAGGATCGTGTTTCGCTTTCCATTTCAAGTAGTGTCTGTAGACGCAAAATATAGTCGCAACGATCTCTATTAGGAAGAAGAACGCGATCCATCCCAAAGATTGTCGCCAATCGCTGTAAAGGATGAATATGGAGGCGGAGACGGCGAAAAATATTAATGCGGAGACTAAAATATCTAAAGCGGTGTTGAATCTTGAAGTCGTGAGTGTTGGTGGGAAATCTTCACAGTCGTCGCTTCGGTGGGCTTTGTCTCTATAATGGAGCTCCATTTCTGACGACTTGAAGAAGAGAGTTAATCTGTTTAGGGGAGGTTGTACAAAGTAACTGATACCTGACCGAGCGTTATCTTGGACACATCTAATAAGCTGCAAGTCCGACTGTTTTCTGAGTTTCTGTAGTGACTGTACTTGTTTTTCGTTCAGCGGTGGTGGGAGACGCACTTTGGGATGATGATCGTTGATGTTGAGAGACGACTGACTCGATGTGTAGTATCCGGATACTCTATGTGCCATCATATCGTTTTGAGACGTCGACAGGTGGTTTAGGACGAATATCTGAAAAAATAAATAAATTACATTAGAATTACAAAAAATGTGTTGTAATAAATGTATAAAGCGCATTATATTGCATTGTTTCAGTTTTATAATCAGCTAGATTTAGGTAAAAGAGTGATTAGCCCACAAAACAGTAATCAGAGATTACACACTTTATTATCCACAAATATGCGATACTTAAATAAACCACATATTAACAGAGGAAGTGATTCACAAAATGAAATGTGCCCAACTGGGGTAGCGGCCGGCGAGGCGCCAGAATCAATTTGTTCTCGTCTATGATATCAGAACATTCAATAAAGTCAATAATTATTAGGGTATCAGACAAAGAATTTATAATAATAGGACTGTTAATTCTTTATGTCCTAAAATGTTTGGGTCAATAGTCGTTAAGATTTCAAATGTTATGAAAATTAAATGGTAACTAATAACTTATAAGAATAAATGTTAGGCGTATATTTATGGGAATCAGACAAAGGTTTGGAAATGTTACTACCTAGTAATGCTACCTACTCAGTCGTCATATCAATTGATGTTAATGAAGCAATAGGTACGTAATAAATAAGGTTTAATGAACACATAAATAATTTTATTGTACACGAGCGGAAAATGACTGGTGGTGAGTTCATAGCTGTACTTTGTGTCACTTTCTTTTACTTCTTAAAAATTATGTTTTTTTATTATCTACTAGCTGTGCCCAGCGGTTTTACCCGCTGTGCTGGAGCCTATGTGTTATTTCAAGGTCTAAGCAATCTCTACACCAAATTTCAGCTCAATCGGTCCACCCGTTTAGGCGTGAAAAAGTAACAAACATACATACTCATAAACTTTCGCATTTATAACATTAGAGTTATTATAGTCCTTTTCTTCCCTTTCAATGTTTATAATAAGGTTAAGTTACTTTTTGCCCATCTTTAAGTAATTATCCTTTATTATTAGATTAAACACAGAAAGTAACAAAAAAACCGGTCAAGTACGAGTCAGACTCGAGCACCGAGGGTTCCGTACCAACCCATAGGTATACCAAATTTCAAAATTCTAAGCTCACGGGAAGTACCCTGTAGATTTTGATTCCCTTGCGAGTAGTTGCGAGTTTGAAAATAAGCGGTTAAAAACTCTCTTTTCGGCTGTTTCTTTTGATTGCGTTGACATAGAAGTTTGATTTTGTTACAAACCTGAGTATTTGATATGAATTTCAATTAAATACCAACAAACTGATGCTATAAGGGTTCCGTTTTTTCCATTGGAGGTACGGAACCCTAAAATTATATTAACCTATTTTATTTTTAATTTATAAAATGTTTTAATAGAGATTGTATACTTTCTGCATCATTTATCCGTAAAAATATAGGCTATTGTGTTTTTAAGCCTGATGCAATAGGCAAATAATGTTCAATTAAATTTTAAATTTAATCGTTACTTGTGACTATTGACTATATACACAGTATTACGTATATGTTGTATTTTCTTTTATTTAGGAGGATTTGCAATATTTATTGGTAGGTACTTCTGCTTTGGTCTTATTTAAACTTGAAGTGGGTTATTTTGGTTAAGCCAATTAATTAACTTGAAAAACACATGAAAAGAATTAACCTACATTAAAGTAGATCTTATAGAATTTCAAGAAGTTTTCTAAAAACATGCAAAAAAACTACAAAGGCCCACAAATATGCAAACATTAAAACATTACACGGATATCTAAAGACAGACCCATTAACCCATTTTATGAGGTATCTTTTGTTAATTTTCTTAATTGCAATTTGAATCTTTTCTCGTTGAGTATAAAGTTGAAAATTGTTTGTCGCGAGAAGCCACTGATAGTTTATTACAGTTGCAACAAAATTTCAGGGCTACAGAATATTTAAAAGTAAAGTATAAAGTAGTGTACAGACAAGTTTTTTTTTTTAATTTTAATTTAAATATCACATTATTTAAGATCTATATTTTTTGTATAAACCATGTTTGTTGCAAATAAAGATTTTCTGATTCTGATTCAGATTTTCTGATTCTGAGTTTGTAAGTGAAGGCTCAACTAAAAGCTCAGTGTAAGAATAAAGCTTTCGCACTAGAGTTGTCTAAGCAGCTATATTATAAGTCTATAGACTTTTTCAAAAATAATTTTGACTCTAAGCTCAAAATGACGCAGAAGAACAGAGACTAAGTCAATATCATCATATGACTCTTGAGTATGAAGCGTTCGTGCAGTGCACCTAGAGTTTCGCATCATTGTGAAATCCTAGGTAGCACTGTACATATTATGGGCAGCGTTATCTCTTAACATCCGAAGAGCGTCTTGCTCGTCTTCTTACTTCTTCACATAAAAAATATATTACGGGTCTCATTAGTTTACTTATACGACACCATAAAACAATCACGAAATCTGCAGGGCTATTCCCTTATCCATCAGGGAACCGAACCGAAGACCAAATTGTCAAAAATGTATGAAATGACGTATTAAGTCGTATCGATTGACGTGATATTTCACGTAATTTCATACATTTTTGACCCACTTGAGTAGATTCCGGCCATTCTTTTGTTTCCAATTTCAAACTCGACTGTACATCAAAGACAAGAATCACTAAAATCGAATCGAATCTTTGAAGATTAATGTCGAATTCCGATCAATCGTCACGTCTATGAGTCAAAGGATAGTAAATATCGCAGCCCTGTTGCCACGTTATGTTTACAAATCATTAAAAGCTTTTTATGAGCAGTTACGAATTGTCGGATCTTCACAGAATCACGCTAGATCTGCCAATTTTGTTTACAAAGTGTATCTAGAGATAAACCATTTTATAATTGCGCCGATCAGCTGAACAAAATGTTACTGACCTCTTTCTGAACGATATGCAATTTAAGAGTGGACAAATTTCTAACGTATGATCACACCACGGAGAGATAAATCGCTGGTTTTTCTGTTGATCTTGAAATGTTGTGTTGTGTAATCGATAAGAAGTGGTGTGTCTGATGTTAGATTTTGTTTGATCGAGATAAAATTCGTAAACAATGATTCGGACGGCTGCAACGCTTTAGCTACCATTCAATGTTCTACGGCTACGCCGGACCGTCACTTTAACAACTCGGATCGAAGTCGCGTCGTCGTCGTTTGAGTACAAATTAATTAGATAAGTACGAGTACATCACTACATGGTATAAAACGAAGTCTCTATGTATGCTTAGATCTTTAACCTTTTGACCGCCAAAGTCACCTATACTTGACAAGTACTTGCGGGTCCTGTACGCCAACGACGTCTATAGACGACAAAAAACCCAGTCTTAATAAAGTGAAATAAAAATATTTATCGACTCTTGGAAACACTAGCTTCACTTCTTTCGTAGGATTTTTTTTTTTAAATTGTGCCTTGGCGCACAGGGCACGAAAATGCGTTTGTGCCGTGGCGTTCGAAAGGTTAAAACTACGCAACAGATTTTGCTGCGGTTTTCTTTAATAGATAGGGTGATTCAAGAGGAGAAGGTTTATATGCATATTATAGAATAGAAATAACGTTAAGCGTAACGAAGTGCGCGCGGGTTGACTAGTCTTATTATAAAGTCCACTTATATACAGGTACTGTAGGAGAAGATCCTTGCCCAGCAGTGAGACGATATGGGCTGGCAATGATGATGATTTATAATTATTAATAAAATATTTAATAATACTAATAAAATAATTCAAAAGATGTAGTAATAGTGGCAATAAATAAGCCTGCAAACTGATACACTTACACAAAATTTTCTTAAAAATCGTGAAAAACTACACATAAAATGCCAGAACTGATCGGTCAATTTGAAATTCCCAGACAGCCCTAGTTTGTTTAATTTCGTTCGCAGTACATATATCAGGTTTGTTATTATAGGTTGTGAGCCAACATTGGCTTTACAAGTATTCCAATAAATAGATACTTTGTAGCTAAACTATACAGGTTGAAGTAAATAAAAATGTTAAAATATCATGATATTGAAGAGTACATGAAGGACGTAAGGTTGCCTCGAGTTGCTGTACAGTTTGATTTAAATAGGGATATTGAACAGAATTTCTGTCGTTTTATCTATCATTCTATTAAACCATTCGTTATTTTAGTTATATATATAAGTAATTTTGTGATAAACATAAAGTGGTGTCAGTGGTGTAAAGTTTACAGTATTCGGATTTTTGGCGTGTTTTTTAGGGCTATGATCAAATGAATTCAATCAGTGGATAGGTTCGTTTAAAGTCTTCGTATTAGATCCATAGTGAGACCTTTGCCCAGCAGTGGGAGAGTATATAAGCTAGTCTTACTGATATTATAAACACGAAAGTTTGTATGAATGTATGGATGTATGTTTGTTACTCTTTCACGCCTAAGCGTGTGGACCGATTGAGCTGAAACTTGGTATAGAGATAGCTTAGATCCTGGAGCGCAGCTAGTCTAAAATACTTATGACGTAAAGTAATATAGTGCTCTTTTTAGGGTAATGAACAAATGAATTCAATGGGTGGATGGGTTCGTTTTAAGTCTTAGTATCGTCTCGTATTAGTATTGTATTAGATCCATTTAACAAGAGTTATTTATTTATTTAAAAATTACAAAATGTAAACTCACAGCCTAGCCAAGACCCTTACAATTTTTGACTAAACAATATATGTATTCTTACTTAAAAGCCCAATGGGGTCGACATTGATGTCGACATTTTGAAACTGAAGGGCTATTGGCTAATTCTCACCCACTACGATTGATGGCAACTTCAATGTACATTGCTGCTTTTGTTACTTTACTCATATTAGTAAGGAGGTTTAAGCACGTAATGTACGCAATTTTGTCTATGGATTCTAGTGTTTTACATGTAGTTTTGCGATAGCCAATAGGCCCTCTGTACTGCGAGTGAGTTGCAAGCCTCACCTGTTGTTGAATGCTGGAGCGTCGACTGGTGCTCCTAATTCCGGAGTCCTTCCGACTGTTGACTGAAGGGCACAGGCTGACCGAGTCGTCTTGAGCCCTCGGGTTGGATGTAGGCAGTGGCAGGTTCAATCGACGGTCTTTGGGACGGATGAGCTCGCCTTGAGTGGCCAGCGTCGAACTACGGGCTCGACTTACTGGCACCTGGAGAAATAAGTTATTGTTAAATTAAATCCTCGTTCTTTTCTTTCGTTCTTTCTTTAAATTAAATCCAAGTTTGAAAGTTTTTATGTTTTATTACAAGCTTTATATTACTTTCACCTGTCTGTTGTCTGTCTGTCTGTCTGTCTGTCTGTAATCAAATCTTGCAAGTTTAATTTGACCCACTTCCCGGTTTCCAATTGAGCTGAAAATTTGCATGCGTGTGTAAATCGGATGACAATGCAATATTTTTATGACATCGAGCTGATCTGATGATGGAGCTGGAAGGTGGCCAAAGGAACTCTGTCATAAAACAACGCAACCCCATCGAGTTTGGGCTCATTTGATTCGTCTTGACGAGTACTTTATGATGCAAGATGATAACAATAATTAAAGCTTGTTTTTAAAAAGTATTTTTTAAATTTCACTTGTATTTATTATTTACTAGCTGCGCCCAGCGGTTTTACCCGCTTTACTGTAGTCTATGTGTTACTCCAGGGTCTAAGCTATTTCTATACTAGACATCCAGACATCCTTTCTTACAAACTTTCAGGTTTATAATATGTATTAGTAAGATAAGTCTGCCTTTGACCACAGTCAAGTAGTTGTCAGTTATTATAGTTTTTTTCATATTAAGTATTTGTTTGTCGCCTATCTATCTTTGTGCTTAATTTTAACTCAATCCGTTCAATGGTTGAGGCTGTGTTGATAGATCAGCACGCTTCCCTTAACGCTTCACGCTTTCCCTTTAAAATTTTGAATTAACTTAATTAGGGGGGACGCACGGATAACTAAACTATATACAGCTACAGGTATCCAGTCCTATCCAAAGTGAAGGAGAGAATAACAAGGAAGCTTTAGGTCGATACCCACTATGTTTAACCGGATTTTTTATCACATTTCCATTATAATTAAACCGATAAAACACCGTCAAACTGATAACTAAGTGATATTCTTTATAACTTGATTCTTATCCTTTACCTAATCGGTCAGGTAAGTGGAATTTACTTTTGCTTTTCACTTTTCTAGTAGCTTAAATAAAGGGTTTAAGGAAAATTGTTACTACTGACTACTACACATGATAATGGCTAAACGAGGATAGGTAGTATACATACAACGTACACTACCTTTCTTCTTTTACTACCCTTCACTACCTCCAAAACCTTTACTACTTTTAAACAAGGTAGTACACACTTATACTACGTTACCCCTTTTACTGCTCCTTATAAAAGAAAAGTAGTAGATAGGTATAGGTGTGTAACTTTTTTTAATAAGTTAATACCCAAACAAAGACTCCTAGGTTATTCACCTCCGTTCTCGAAACATCTAGCGTCCTAAAATGGCATTGATTAAATAAAGCAATTAAATAAATAGCACCTCAAAGTTAAAACATTCAACTGTTTTGTGCGAGAGGTAGATCAAGATTTTTGTGACACATTTAAGCCCATTACACACGGCGCTATACTATATCTTGCTATATGACTCCTGGTACCATATAGTATCGTATCGCAAGGCCTTGCTATACCTTGCTATGCCATGCTATATTATTTTTAGTGATGGCCGGGTTACTGATCGGAACTATATTTTTTAATAGTTCATTCTTTGTGATTGAATCTTGAGTCGATCTTTGAAATAAAATCAAGTGACATTAACATTCCTTTTTTCACAAATCAAGTGATATTAATGACTACTTTTTTCCTCTTTACAAACGCACTTAAATATTTGGAATAACTTGTCAATGAATGCTTTGAGTGCATTTAGAATAGGTTTATTAATACAAAAATAAAGAAAATTTATATTATTTCAAAATAAAAACAAACAAGTGCAAGTTGGACTTGCCACATACTTGTATGAAACAATGTTATCAACATGTTGCGTATAAAATTACGTATAAAATATTATTATTCCAGAAATCTGCCCTTAAGGGGAAAAATACGGCGTTTAAATTGGAAATCTGTAACCGCTGCTCCTCTCTATCTCTCTTCTCTCTTAATATTAACGTGGTTCAGTCTTCAAAAAGGGCACAACAGTTTTTTTTTCCTATGCGGGGTCTATTTTATGCACTTTTATATATGCACGCACGTTTGTGCTTAACAGACCACTTTTCATCAGTTAAAAGCTAGTAAATATTTTTAGGAAGTAGGTACCAGGAGTACCAGAAGTAGGAACGGAGATTCAATCACTTGATTGCATATAGTTCCACAATGATTCCCCAACACTACTTAAACAAATGAATTTGACAATTTTTTCTACATAAAGGATGTTTCTTTTTTCCTTGATTTTGGTTTCGTTCCAGTCTGCTATTGGTAAAATTAAAAAAAAATGACGATTCAAACTACGTCAAGAAATCCAGAAAACTTTATTCGAAATTATCATCATTTACTAAAAGTATGAGAGTTCATCGAATAAGATCGATTTGAGTTAGATTTGACCGACTTTATCAGAGAATTCTCGAGTACTTTGGCCAAATGGCATGGATGGAAATCTAGAGATGGTCATTGTTTCGGGCAAAATCAAAGGAAAGCGGTCCCAAGGCGGTCCGATGTGCTGGTCAGATCAGATCCGCACCACCCTCGAAGTTCCTGTTAAGATAAGATAAGATAAAAATATATTTATTATCAGTTCCAAAAAGTACATACATGAAAAATTATACACATAAATATAGTGACATGTTAGTATGAGATACGAACAGAAGATAATAAAACAACATAAACAATAGGTGCCTACACTGATAAATGGAATAGGCTCAGCATAATGCTGGGCAGGGAGGTCCTGCACAGCGCTGATTTTCAGCCTGCCCCGTGCTCGACTAAGATGACGCTGTTGCTGTTGTCCTGTTGTCTCGTGGCTCCTGGCCATGAAAATCGCATCCAACCAACCCAGATAGCACTCCATCATCAGAAATCGAATCCTACAAAGGAGGGGTCATGACTCCCAGTAATAAAGAATATGACAAGGACAAGGAGAAGAACTCCAAACGATCCATTTCCGAGCATAAATGTCGAAAAAAAACTAAAAATAATGATTTGTTTTTTTTTTCTTTAGAGGTACCTACAAAACCCTTGAAACAATGTGTTTGCATTATTACAGTTTTAACAGACAATCACTTTTGTAAAAAAAAACCATGGCAAACTCCTGGAACGTACTTTTTAAAAATGTGAAAAAAAAATCATGAATTTTTTCACACGTCCTGTATAAGACTCAAAATTGACATTGTCAACAGCCATGTTGCTGTAAAACCATACAATTTGGCAAATTCCATTTGAACTAGATAAAAAAAAATGCGTAGCCATTTTGTAGCATGACTTAGCCGGTTAAGCGAAAGTCTACTGCAAGGTATTCATAGCTTTCAGTTATTCGGACAAATAATCATTATGCATAATATGAGCATCTATTACAAGTAAATAGGAGGTGAAATTTAAAATACAAATTAAATTAATTTGTTTCGAAATACTAACACAAAGAACTGTAAACACAACAAAATATTTAATAAAAATAAAAAACATTTTTTTCTAATTTGTTACACAGCGGTTAAGCATTTGATACTATTTAGTTTAATATATCGCGTAGGTAATATGAGTTTGTTTTCTTTTGTCTCCGTAATACAAAACGGCTTAGTCATTTTATCACCTAGTCAAAATGAAAAATGGCGGATTCTACGCATCAACTGTAAATTATAGCGCGATATAGCGCTATAATATGTCATTTATAGCTACGTGTGTGACGGATGCCGATTTGTACTGAAGCTATGCCGCGCTATGTGAAGCTATATAGCGCTATATAGCGACGTGTGAAATGGGCTTTATAGACAGAACCTGTTTAAATTAATCATCAGACCATACACTGATAGGCAGATTTGAATATCCTTAATTGTACCTTATGTTTTGTTAATAATAATTATTAGCCTTCTGATATTACAATACTTTTTGTTCATACTTTTCGATTTGGCAATAAATAGACGGCGCTTCGTAAAAATATACCTACCTACATAATGTTATAAAAAATGTTTCACTATTCAGCTATGGAATACATAATAGTTAAA
Organism: Hemithea aestivaria; assembly: GCA_947507615.1. Classification (NCBI taxonomy): domain Eukaryota; kingdom Metazoa; phylum Arthropoda; class Insecta; order Lepidoptera; family Geometridae; genus Hemithea; species Hemithea aestivaria. The sequence continues at coordinate 10,247,078 of OX382328.1, forward strand.
CACTGGATAGCGCTGTGATATAGGCAATGGCCAGGCGCTGTGATGTTTACCATCGGATAAAGTTGTAAGTCTTGTCATTAATTGTTATAAAAAAACCCTACATTCTTGTGCTTTTATTCAAAATAAATACTCATTAAAATTATTTGCGATACTTAACACGCTTAGTTAGTCGGGGCAGTGACCTGAAGTTCGAAGACCACAATTTCAAAACACCCTAAGCTGACCCCATATTAGGGGTGCGCGACTCTTGCGGGAGTAGAGTCACGACAATAACATCGCGTTGTCACGGTGCCCGCTCAGCTACGCACACCGAACGAAACGTTGCGCGTTTAAATGGATATAATACACATTTTCAGCTATTTTTACAAGCTTTTATTTACTTTCACCTGTTTGTTGTCTGTCTGTTTGTCTGTCTGTAATCAAATCTTGCAAGTTAAATTTGACCCACTTCCCCGTTTCCGATTGAGCTGAAAATTTGCATGCATGCAATCGGATGACAATGCAATATTATTATGACATGGAGCTGATCTGACGATGGAGCGGGAAGGTGGCTATAGGAACTCCGTAATTAAACGACGTAACCCCATCGAGTTTAGGTTCATTTGATTCGTCTTGACGAGTACTTTATGGTGCTAAGTGGTAATAATAATAAAAGCTTGTTTATAAAAAGTTTTTTAAAATTTCACTTGTTTGTTAAGCTATTTTTGCACACCACCGCTGTACATGTTCTTAAAATTCCCTACAGCCTGGATGTCTGTAACAGATTCCTTTATGCGATAAGACAGCTATTTGTTTACCTTAAATCTTAAGTTTGTATTGTAGTTATAACTATTTCTTGTAATTTGGTTTGCAATAAAGAGTTCTATTCCATTCTATTATTCCTTATGCACACATAATATGGATTTTTTTTTCAACTTAGGCTTATCCCACATCGAACGCAACTTGATCGTCGCTATTCACAAACATGCGGCGTGTGTAGCCGAATTGTCGCCGCTACAACGCGATGTAATCGTAAGGCTAACTACTTTTCGACTTTCATGTAACGAAATACTATTCCTTTTCATATTTTTAAAGCTCTTCTGAATTGTAACTATATATTTTTACTAGCTTACGCTCGCGGCTTTGCCCGCATGGCAAAATCTTTTCTTAGCGGAGGTCTATGACATAAAACCTATCTGTGTTCCAAATTTCTACCAAAACCGTCCAGTGGTTTAGGCTGTGCGTTGATAGATCAGTCAGTCAGTCACTCTTTCCTTTTATATATTTAGATTCGGAACCAGTTAAAAGCAACTCAAAAACATAATGTACAAACATCTAAATGGAGCATAATTTCAGAACTCAAATGTCGCGGTTTCTAAAACACATGATAATATGAAATGTCAAGAATAAACTCAACAGTTGGATGGACTTTAACATGAAAATATTTACTCAAAAAATGTGCAAGTAGATCGCGAGCGAAATTATTTGTTCAATCACTCATTCTTATCAATGTTTTTGTGAAACAAACGAGACTGTTATGTATTTATTTTTAGTTCGGTTGGTGCTTTAGGGGCCCTATAATAACAAAGCTGCCAGTATTTATTTTGCTTTTTTAATCTGAATTATGAGTTGATGGAGAAGGAATGAAAGGATATATATGCTAAATGAAAAGGGAATAGTAGAAGCAGAAATTTTACTGAATTAGATACACTCATATGACCCATTTTAAGGTAGGTATTTTCTTTGGGAGACAGGTTATTTTACAAGGTTTTATACATATTTGTTAATTCAATTTCATAAAAAATCTGGTTTCGGCCAATGATTCCGTTGACGCTGCCGATTATGATAGATAGGATTTTAAAGCCCCCTCCACACTATAGCGAATGACGAAAAATCTACAAAATGATGAGTAGAATAGGACGGTCTACACTGTTAATAGTCGCAGCACGGCTACTAGGCAAGTGTTTGCAAACAGTGTGAAGCGGGCTTAACAATAACTTGAATAGCCCATGGTTAATCGAACACAAGTATTACAAGTTATTGTCCGATGACAAACCGGTAATTTCGGTGCACCGTACAAATATTATGCAACGAGATGATTCAATACATTCACTCAAGATAATTGTGCGGCCCGGTCACTTTCCTCATTGTGGTCAAGGACGTCCCCAGGTTTATTTCGGCGTATACGATCATCTGCTGCACTTTAACAGTTTAATGTCGATTTATAAATAATGGACGTTGTGATTCTCTAAATATATAAAATGTACGAGTGACTGACTGATCTATCCACACAGCTCAAACCGCTGAAAGGATTGGGTTGAAATTTGGAACACAGATAAGTCTCAGACTTCCGCTAAAAAATGTCGCGAGCACAAAATGTCTACGTATTGTGCTAAATATTAACTTAATATGTGCTGAGGTTTGAATTATACATAGACAGATCAGTCAGTCAGTCAATTAGTCATGCTTTCGTTTTATATACAGAATAGAGGTCAGAGGTTAAGATTGATCGATTTTAAGAGACTCGCTATTAAGCTGATCTCGTTCGTTTTAGTGACCTCAAAAAAATCCTTTTTCGATTTGGAAAATCCTTTTTATACATTTCCTTCCCGTTTGATCGTATGTATAAGATATTATGTTAAAAAAGTAATCTCAGTGCGCACGTAGTTTATTTTTAGCTAAAGTTATGCCTAGGGATTTTCCCGCGCATACATTTGATGTAAACGGGTTTTTGTTCTTCCAGATAAGATTAAACCCTTTAACCGCCAGACTTAAAATCACTTGTCGTGCCCCTAGCGCCAGGCAAGTTTTTTGAATTATAAATACCTACAATAAAAGTGATGTCTAATATTTATTCTATTTGGGAGAGAAGCATAAAACCAACTGTAAATCATAACTTTATTCACTGTTTATCTAATTACGAGTATAGTTTTATAAATTACAGTGTTATGACTTAAAAAATGTAGATTTAAAGTGCAGTCGGAAAAATACGACTTGTCGGAAATATACGACTCTGGCGGTTACGTAACAGAACAGGCTTGTCGGATATATCCGACGGTGGCGGTTAAAGGGTTAACCACAAATATCTGCCTCTACATTAATAAAAGTCAATAGAAATCTAATGCCACTGGTGTTGCAGACGTCCATAGGCGACGGTAACCGCTCACCATCAGGCGGGCCGTTTGCTTGTTTGTCTCTAACATAAAAAAAAAAAATGATCAAACGACCCTGCTTCCTACTATACCTTAAAACTCGTATTTGTTATTGATATGATGAATGTATGTTAAGATGTATGTTTATTATATTTTTGCACATAAACGTACTTACAAGCATTATAATTAAACCAGTATTATGAAGTTGAATGAATATTATGAGCTTCCCACACATTACTGCAAATTCGCATCGCATCGCCAATAACTTTGCGTCGCATCGCATTTTTATACAACAAAGTAAGAAGACGAGCAAGACGCTCTCCTGATGGTAAGAGATAACGCTGCCCATAATTAGTACAGTGCTACCTAGTATTTTACAAAGGTAAAATCTTCTCTGCACAGCGCCAACGCTTCTTACTTGAGAGTAATAAGATGTTAAGACTCTTCAGCCCAGTAATTTCACTAGCTACACTGCCCTCCTACCGAAGCACAGCAAAGTTTGCACATCACTGCTCAGGCTAGAATAACTGGCACTGTTACGGTACCCACCTAGTCGACCTCCTGCAAAGGAATCTACCCCCGGTAAAGCATTGCGCTTTTAAGTAAGAGCCCTATTATAAGTGTCTCTTACAGATAGCATTTTTGATTTTTACAAAATTGACAGTAGCGGCACGTATATTGTTTTATCACAAAGATTTCTCTGGCGTTAATAATAATCTAATGTTTTGATTGCATTTATCGATGTTATTATTTGGCGATATTTGAGCGTTATCTGAGATGACTTTGCGTAAACTTGGCATCTCAATAATATAAATATTCGTGAACGTGTAGATGTTTGTTACTTCTTCACGATTAATATTTAAAAATCCATGGAATCAGGGTTCTAAGCGATAATTACCGTTAATATAAAATCCCACTGAAGACTTTGGATCATGGAATCATGGATCATATTATTATGTGTTTAACTTTTTTCACAAAGTCTAGCTCTCGAAAGCTTGTAATATAATTTTATAACGATAAATATATGCTGATAATAATATTATCCTCGATAAATATAAGCGGAAATATTTAGTGTGTTCTAATTCTTCAAAGACTAAATGATTAGAGGGACATGACTAAATACCAGTATTGTGAGGATTTAAAATTTTATTAATTGTTGGATTATTTAATAATTATAATATTAGAAGGATTATCTTGATAATATTATTGATAATAATGATCAACATAAATATCAGCAACACTGCAACATATAGGTTGGCCACACAACTTATAAATTGTGATTTGACTCTGACAGTGTAAGTAGGGTAACCTGTTCTGTTGGAGTATAAACCCCAATTATTATTATTAGAAAGTAATTAAGCGCCATATTTATAATTGATAATGATTTTATATCGATAATTTCCAACCCTTAATGGATAATATTTATATGAGACAAACGAGTATTCGTAACTACGTAAGTTTGATCCTAAAATAACACAAAAGTAGTAATACTTTTCAGAGGGTAAAACAAAAACATCGCTAGTAACAACATAGTAATATTATGTGAAAATTTCAATGTGGATTTGTTTTCATTTTAGAGTAATTTTGAACCGATCGAAATGAATTCTGGTACAGTCAACTACAAAGAGATGTATCCATGTTAGTCTTACAAAATGAAGGAACTTTTAGTATGCAAAAATTATTTACCCTTACTTCGTGACATTTTCAGTATCCACCAAATCTTATACTATATTCGATTCATTTTAAATGCTATTATTATGTATCACCTAAGGAAAAGTAGTGGGATACATCATTGTTGCATATTAAACGAGTCGATGATAATATAAAGTTTGATTGCTACTAGAAATGTCACGAACCAAGGGTAGTTCATTGTGGCAAATGAAAATTTACTTCATTTTGTAAGCCTAACATGGATACATCTCTTTGTAGTTGACTATACTTTACTTGACACACAATATACACATTACACATGTTGCTCTTTACAAGCTTTTAATTACTTTTAGCTGTCAGTTGTCTGTCTTTCTGTAATCACATCTTGCAATTTTACACTAAACGGGTCGTGAGTATTTACTTTTTCGTGAGTTTTGTATTTTTTTAACGGTCGGCACGAAGCCGAAGTAAATACAAGTGAGTTTATGCCGTTTATTTACAAAGACAAATCTTGCAAGTTTAATTTGATCCAATTCCCGGCAATATTATTATGACATGGAGCTGATTTGATGATGAACAGTTTCATGGATAGTCATAAAAGCTCCGTAATTTGACGTTAATTGACAGACAGACAGACAAAGAGACAGACAGACAACAGACACGTGAAAGTAAACAAGTGAAATTTAAAAAAGTTTTTAAAAACAAGCTTTTATTATTATTACCATAAAGTACTCGTCAGGACGAATCAAATGAGCCCAAACTCTATGGGGTTACGTCGTTTAATTACGGAGTTCCTATAGCCACCTTCCCGCTCCATCATCAGATCAGCTCCATGTCATAATAACATTGTATTGTCATCCGATTTATACATGCATGCAAAATTTCAGCTCAATAGGAAACCGGGAAATGGATCAAATTAAACTTGCAAGAATTGATTACAGACGAAGTATATTTCAAGCTTTGGAGAGCTAGACTTTGTGAAAAAAGTTAAAAACATAATAATATGATCCATGATCCAAAGTCTTCCGTGGAATTTAAGACAGACAACAGACAGGTGAAAATAAATAATAGCTTGTAATTAATAGTTAAAACTTACATCAATGGTATTCTGTCGTCCGTACTGCGACCGATAGCTACTACTTCTAGCAAAAGGCGACATGTTGCTTCTCGACTGGCTCAAATAAGATCGTATGTCTATTATCTCCCTCTCGAATGACGTCACGTCGTGGCTCTGTGGTATGTGGAGTTTGCTACTGCTGTAAAAAATATGTTCATTTTAGGACCATCTTTGTTAAATTGTCTCGAGTGTAAGTCAAAGTAATTATTTTTAAAACAAATAAAAACTAGCATAGTAAAAGAATTACTTTTAAAAAATATTTTATAGGTTAAAAAAATACTCCGTCATTGTCTCAAGTGTAATAAAAAGTAATTATTTTTAAAACAATTGATAAAAACTAGTATAGTCAAAGAATTACTTTTAAAAAATATTTTATAGTTAAAAAAATACTCTGCTGTATTTTGCAATAAAAAATTAACTGCTCTACTTTTCATAGTCAGTAGTAATGTTGAAGCAACGTTTACGCTTTTCTAAGATTCTACATCGACCACGATCCCGCTTTATGTAAAGCGACAGATGGTCGCATACTAAACCTAGAAGGCGGGATAAATCCCCCTGGCTTCACTAAACATCATGGCGGAACGCTGTCGTAATAAAATCCAATCAAATATATATTTATTTCAGACAACACAGATCCATAATATGGTTTTTTGATAAAATTTCATAAGATGAGTTAGTAAGTACATAACAAAGTGAGTTGTATTATTTATCTGAGCGCTTGGTCGAGGCGACGTGTGACCGAAATGCTGGGGTATATTTGGCCCAACGTATAAGTATTGCCATTCAACGTGGCAATGCTGCCAGCATTCTGGGCACTCTGCCATCTGACAGTGGTTTGGAGCACTTGGATTTTCTATAGATCGGCTTGTGGCCGATCTGTGTTTGATAAGTGTTCTTTACTGCTGAAATACTACAGCTGTATTGTTAGTTTGTTTTTCTCAATAAAGGCATTTGTCACAAAAAAACGTAGACAGATATTATTATTGTTGTACATATTATTATCATTGCGTGACCATCAGTAATGACCGTTTCAAAAATGTTTTCAAAATAAAAAATCTAAAATATATTAACCTATGGACCGCCTTAGTCCCCTTGTCCTGAGATTCGATCACGATCGGTACTTGATGGTACCCGTTGTTAGATTGCACGTTACCGTCGCCCCGTTCGAGCAGATTGATCGTCTTATCGCTCAAATCTTGCTTCTTTATCTCGTGGAGGGGCGTGTCAGAGTGCTTACGGAGGAACCGTGGCACTTTCCAATTTTTCAACTTATTCGTGTATTTGCCGTAGCTTCCTGAAAAATTAGGACCATGAATATATAGGTAATACTTTTGTGCAACTTTCACAAAAAAATACTTAAATTAGGCGAAAATTAAAAGATAAACAGTCAGGCGAAAGCAACGCCTGATACAGTTAATTATCTTAAACATACTGACTACTATTTTTTATTAATTGGATATATACAGAATCCCGCTAAAGCAAATATTTCGCAAAACATGATACGAGTAGGTACACCCCACATTGGGCGAACCCTCGAACGAGTGACGAAAGTCGTCGAAGAGTCGCGACCACAAACTCAAACCGTGATGAGCTGCTACACACATCTGACGCAGGAAAATCGCGATGCTGTTGCAACATTTTCAGGTTACCCAATATAAAACTAAGAAAAAATCTTTAGTTTAAAACCATCTGTTTAGAAGTTAATAATATATAGGTATTAGTATTAGGTAGTGGCGCGCAAAACACACACCAAAAACTAACACTTTCTGTCGAGGATAAAAAAAAGGTAGCACTCCGGGAGTGCCGGCAGAAGTGAAAACTTCAATATTAACGTTGTGTTTAATTATAAGTATAAAAATACTATCATTTATGAGGTAGAATACAATGTTTATTTATTGCGCTATCGTACACAAATATGACAATTTATATCTTGTTATTTATAATATTATATCGTTATTTATATATAACATTAAATTTTATCTCTCAGAAAAATCAACTTCCATCCATAATTTCGACGACTTTTACACCATCGTTATTATCAGAATCATCATCGCAAATTTTTACAACTGATACAATTGGTTTATGATAACTGAAGTAAGAAACAAACAGTTTTGATTCGAACCTATTTAATTGTCTAATAAAAAAAAATATATATATATAAATATAAAATATAAAAAAAAAATATCGGGCGCGCGCTTGTCTAAGCCCCCTGTGCCGCCTAAACAGAGCAGCACACTCAGGCACGGTAGAAAGAGTGGGAGATACTAGTTCCTCTCCCTTCCCCTCGATCTTACGCTTTTTCGATCAGCATCACGTGACCCTGACGCGAGTTTGAAAGTTTTTACCCATACAAAAAAGTGCTCAGCGCCGCTAAAGAAGTTTTCACTTCAAAAATGCCCCAAAATAGCGTTAGGTCAATATCACGCGATCTCCATGTGCGATATAAAGAGGCTGATTTAACCTCTTCATTGTTTATCTCGACGCAGACCGCTGTTTGTAGATAGTAAACCAAAGTACACAGCCGATGCTTCGTGTAAAAACTGCTAAATATAGATCGGCATTTTCGTTTAACCCTTTACCGGTGACAGGGGGTAAAAAAATCACCAGGCAATATTTTTCATCGTAACTGTAATGTACGGTAAAACGATGTAAGGTAAGACTTAATTATAATTTGCGAGCAAATAAGTGACTGCTACGCATCAGTCTTAAGCCGCATCAGCACTTTCCATCTAGTGCAGTCGAATGTTATCAATACCACCTTTGCGTATTCAGTAAACAGAAAAAATATCAGATTTAAAGATGAACACAAATTTTACAATAAAAAACAGATCTTAAAATGAATCTCTAAATAATTATAATTAGTAGTATTTCATAACTAAATAAAACAGTGATAATAATCTATTTAAATATATGTTTTGTATAAAACACGTTACCAAGCTTTACAGGGGTCCTTTTTACCCCAGACGTGTAAATTACTGTACCCCATTTAGCTACCAGTTAAGGGTCAACGTTGACAAATTCGCATCTTGAAAGTCACGATAGCGGCACGAACTGGCTTTCAAACCAATCATACTGTTGATTCCTTATTGCTTACGTAGCGTAGGACGACAGTATTATTTGGAAATAATGTTAAAGTATGGACATGCCAAGTCAAATCGCAAAGACTAGATGTAGTAAGTATTGTAGCGCTAGTGAAATAAAACACCTCTCTTCTCTATTGAACTACTTTTCCGAATGATTGAAGTGTCTTCATCTTGTGCTATGCTCACAGGGTTAGCACGTGCATTGTCGCAAGAAATATTATACTCGTAATTGGTTTTGTATTTTCCACAAAACAAACATGATGACGAGTCTTTTGGGTGTGTGCTTCGTGTCTAGTATATTTATATAGAAAACTAGCAAACCCGGCGAACTCCGTTTCGCCACCAGATGGTTTCCTGAAAAATTCCTGAATTTTCTTTGCTATAAACCTCACGGAGCCCGAGACCTTTCCAACGAATGCAAAACCGTGGAAATCGGTTCGTGCGTTCTGGAGTTATAGCGTCAGGGAGGAAAACCCGACTTATTTTTATATAGTAGATGGAGCGAGTCAACGGTTTGGCTAACAATGTACAAGATGTTAGCGTACGGTCTCTAACAAGCGATATAAGTTAAATCTAATGAAGGTGCTAATTCGGCCGAGACGTGGCCGATTTGTTATCACAAATATTTCACGATTCAAACATACATATTCATATAGGCATTTAACGTTTATCAGCAACTTTATACGGTTAAAAACCTACTTTAAAGAGTTTAAAAGTGCAATTACATAGTAGCTATCGACCAGGTTAGGTCAAGCAATTAACTCCACGACACGTCTATCAAGCGAACTGCTCAATTTAACCAAAACTATAATTTAAAATCAGTCGTCCCACGTACATGTATCATTAAATCATTAGCCACGATGCCGTGACACGAGTGACAAAGAGCGTCACCTCCTACTAATGAACACTCATTTGATATCTTATCGGCTCCTAGCCTTATTGCTCTCGATAAGTAGACTTTTCCACAACTTAAGATTATCTGAATTAAAGCCAAATCGATGCGCAATGAATTTACCTATTGACTGATTTCTATACCAACAAAATTACTCATCCCGACCGGTTTGAGACATAAAGATGAATTATTAGTTCGCGCCGTTTTTATAGTTCAATAGATTGAAAATAACTTACCAACAGACGTCGGGCTCTTGGACGAGCTATCAGTCCGTTGCGGAAATGCCTTCTCACGTTTATCATCCAACTCCCCGTCAGAGTCGAGAATGCTTGGCAGCGAGCTGGCTTTGTTACGGAAGTTGAACGCGCCGGGGGAAAGGAAATTATTGGCTTCTT